>JAQFVV010006232.1:456763-839007 GCA_028023455.1 Epiperipatus broadwayi
GTTTGAGTTTACTATGTATATATTTTGGGGATTGAAATCAAATCTTATTATAAATATAAAGAGGTAAACATAAAAATCCAAAAGCTAGTTCTTTTGTTTTTTGACTCCAATATTTTTTAAGCAATATTTATTATTTTTTAAAAATGAATCAATCGCACAAACAAAAAATAACTAAAAAAATTGTTTTACATTCACTATGAAATCATTATAAGAATACTTTATATATATTTAATAACAATTATAGCCAAAACAAAAAATGATTGCACTTATATGGTATCCAAAAGCTGGAGAAAATAATCATTATATCAATGTTCTTTGTGACCATAGCAATAATAAAAACAGAAAAAACGTTTCTAGTCAATCATTTATTAAATGAAAGTCACATTTACCAAGATTAACAACAGATTTTCAAAATAAGTTTGCTAATGGCAATTTAATAACTAACATGAATATGCTTCAATATTTTTAAAGAATCAGATCTTAAATTATGATTGCAATATTATCTAACATTTCTGGTCATCAGTTTTAATATCAGTGTGAAAGTGATAATAAGTTTACAAAAACTGCATCATGAATGGGACTTATTCAAAACAAAATACATTAAAAGTTAAAAGAAAAAAGTAAATCAATCGCTCAGTAACTCTAGATGAATAACCAGGATCAGTTCATGCAGGTGTGCAGCTTGTGTGGGGTATGAATGTGCTTCATTAATGGTGCATCTAAATGAGTAATCAGAGTCACCACATACAGGTATGCAGGTTGTGTGCTGCACAGAGGTAGTTCATTAATGGGGTATAATATCATCTCAATTATAAATTTTTTATGTAAATGAAAATGTTTAAATTTCTGAATCACTGCATTTTAGAAATATTTTTTGGTTGTATAAGATAATTACCTTTTTTACATAATTTTGTGACAATTTCTCAAAGCATACTACATATATATTTTACCATTGTGCTAATTTGAATTTATTGGTACTATGTTGACACAGCAATTAATAAAATTTATGTGTAAATGAAAATGTTTAGATTTCCAAACACTTTATTTAAATAAAATAATATAAAAAGTGATGCATTAGTATTAATAATTTACTTAAAAATAAACTTATTTAAAAATTTTTTTCTTATATTACAGTAATTCTGCAATGTGTTAGACAACAATCATATAGTAGATAATTATATTTATCAATCATATTTTATAACTATCAGTGTAGTGTATTTTTATAGCATAATGAAAGAGTGTTCTTAGAATTGATTCCATTGCTGTCACTGTCTTGAAATATTTCTTTATACCAATATATATATAAAATACATAATTTGCGGGTTCATCCATGTTAAAAAACTTTTAATATTAATATACTGACATTTCGACTTGGTCACACAAGCCATCCACAGAGTTATATATATATTCTTAATACTGATATAAGTTTTTTTAATATGTTTTGCTAATCTGTTTTTTCTTAGATTTGGACTGACATAGGATTTGATATCCAGCTAAAAATTTGTAATTGATCCATAAAACTACTCAAATAGTCAAGCACAGCCACCTTGCAAGCAAGCAGTTGGTTGCAGATGGTTGTTGTGTGTTCACCTCCCAGTCAATACTATGACATAAAGAAAAAAAAAACTACTCAAATACATGATGCCCAAAATACAAGAAAAACAGAATTAGTAAACTTCATAATTTTTTTAAAAAATATTGCATGTATGTAAATTTTTAATCCCTAAATATCAAACTGTGTAGCATATATATATAATAATATATAGTATGTATAATATAAGTAAGCGATTATATTATATAATGAGCATATAAAAATTAAATCATGAATTGGTCAAAATATTCTACTATTAAATGAATATTTGAAAAGCTGGCTTTGTTAATATAAAATATAAACAAGTTATGCATCAGAGATTCTGAATGAAACTAAAAGTAATAAAATAAGAATATTTTTAACATACTAATTAGCACGTTGGTTATCATTTACTTAGTTAAAGTTAATCATTATTTATCACATGAAAATTTTTGTAGTTGCCAAAGTCAAAAAAGTTAAAATATAAATAAAAAAGTAAAAGTGTAAATAATTATAATTTGTTAATATTATACTTTTTCTCTTTTGTTATACAAAATGTCATAAAGTTCATTTTGTTTTAATTTACAAATTTTATTTTATGAGACTGAAGGTACTGGAATTTAACTTTCACAAAGCACTTCTTATCCACACTGTGGATGACATTATTGTGACCATCATGTTATAATCATGCTTTGTGTAATAAGTATATCAACACTTATCCAGCTAACCCAAATTATTAACATAACCAGGAATGAAAAGTAATTAAAATTACTTACTTACTAGTTTTAAATGATTAGTTAATTTTGCTTTGGAGCATTAAACTTATAACATTATCAGCCATCTAATAAAATCTTTCTCATTTTAGATTTGATACCAGATTAATCATGGATTCTCCAGATTGATACACTATTCATTATACTGCAGATAGTTTTTGAAATTATATGCAAAAATTGCATACATAAGAGACTCTTAAAACCATATAGGCTGAAATTTAATTTGTTAATTATGGTAATGAGAGTTTAGTGCTTATTTTTTCCACCCATTTCATGTTGTGAAAATAAAATAAATTATTTTTCACCATTAAATTTTATTTCATTGCAGTAAAACTTTTGATTTTATTTCATTTCATTTTAATTTTTATCTTGATATATTTTTTTAAATGCATTATTTTTAAATTAGAATATTTTAATAGATCTGTTTCATATAATTATGCTTTTAAAACTATTTTAAATATTCATAATCATCAATTTTTAATGTTAAATATAATAAAAATTAAAAAAGTGATTATTTATTTATAATAATTAAAATTAGATATCTTCTTTGAATACTTGTTTGACTGTAAAGTATGTGGATTAAATCTGGATAAAAGAAAAGCTTAATTTAACAACACTTACTGTCATTGTTTAAAACTTATTAGTATAACTGATTATAGCATTACATATTTGACTTCTATTTTAAGTTTGAATATTATGTTTTTTTTTCCATTTCTCTTTACATACATGCACATGCACACACCCACTTATGTATATAGAGTTTAATTATAAATTTATAATTATACATATATGAATAGGTTTCTCAAATAAAGAAGACCATAGTCTTTAGGTTACATTTTCATTATTGTTCTATTTTTTTTAGCTATTAATGACCAGATTCCCAGTTACTAAATAATAATTTGAATAATTACATCAATGCTTTTTATATAAAGAAAATACCAAAAACATGAAATATAACATTGTAGTGTGCAGAACATTCTTTTCAAAGATAAATGTTTTACTCAAAATATAAAACGGAATATTTTGAATATAATATCAAACCAACAGAAGACCAAGTTAAGACATGAACAAGACTAGGTAAAAAAAGTTATTTTCTAAGGATCCACATATATATATAAGTACTTGGTGATTGTAAAGATCATCAGAAAACCCAAGCTCAATCTTATAAGCAGTTTTAGTTTGAAATTATTTAAGCATATGATAACCATTTCTTTATAAATATGGATAATACAGATGGAAAACAGTTCAACAATGCAAAATTTAAAAAACATGCCACAAATAGAAAGATAATATTTAAATGCAAGATTAATGGAAATGATTCAATGGAAGATTGATAGATGAATGCATGAAAATATTGGCTATATATATAATTAAAAGGGAACTGAAGTCAGATCTTCAAAGTTCCTATACCTATCCACACCATCTTATACAACTGATGCATATGACCACATACATGTAAGATGGAGAGGATAGCTATAAGGAGTTTGAAGATCTGAGTCCAGGTCCTGTTTAATTATATCAAGTTTAGTATAGATAACATATGTATATATATATATATATATATATATATATATATATATATATATATATATATAGGAGAGAGAGAGAGAGAGAGAGAGAGAAACAGCGTAACAGGATGTATGCACACCAAAATAGTGGTTTATATATTTTTAAAATGTACATGAAATTTAAATATTGTTGGGGAAGGGTACATCAAAGAAAAAATAAGAATTATACCCAAACATATATATTGACTAATTAACACACGATGATAACTATTTAATAGTTTATCTAGAGCTCAGATTTATTAACTTTTGGCCATTATCAGGATACATTTTGTATTTTTTAATTAGTATTTTCATTGTTTGTTATTCTATTAATATGTATATAAATCAATTTTTAGTTATTGCATATATAATTTGCTGACAAATGATAAATGATAGTTGATCAGTAAATGTATTTTAGACAGAAGAAGAGATAAAATTTGTAACTCTCTATAAAAACATGTCTATAAATTATTTTGAAAAAAGTAAAAATTATAAAACAATATTTTTACTAATGGTTTTATTTTTTAAATCAATCAAACTGCATTAATTTGTTAATAGCTTTGTAAGATAATTAACATGCTGTAAAAAGTAAAATTAGACCGAATGAACCAACTCTCTTGTAGTTAAAACAATCCATTGTTATTCTAAAAAAAAATATCTTAAAATTAGTATATATGCTAATTAAGTTTTCTAAAATTATTTAAAAAAGAAATTCCATATGTAGCAAAATAAATAATATTTTTTTGCAAATGCTTAGAGTCATAATGACCTATCTTATTTTATAAAGAAATACAATACAGACAAATTTATTGCTGAATTCATTTAAAAATAAAAATATGTTAGTATATCACATTCAAAATAAATAGTTCAACAAACTGTAAACCACCAATGTGAAATAAGAAAAAAAAAATGTTGAGGTTAAGAGAGCTTATGAGGGGTGACCCAAAAATAACCAGAATTTTATAATATAAAATTGTTTATTTTTAAAGTGTTACAAATTTATTCTTTTTCAAATTACTATCCATTTAATAACTGAAACACACAGGCTTATTATATACCTATGTCTATATATGTAATATATAGGGTATATGAGCACAGACTTTTACATGACCCACCACTCTCCACACTATCTCATAACACTGATACACTTGAACACATATTATTTATCTTTTCAACATAAATGTGTTCAAGTGTATCAGGGTTATGAGAAAGTGTAGAGAGTGGTGGGTCATGTGAAAGTCTGTGCTCATATACCCTATATATCCATTTAATGCAATACACTGGTCTAAACATGTTTTTCATTTTTCAAAGTAGTTAG
This sequence comes from Epiperipatus broadwayi, assembly GCA_028023455.1. NCBI lineage: Eukaryota > Metazoa > Onychophora > Udeonychophora > Euonychophora > Peripatidae > Epiperipatus > Epiperipatus broadwayi. The sequence goes on from JAQFVV010006232.1 coordinate 461,972, forward strand.
GAAATACTCACATTTTAATGCCCCCATTGTTTTTTCCTAACACTTCTAAGTCTGCAAAAAAAAAAAAAAGAGAGAGACATTTTTTCATTTGACAGATTAAAAAAAATTATACAAAGCAAGATTGAGAAAATATGGCTGATAGATAATCTGGGTCTTGCTGAATTTGATTAAAAAGTATTTCACACTCAAAGTGATATTTTATTGGGATGAAGCCTGCATTCTTTTCTTTGCCACAAAATGGGATGTTTACATGTTATTGCATCATGTAAATGTTTCAGAACTTTCAGATAAAATGCCAAACCATTACAAACTAAATCTGAGAGAAAAATGTCATTGGTGTCAAAAACAACAACATTATTTTGACTTTGGACATCACTTGCCAACCTTTTTAGGAATGTGGTGAATTTAACCTGTCAATTAAATCACTCATAAACTTGTGTTTTTATGAAATCAGCTTGATTATAATATATTTCAAGCATTACAACTGTTTTCTTCATGGTTTTCTCTAAACAAAAACAGAATTTCACATTGTTCAACCTTTTCAGCTATTATAAAAAAAAAAATAGACAAGTATGCACAATGCACTATACAAAAAAAAGTGCTATGTGGGCCTATGATTTCACTTTACAATGTTATTTGGAAGATTGATGAAGAAGTGACCATTATGCTTTCAAAGCTGCCCCATTTATACTCATTTTTAGAATAATGCCATTCCAATTAAGGCAATTAACAGTAGGGGGTTATTACAATTGACATAAATCTATAACATTTGCACCAGAAATGATTTACATATAATTTCAAAAAACTACAGAGAAAAGTGATTTTAAGTAATTTTTATAATAAAAATATATATATATATTTAAAATATAATTATTTGTTAATTGAAACTTTTGAAATTAAAGTCATCTAACGGCGAATAGTAATAAAAAGAAAAAAATAACTTTCTATTTATTTATATATATATATATATTTAATAGAAGGTTAACAACAGATAAATTTATGAAAGTTAAGGTTAACTTTTTACGGTCAGTGGTTGGGTAGATAGCAATCTTGGTATTCCCATATTTTTAAATAAACAAAATACAAGTGTACATCCTCAAATATATAAAATACAGCATTAAATTTCTTAAATAAATTAATAGAGATAATACCAGCCAATTTTTTAGAATCATAATAAAAAAAAATTTAGATTTTAGCTTGTACCTGTATTTATTTTTCTGTGCAAAATAAATGATCACAATATATTCATCAAATGCAGAGTTAGTTTTATTTCCATTATATTAATACTGTGTGAGTTTTATAAATTATTGATTGTTAAAATATCATATGCGAATTTTCAGATTATAAAATCATTAACAGTTTCTATTTTTTATATATGATTATACATTTAAAAGTGTTGTTTTATTTATCATATAAATTCTAATCAAAAAGAAAATGTTAAAAAGTATTTCTATGAGAAGTGGTTGCTGAAATTATAATGAGTTTATCTGCTCGTTTGTTTTTCAAAACAAAAGAGAGAAAGACAAAATTTAATTACATCATAAATAAAAAACCAGAGATCCTAAGATCTAGGTGCAGTGCTCTCAGATCTAAGGCTCCTCACTGACAAAGGCCACAAGCCAGAAATCTGGGGATATTGGATGAGTAGGCACTAGATGGGAATTTTATGCACAAGCCTTCTGGCATATAGTCAAGCATTGGTAGCCGAGAGGTCAGCGCAGCTGCCTTGCAAGCAGTTGCTTGCAGACAGTTGTTGCGGTTTGCTTTCCCGCAGATGCTTTGACATATGGAATCCCCCCCCCCCCCCGAGTAATTAAATAAAATTTTTATACCCGATAAACATTCTAAATATAGATTAATTTTAAACTAATCACAGTTTAACTTTTTTTCTCATCTAATTTATAAATAACATAGATTAAAAATTGATCATAAGTTTCAGTAATTTTAAACAACTAATATAAACACATTCTTATACAAAGAAAGAATAGCTTTAAATATTAAATCATTTATACATACATTTGCATTCGGAGGTGTGTGTATAAAAATAATATCTATATAGTTGTCTATATGTTCAGTATTTGAATAATATAGTCAGTACTAGGCAGTGTGAAGTGTAAGAAAAGCAGTAGTGTTATTGATATATAAAGTGGAATAATATACTCTTAATTTACAATATCTATTTAATTATATCACATCATTTCTGTTATTCTGATTTGGTTAGATTATTATAGGCTTAAGTAGGGGTTCAACCTGCATTACTGGTAGTTTTCTGGTTATTAATTAGACCTTATTATGAAGAAATCAATGCTCTGAGTTAGACTATGGATATTTATTTTTGTATGCGTTAAATGTTGGAAATTAAAATATTTTAAATATAATGTAAAAAACTAGTAAGGTTACTTACTATAGGTTACATTAAATTCTGTTTTTAAGTAATGTATTATTTAGGCCCACAGTCAATTGTTTCATGAATTATATAAGTTCCAGATTTCTCCATTAATCTGGTGGCATTCAACACAATTGGTTTAAAGAATCTGCATATACAGATATTGTAGGGAATACAATATAAACAACCATAAAATATATAATAAAAACAAACACTGAATTTATATCTATAATTTCTAATATGAATAGCATTCAACATAATGTGGCTATAGCTTTTATTAATTTGTTGGTATGATGAAAATTGTAGAGTTAATTTCAGTGTTTTATTTTGCTGTATGGTTATTTTGTCTGCTATTACAAATTTTTCTAGAATATCTACTATATTAAATTTTAATAATGCAGTTTATGATTGTTGTGTAAATGGCAACAGTCTTATGAAAAGTGTATATATATTATACACTGAAATACAATGGAAATTTTGTATGTAATAATCTAAAAGATATAATCCGACTGCAAACACTTAAAATTGGAAATGCAAACTAAAATCATCTGATTTAATAATATCATTGTCTATTGTATGATAAATCAGAAAAGTAAATCAGGTAATTATTATTATTGCTACTATATCAAATGGCTTTGGTAAGCCAATTTTAATTGATTGTTGCCTGATTGTATCACAGTTAAAAACTTTATTTGAATTATTACATAAAAAAATCTTGTTATATTTAATATTTACATCTATAAATCTATGAAAATCTTTAAAGTAATATATGTATGTAAGTATATGTATTAAATGATTTAAATTTATTTTAATAGGAGTATAAGAAGAGAAGTCTTTCATGTTTGAAATAAAATGTTCAATTATATTTTCACTTTTTATTAAATAAAACTAAATAATATTTACTAAGGCTGTAAACCTTAAAAATATGCGCATGAAAATGTAAAGGTAGGGACCTCTGCAGGTCTTAACCACAAGCTTATGCTTTGGAAGAAAAATAAAATATTTTTCACAAACCTTAAGAGTAAATAAAAGTAATGAAAGCATAAGGAAAATTCCCAGTTGATTATTTTAAAAAGTATTTCAATCTAAAAATAGAAATAAAAACTATGAAAACATTTTTAAATATATAAATCTGCCTATATATAATTAATTATTTATTTATCTAGCAGCATGTTTTACTTGTAATAGTCATTAGGAAATCACAAGACTCTATCTTGTGTTTAGAATGAAGAATGAGAGTATTGCTCAGGTTTATAAATTCATATTTCATATGTGTCAGGTGATTCCCTTATGCCTATATCTGCCTATATTAAAGTTTTTAGAAGTAAATGGACATTTTAAAAAAAATGTTAACTGTTAAAATTTCTTCTTAAAACTGAAGTATTTTAAACAAGAAGAAAAGTTTAACATTCTCTCTTTTTTTTTTTTGCTGAAAAGTGAAAAGTGTAAGATTTTTGAAATTCAATATTCTCATTTATTATTTCTGTAAAATAATTCTATAATTTAATATACAGTTAATTATATTTACATTTGCATTATTATAGAAAATAATAATGTAATGCAATAAAGAAATAATATTATTTATATTTTTCTATATTATTTGAATATTTTTATAAAAAGATAAAATTAAGTATAAAAATTTAATATTGGCATATAGATGTGTGTTTGTGAGAATCTAATATTAATTCAATTAATATTTCTCAATGAATTAATATTTATTTATACATTAAGAATGAACAAAATAATTTCTAACAGACTATAGTTTTATTAGCACTAGTTATATAGCATGGTTATATAATTAAGAAAAATAGGTTAGAGATAAGAGGGTCCCTCTTATCTTTATAAAAGTCGAATCTCATGTTATGATTTGTAGAGGTCTCTTGCTAAAATTAAGCACTCAAGGCGCATGTACTAAAGCTTTTGCTTTATATAAGTATTACATTCTGACATTGCGCTTAATAAGAATTAATATTTATAGCATGGTTATATAAGTGAAATTTATAAAAATTATAGTTATTGGAATTTTTTACATCACATGTGTAATATTTATTATTTTTAGTTATCAATTGAATTAATGGCCTAGTAAAATATTTTGCATTTAAAAATAGATTTTGCCTTGTCTATCTCTTTATATTGTGTGCTTGTGTTATAAAACTGCTTTTTAAATTTTATGATCCAAATACTTAGGTTTACATTAAAATTGTGTCTTATCTATGATATTAACTGATATTTTCCAACTGGATGAGTGCATCAAAGATAGATTACAACCAGGAGAACTTTAAGCTCATTATAATTTATGAAATTTTAATTCTTGATGACTGATATAAACAGAATAATTAATTATTATTATTATTTGTGTTCTAGAATTAAATATTTTTACACATAGAATTTAATGTTATCACATCATTAAGATGTACATTTAAATATTCAAATTATTAATTATTTTTGATTTCATTTTTTAAAGAAAGAAATGAGTTTGTAGTTAATCCTTTATAAGCATCTTTTGTTCAGCAATTTTCTTTTCCATATGTCATAGCATCGGCCAGACGCGAACCCACAACCATCTGCAACCAACTACTTGCTCGACGCTTATATCATATTTGACTTTTTTTCCAAATTCTTTTTGACTGTATTTTTTTAATAGAAAAAAAAACTTATTTTTTTAATTATCTTTTCACTTTTTTTTCAAATTTATTTTAAAATATAAATTTAATACGTAATATTAGTTTTAAAATAAAATAACAGTTTGGAAAATTAAAGAAAAAGACTTATAAAGAGAAATAAACAGAAGTTAAATAATCAAAACTAAATATTTCATTTTAGTCTTCAAGTTAAAAAAAAATATTTTATTAAAAAATATTCTATAAAAATATTTATACTGAATATATTATATTTTGATAAGACTTTTAATAACAAAACTTTTTTTGAAATTTTAAAATTTAATTTGTAATTACAACAACAACAACAACAAAAAAAGATAATATTGACAGGCAGTATTTCTAATTGGTGTCCTTTCTTGACATCAGTAAATTTTCAGATAATTAATTTTCTGGTAAAAAGCAAATATTATCCTTGTAAAAATCTAAATGTAAATATCATATCTTATTTAGAAACATCTATTTACTAAGGTATAAATAAATTTATGATTAAAAGATAAACAGATTTTATATAACTATGCAAGTGCAGTAGAATAATTTTGCTTCTACTCATTCTATATTATTGCCTTTAAATTCTTTTTATTGTTTTTCAATTCCCAATAGCTCCTAATATATAAATAACTCTATAATTGTGTTTTATGCACATGTAATGAAGCTATATAGGGTAGTAATTAATAATCTTAATCATCTGAACGCTTTTGGGAAGTCTAAGTTACCATAATAATAGCTCATTACCAATTGAGAAATGCTTGTAATAAAGCCTTATGTAAATTTATGCAAAGCTTTATTACAAGCATTTCTCAATTAGTAATGAGCTATGATTATGGGAACTTGGACTTCCCGAAAGTGCTCAGATGATTTATTATTAATTACTACACTAAACAAGGCAAAATCCTCCATATAGTAGTGCCACCCTGTACCCACCAGAGTAATCAATGGATGCCAGAAGGTTTGTGATTACTCTAGTGGACACAGGGTGGCACTACTATGTGGAGTTTTGCCTTGTTTAATAACAATTATGTGCTAGTATAAGAGATAGTGATCATGTGATGAATTACTACACTACCTAGCTTCATTACATGTGCATTAAGCACAACTATTGAGTTATAAATTGTTAATGAAATAAAATCTCAATTATAAATTCATTAACTAAAACTAGTAAATTAAAACAGGAAAAACTCTCCATATAGTAGTGCCACTTAGTGCAAATCATGTGATGCTTTAGTGGGTTAAAACTAGTAAATCATGCAGCCTTTTTAAAATTAAAATTCTGTTGTCATATTGATTCCTTCCATTAATGACATGCATTGCAAATTGCAGTCACAATGGATAGTTTAGATGAAAATAAATTAACAAGTTATTATTTAAGTGTGTGTGAAATCTCATTCAAGAATAATATATATATATATGTTATTATTGTGAAGGAGTCTCAATATATTGCTGTGATTACCGATTCAAGAGAGCACCTTTTAAATTTTGTTTATCATAGCCACTGGTGATTATATTGTAAAATGTATTGATTCCAGAGAACTTATAAAAATTGCTTATTTGGCTATGAACTTAGAATAAAAATATAACTAGAGTCATTCATTTTAGTACTTAAATCATGAATTTTCAATTGTGTGGAATGCTATATTTAGAGTAATAATTAGGTAGAGGAATGCTATATCTAGAGTAATAATCAGGAAGCTATATAACAAAGTATTTATCAATTTAAATGTCATACTACCATATTAAAAAACTATCAGTATATATTATTAATCAAAGAGTTGTCATTTATTAATTCATTTTAAAACAAATTGTTAGAAATTGAATTGCATAAAAAATCTATATATTGATAACCATAATAATATTATTTTCAAACTTAGATTATTTTATTTACTTATTAATGCAAACATCTTTGTTTATAATAGTGATCTAAAATATTAATAATATATATTTAATAGCTTTCTTCCAATCCAAAGTTATTATATATATATTATCATTTGATAAAATGGTTTCTGAGTAGAATAAATTACAATTTTATACTAGAGATCATGTTCACTTAATTTTGACCCCAAAATGGAGCCTGTGAATATTTTAAAAACATAGATGATTGTTAGATATTTTTGGTTTTATTTAAATAAACATTACTTTTTAAAGTGTCAAACCAGATGAATAGGATTCATTGTAAAAAATAATATTAGAAAATTAACAACATAACATGTATAGTATTCCAACCCAAACATATATATATATATATTGTAACGGAATATAATATGCCATCACATTATTTTAAAATTAAAATAAAAAGGATCATAAATAAAAATTGATTTATTAAAAAGAAAAAAAAACTTAACTTAAAAACTGAAATTTAAAAACTGTTTAACGTATATATAGATCACATGATGGACAACTTTAAAAACTATTTTAGAAAATAAAAATATTTGAAAATAATTTTTTTGTAAAAAAAGTAAAGATATAAAGATTTGATATTTTTGGAAATTGAAATAATGTTGATTTCTATAATCTTAGAAAATGGAAATGATTGTCTTATTAATTAAATGATTGTTCAAAAGCAAACTGGCCCTTGAGGCATTTAAAATAAATTAAAGGGTCAGATAAGAGAGTACAAAGAAATTAAATGATCAATACAAACATCAGAAATGTCAGCACAGATTGTAATTGAAATACCAGAGGATTAGTGATGTCTTGCCGGTTGAATACAAAGATTGGATGATAAGAGACTAAGAAAAATATAAAAGCAAAATTATTATTATAATTGTTATCTGAGAGCTGACTATGAATGTCGTTATAACTAGCTATATTGCAGATTTTCACAATGTGGAAGTCTGCAATAAATTTAATTTTCCAGACAACCAGCTGAGACCTCCCTATGACAGTTAGGGACCAAAAAGGAATGGCAAGTAGCAGCTTTGTTTTTAAAAAGGCAGAACAAACAATCTACATAAGTGATCATGAAGTTGGACTTCAAAATCTGCAGAATCTGTAAAGTATAAACTTTTACCAATTGAACTTTCTTTTAAATAATTACCGTATAACGTCAATAAGTAATCAATCCAAAAAAAAAAAGGTAATATAAATTAATGTACTCTTATCTTACCAAGAATAGAACTCTAAATCAATTATAAATATTTGTTTTTATATACGTTTGCTATTTCAATCATTTCCATTTTTTTAAATTTAATTATTTATGTTTGTGTTTAACTAGGTTATTTATTTCTATCTGTTAAATAAAATATATTAAATTAAAGTTGGGTGTAGGTAGCTGCATGGATAAAGATTAATAACTGTTTAAATTCGTTTATGTTTAATTTAAGGGATTTTAATTTCAGGCTATTTGTTTCGTAGTTAGGGCAATGTTGGTGGAGGGATATATGGGTGTTTATATTAATGTGGTGTGAAGTGTGTTTAGCATACAGGGCAACGTGCCCAACTGAATGCATGACCCCAAAGAGGCAGTCATATTGTTGAAATGGTTGCAGATGTATTTCCTGCGCCATTGACCCCTTCTAGCTCTATGGACAGGGATTTATAAGATGGCAGAAAGACCGCTCTCCCCCATACGTAGCACTCTTTAAAAATAATTATATACATGATTCCTTAGTCAGGCAGATGCACTTTCCTGTTGTGTACATGGATCATTTCTTTCAAATAATATCACGCTGTCAGATGTACATTCCTGTCAGTGTGGTTTTATGCTAGTATCTTCATATTGCATTAGTTGCAAATATATATCTGGAAGTTGACATTGGGTTGGCTACGAACTTTTAGTTTGAGATTGAATGAATGTTTTGATAAGTTTTTAAGTGAAAAAAAAAATCTATGTAGACTATCTATGCTCGACATGCTAAAGTAAAATATAATTTAAATATCCATCTGTGCAGTCTATTTAAAATAGTAATTTAAATTAAAAAAAATTAATGTTAAAATCTAAAAATAAATTTATTCCTCAAATTTTAAATGTGCGTTAATAAAATCTATTTGTGTGTTAATTACTGGCAGTGGCTTCTTTTATTTTATTGTTTAAATATTAATATATTTTGAGAATCTAAATCTATTGAAACTTATAAATGTTTAAAATCTCTGCTACTCTATGAGCTAGTGACATTGGGCAAATGGTCAGAATAATATATATAAAAAATTTTTTTAACTTACGTATCTGCCTACTATATAAATTTTTCTAGGTTCAAATGCCTAGATGGCGCTCTTGTAGTGCGGATACGTTTAAGGCTCAATTCGTTGACCGTTAATATATATATATATTAAATTAAAAATAGTTCAATGTACATATGTAAATAAAGAAAGTAAATCACTCTTACTCAGGCTATGAATTAAATCATTCTAAATGTTTCAACTTATCTAGTAAATATAGTAATTTAAAAGATCAAAAATTGAATGAATCCACCTATTGTTGAAGCTGTTTATAAACATACTTTTGTCAACATTGTTGAAAATTCTGAGTGAAATTAATATAGCAGTCAGCATAAATTTGGCATTTAATAGTTATTAAACTAATATTCAATTTTATAAGTTTGGAAAAAAAATCTCTGTTTTAATCATCTTGATTTAATAATTAAATATTTAATTAATTAATTGTATCAAAATTATTAAATAGAAAATTCTGTCTCCAGCATTATATAATTGATTATTTGTTTAATAACTATTAAATGCCATATTTCATATGCTGATATATTAATTTTACTTTAAATTTTCAACAATGTTGACAAGGATATGTTTATAATATCATAGCTCTAAGAATACATAAATTCATTCTATTTAGAGTGCTTTTAATTCATAATCTGAGACAGAATAATATATTCCTTTTGTTTAAACGCACGCACACACACACACACATATATATATATATATAATTAAAAAGGATTTGAATTCAGACTTTCAAGCTCCCTATAGCTATCCACTCCATTTTATACAACTGATTCATATGCATGTGAAAAAGATAAATGATCTCCAATATATATATTGTGCTGAACCAGCACTCATCAATTAAGTTCAGATCATAATCTCCTCCACACACACATATATAATCAGTGCTCAGTATATACTAAGATAGCAAATATTCAATCTTTAATGGACAGGCTTCAATCTTCTTCTCCAACTCTTTAGCCATTCATATCAATGAAATCTGATAATGAAACTCTCAAACATAGTAAATATAATATTCTTGTATTTAAATATTATATATATATATATATAATTATTCAAAACAATACAATAATTAATACAGTAAAACAATATTTAAAAAAAAACAAATATATACCAATTTAATAGAAGTACTTTCAACTATCTATGTAGTCGTCAACTAGATTCAAATTGTATTAGAAAAAACCGTTACAAATGTAAACAATATAAAAATTAATGAATTGTGGGAAAATTGATGTATGACGTATTACTTTTTGTTTACATTTGTAACGGTTTTTTCTAATACAATTTGAATCTAGTTGACAACGACTACATAGATAGTTGAAAGTACTTCTATTAAATTGGTATATATTTGTTTTTTTTAAATATTGTTTTACTGTATTAATTATTGTATTGTTTTGAATAATTATATATATTTTATTATAATTGGAATACAGACATTGATTAATAATTTATATATATATATATATATATAGAGAGAGAGAGACAGACAGAGAGAGAGAGAGAGGAGAGAGAACAGAAAAAAAAGCTTAATATTTATTTCATTATTTTTGAATAATATTTTACAGATAGACTTGGATTACATTTATTAATATATTAAAAAGTAATTGTAAAGATTCAGAAGGAAAAGATTTGTTAAAATTTTTATATATAAATTAAAATTTCTTTGCAAAATTAAATGTTATATTTACTGAGAAATATATATAGAAAAAAATGACAGGCATTGATGTGTGATTAATATATATTTAAATTAGTTGTTAAATGAATGCTATTTTAATAAAAATGGAATTATAATTGAAGGCAGGAGGATTAATTGTGTTAGTAATGCTGATAATTTTATAAGACTTGGAGACAATGAGAATTATTTTAATAAAATAATATAATAAACACAATACAACCTTATAAAATGATTGGGATGAATATATATATATATATATATATTCTAACCTGGTCTTAGGTGTATCCTCACTTCAGAATAGTATATGATATAAAATAAAATGGGTTCTAGCTCAGTTAATAATTAATAAATAAAATATTCAGCATTAAAATTAAAATGTTTCACTAACTCAAATTTAAAATACGAATAAGGTTCAGTTTATAAAAATAAATTAAATAAATATTTAATATTTTCATGAGACTTGAAGTGAAAATACAGGTGACAAGATAGATTACATTGAGCCAATATCCCACAGGATACTACCTCAATGGAATAAGAACACTATCCCCCCTTATTACTATTTCAAATAACAAACTCATAGTATTCTTATGACTTTAATAACTTCTACTCACTAAGATTAAGTTAATAATTACATCTTAATCTTCTATTTGTAATAATCTAGCTCAATAAAATAATCTCAGGTTCATAAAGTTTATTCTAAGTTAATTTAAAAATACGGTAGTAAAATATGAGAAGGGATTTTATGTCATAATCTACTACACTTAAACTAATAATAATAAATAATAATAATAATAATATTCTTCATTGTTTAACTACTACTGGATATCTTTTCTTTTATTATAATTTTATTACCATAATAAAATAATAAAATAATTTTATATAATCTTTTATCTTCATGTAATAATATAATAAATACATGGTAGCATATGATAATCTGATAGACAAAGGATGTGTGGCAACTGATAGCATATAATTCAGTATAGTATTGTGATAACTGGTTTATGACAAATAAAATAATGTAAAATTATAATTATTTAATTAAAAGAATACCAATAAATATTTAAATTCTTAAATAATTCTCTATGTATCTTTTGTGCAAAATTATATATTTGTTTCAATTGTTATGAATATATCATGATTTCATGCAGTGAAGTGGAGAAATAAACAATCCAGACACAAAAATTTTGAAAAACAAATTTTAACAAAATTTATTAACAACAACAACAAATAAAATAAACAATTTATGTACACTATTTACAATGGATATCCTTATTTTATTCTTACATTTTTATCTACTAAGTTATATAAAAATAGTTTATAGTTTAGTTATATCTTTATTTATACTTAAGACAAAATAATAAAAAAATGTTACCATTTGGTTTCTCATTATGGTTAACTTATTATAATTATATTTACTTATTAGCAGAATATTTCATCCTTAATATTATTAAACTATCTTATTTTTAAAAAAAACATTCATAGGAAAACATTCTACAGAAAAACAAAATTAACTTTATAATGAGTATGGATTTCTCAAAATATTAAAAAAATTTTCATCTTGCAAAGTCAAAGATGTTACATAAAATATTCATCCAAAATTCAGTACTAGATTTTAGTGTTTTATCACATGATGTTTACTAATCATAATATATTCTTATTTAGCCTTACTTTAGTATGATGTAAGTGTAATAATCAATATATTCCTGATATTCAATAAACAAAAAAAAATATACTATGCATATTGTTTATATAATTTACATTGTACTATTGTATTTTAAAAATATGCAATACTTATTTTCTCTTAAAAAAATCATAATAAAGCATTTAAAAATAATTAACATTTTAAAGAAAATATCTTGTTTAGATACTCTATTCCAAAATTTATATTTCATTTCCGAAATAAATTCAAAAATATATTCTATGATTCTTTCCTTTCCTTAGGATACTTTGGACCTTCAATTTTAAGTTATAAAATTCTATTCCTTCTAAGCAAATAAACCAATCTTATACAAAACGATAGCATAACCTAAGTTCTAAATTATTTACCATTTCTTTTCAAAATATCTTACTAAACGATGCTGTTACATGAAATAAAGATAGCGAAATAGATGTATAGGATTTAAGGAAGAAAGCTAGAGTATCACTCATAATATATCTCAAAAATCATGGCACAGTGCATTACAAGAAAGAAGTATGACTTTTACCTGTCTAATAACATCTAATACATGAATGATGTTAAAGCTATTTCTTCAGCTTTATTAGAACATCAAATATTTAAAGAAATATAAAACACTGTCCAAATAAAATGTGTACCAGTCATAGGGCTTTGTTAACTATGCTGATATCCACACAAAGACTAAATATTATTCACATTCCATATAACATCCTATTTCTTAAAACATCATTTTGGTTTCCTGTTCACTAAGTACTTCCAAGTCACTATCTCAACATTATTTCTCAAGATTTTCCACATCTTACATCGATAAATAACTATCTGCTTTTACAAACAATAAATAAAATTCACTGATAATTAAACAATCCCACTGTTCCGCAAGAAAAGTTTGTCTACTTCATCATTCTGTATGCTTAATCATATATAAGCTAATCAGACAATATTTGAATATCCTAACATGAAAATTTTAAAAGAATCACATAATTATTTGTTATTATGTTAGATTATATCACTAATATAAAAAAAAATCATTGTATGCATATTTTCAAATCAATCCTATCTCATAATGTTTTTTAAAATGTTGTATGAAATGCGTTACATAATTAAAAAAAAAAAAACTTTTACACTTCATTCTTACGATCCATAGATGATCTAAAGAAAACAAACAATATACATTATAAATTATTAATAGTCATTACTATTACCAAAATAATCTTTATCTGGTCATCATATTCAGTAGGCTTCTTCATCCACTAGATACCAATCATTGCAAACATAAAGAAATATACATTCATACACTTTATTTTAAAATATATTCTTATCTAAATTATTAGATTATTCCATTATAAAATTTTATATCATCAACAAATTAATGTTTTATGTTTTCCTAATCTTATAAAAAAAATTTAGATTTAAACTAGGTTAATAAAATAAAAGGAATCAAAACTATAATTACATATTTTCTTGACAATAGTTCCTGATAAGTCCAAAATGTTTATTGTTTTCTCTAGAGTTTTAAAATGTTCTCCTCCAAGCATGTTAAAGTTTAAAAATAAAAATAAATATTAATCCATTTAGTAAAATTTATAGAAAATAATCCTTGGTTTTAGTATTTAGGATGATAATTATTAAATCATAATATTAATTAATCCAGTGAAATTTCTTCAATATTCTCTGCCAATATTCTCTGCAGTGTATTCGATGCATCCTCCATCTAGCTTAACTTTAAAAATATTCGGTAAAGTTTTTTTACAATATTTCCATGGATTCATCTTTTATTCATATGTTCACTTTTTTATATATGTTTCCTTCTTAATACATTTAAACTTTCATTTGGTATTTTTTATATATCACTTTTTTTAAAAAAAACTTCAAGTACTTTTAAACAAATGTTTTCTAAATACATTTTAAACAATTCTAAGACTGGAGGTTTTAATATCAAAAATGCTTCTGTAACATATTCTCCTGGGTTCTTTCTTTAACTCTTGAAAATATTTTTTTTAAAAATGTTACCTTCAGAAAGGATATAACATTTTACTCCTTTTGATATAATATTTTATAAAACAATTCATAAGATATAATTGTCTTATTACTATTTTAAAAAATAAATCTTGGATAAGCTTATCTAAATAATAATGCGTCTCCAATTTTTCCTTTTAAAATGGAAAATAACTTTCCACTGTATCAGTATAGTGACCATACTATGATTTTTATGCACTAGAATAGTTCTCCAGTGAAGCACTAATAAAGCTGTATCAAAATATTCCAAAAACATTTTTATATTATTAGAATTTATATCCATTTTATTCCACAGTATATCCACTTTTTATTGCGAAGTTTAGGTCAAATTTCAGATAAAATAATCCTGGCAAGTAACTTTTAAAATTAGAAAATCATTTTCAAGAAGTTCCCAAATATATTTTATTTTAAACTCTCTTTTGCAAAATACTTTTTAAATAATATCAATTAGTTTTTTTTTTTCAAATAAAACTATAAGAAAGTACTAAAAAAAATTGACTAAAATAAAAATTTTAAAGTACTATCTCTTCAATAGTTACTAATATACCTTTCTCTGGATTCAATCCATTATTAATCTCCTCTGATACCCCCCGTGCAATTCATATTTATAGTCTGTAAGAATACCTCATTTGATTGGTTGATTCTTACTTTTAGCTTGAGAACAAATTTACATATTTTCAATTTTTTACAGAATTGAATTTTTAAAATAAAAATTTATGACGTAATAACTCAAAATATTATTTAAAATATTACTTTTAAATCAATTATTACTTTATTTAAATTATTTAATCATTTAAAATAACTTTTTAAAATAACATTTTAATATTTATTCCACACTTAATATTCCATTTATCTTGTTTTATTTAAACAAAATATTTAATTTTTATTATATCTGTATTCGTCTTTTTTACATTACTTAAAACATTACATACGATAGTTAACTTAATATTTATTATTATTTGCTTTTATGCTAGGCAATAATTCCATCCAATTCTATAATGCAATCTTTTAAAATATTTTAAACTTTGTTATTAATTCAAACAAGCAGTGTGTGAAAGTATGTAGTATACAAGTCACATGATCAATATAGAATTTAGACAGACGATTTTCAATCTATGTCTCTGCCTAGATTAATAAAATTGCAACACTTTATTATATTAAAAAATATAATTATAAAAATTTGGAAAAACAATTTAGAAAATATAGAATTAAATACAATTCTCACCATCATAAAGTTTATTTTTAAAATATATTATATTAATTTTTATTATTAAACATAGTTTATAAATTTAAATACTGTATAACATTTATTTATCTATACGTTTAAGACTATTAAAATTGAACCTTTTAAATATACTTTTAATATTTATAGCTAAGTTATTTAATATGGCCAGCTTTTACAACCATATGCAATAATATTTAAAGCTTTACATAACTACTTTTAAATGATTCGTTATAATTTTATATACTATGTATTTTCTTTAGCTTCAAATTGTACTTTATATTATAATTGACAAACTATAATTAACATATTAAAATAACATATTCTAAAATTTAAAATTTTTAGTAATTGACTGACATGGACTATTACTGACCTATAGAAAAGGGCATAATATATATATATATAAACAAAATAGGTGATGAATAAAATAGTTATGATTAAACATTAAATAGGACGTCATTAATCAAGTTAATGATTTTTTAATACTTGAAATTTTAAAATTTTGGGGGGTAGCAATGCTAAAAAAAGACACAAGAAACATATATAACCGCTAAAATGTTTCCAATAAGAGTAGAAGTCTGACTTATAGCCCGCTAAAATTATCTTTAAGAAAAAGAATATTAAAAAATTTTTTGAACTGCAGCTTTAAATAAAACAAGACACAGGCAATTAAAAAAAGAAAGAGAAAAATGAATCAGAGACCTTAGAGATGGGAATTTGAAAGAGAATATACAAATGGTAAAAACTATTTAAAAAACAAAAGAAGAAAAGATTACTATTAAGAAGGCAGATAAAAAATAAAAGGAATTGGACTAATGTTTACTTTATACCAAAAAAATTATAAAATATATATTGAAAAAAATTTAAACAGTATTAAAGTGATAGAAAAAAAATCAGTTTATTTGTGATCTTAAAAAGAAATATAGCTATTTCCGATTTAGATTAAACTTTAATGAGTTCTTAGTATTATTAAGGTGCACATACTTAATGTATATATATCCAATAAAACCTTGATCCATAATAAAAAAAATACAAGCAATAACAGAAAAAAATAAACAAATACTGTTTGTAGTAAATTAAATTGTGTCATGATAAAACATTAGTTTTGACAATAATACTTTGAGATTTAAAAGAAATATATATTTTTTCCAAATTTTTGTTTTTAGAAATGTATTTTTCATCTTTGCACAAACATATAATATTTCACCAGTCCAGAAAACAGACCAACCCTTTTCACTCTGGATATATTTTAAAATATTAACTTCACTTTTTCAAATGAGTAAAATATACATAGCACATTATAATTTAACTTTATATACATATTTTTTTTTCTATAGATATATTTAAATTTAATTTCCTGTATATAATTTTCATATAAAGATGATCATCTTTTACACAAGTGCTGTACTTTTAATATATCATTAGCGATTATGTTAAATACTAGTAAACTCTCAATCCAAGTCACAAGATAAAGATTTTTGAAAATATAAGAGTGACCATCTTGTCTTTTGTACCTATATGTAATTATATAGGCCAATCACTAATGAAATATTAAAAGTATAGCACCTGTCTGAAGGATGATTATCTTCTATCAGAATTATAGTTTGACACAGTGCTAGTAAAAAAATTCTACATTATTTATATTAATTGTATTTTTATATTGGACTATTTCCATCATCTAATATAAGTATTGAATGTCTTTAGAAAAATTTAACTTTATTTAAATATTCCAAATACATTCAATTTTTAATAATAGCACACAGGTTAGTATGTGCATACTGTTTCAAGGGGTATTATTTCCCCTTTACTGCAGGTGTTTCTGGCAAGACCAGTGAGAAAGTATTAGCATTGGAATTGAACCTGGACCATTAGATTCTTGAGTATTGAATTTTAAAATAACATTCTAACCAATTGAGCCATTCTTCCAAAGGCAACATGAAGTTCCTCCTGATTTCTCCACTTTTTCATAAATGCAAAATTGATTAGTGGTTTCCAAATAATCCAATATACAAATACTGCTAAAATACTATTGTCACAAACCTTCAGAAAAATACTATTTACATTAATGTATATAATTTTATGCATATTTTAAACTTCTATTTCATCACACATTCCTGAAACATATAACCAAAGACATGTGAAAAATATAAATAATCCTCAAGATGTGCGTTTCATGCTGAATCAGCACTCATCATTTGGTGCAGATGATAATTTCTTACATATGTTTTTATTATTTATTTAGTATTATATAGATAGCAAATTAGTATAGTTTAATCAACAGAATATTGATTTGAGAATGACTGATGTAATTAAGTGATAGTTCAAGAAAAACATTATATTGTGCTAATTTCAGAGCTAAACAAACTAAAGAAGTATGTGGAAAAATGAAATATATATATATTAATTCATTTTTAACACTATCTATTTATAAATATAATTTTCATTAAAAAAAAGGATTATCTCAAAATTGGAGGCTGAATTATTTATTATATAAAACGACAGTAGAGATTTTATTAAGCTTTTAAATTAACTTGTTCAAAAGTTTTATATCCAAAAATCAATGAAATATTTAAAATTATATGCATTGAAACTAAAAGCAATGAACTTTGTCAATATCTTTTTAAAAATATCAATAAATCGCATGAATACACATTTAGCATATTTTGTCATTTAATGAAGATTTAACACCTTGTAACTTCATGAACAACTAGGCTAAAATTCATCTAACCATGAAAAAACAACAACGTGTAAATAATTCCATGCATGATCATTTTATTTATAATAATTTTAATAAAAAACGGATTAATTGAATTTATATAATGTACAGTATGTGTTGGAATATGTTTGAATATATATATATATATATTGGCGTATCAGTGTGTGTGTGTATGCTAGAATAATGGGTAACACATTTCCCTATTATGGATTCAGGCTAAAGATTTTTTTTTTCTTATCTTCTTTCACAACTAAACCGCATATCCATTTAATAGTGATAACAAATTAAGTATCTAGATAGAGAGTAAAACCAACTAACAATTGATAGTATTTGTATTGAATTGGCTGCTTAATAGATGTTAAACTTTTTACCCACCCACATACTTATAGGATCTGTTTTTTTTCTCACTTTGATACTATATAAAATTCATTAGTATCTGACATTTCAAATGATCAAAGATTTTAATACAAATATTACATAGTGCTATTATTTCAATATTTTTCTTTCTCCATCTCTATATAACTTACTGTAAGCTTTAGTAATGAATAGATATCAAATAATAGGGTTTAATAAATCCCTATACTGTGCTGTCCTATTCAAAATTCCCAGTTTATTTCAGGTATTTAGCTTTTGGGAATATTGGATAGGATAGACATAATAGGGTATTATTAAGCACTGTCATCTAACATTTATTAATTGCTAAAGCCTATAGTAAGTGGAATAGAAATGGTAAAAGAAAAATGCATGCTGCAAAACAGCTATATGAAAGCTGAAGTCCTGTGATATGATCATGTGATGTTTTATTTAAATTTCAAAACTTTTCTAATAAGTTGAGAAAAAAGATTGCAAATCAACTGAAATGTCAGCCATTAAGAAATTTTAAACATTATAAAAATTTAGTATGGAAAGCTGAAGTTTTATTATATATTGAACATTAAGAATGCTACATTAACAGTAAGAAAGTAATGTTTGAGGTAGAACCTGAGATATATACACTCCAACATATTGCAAAGCAGCATAATGTTTCAAATTCACAATCAAATCATCTCTCATTAGAGATTGAACTCATCTAAACAAACTTTAACAGACAATTTTATTTGAAATCTCTGCAGAAATGAATAGCATTATTCTGATATGTTTTACATTTATCTACACTATATATATATATATATATATAAGTCATAAATTTCGTAAGTTGCTTTTAAGCTTGCATTTAATGATCATTAGATGAAGCTTACCAACAGCTCTAATCAAGCTTTATTTTATAAGTGCTGAAAGAGAAAGAATTCAAAATCTCTATTGGAAAGTCCCTATCTCCAGACCAATTGGTTTCGAGCTTACGGCTCATCTCAGTGGAGCGCTGGAACTCTAGAAACTAGATCTAAATACTAACTCAAAAGTCAGCACTTATAAAACAGGTACGATCAATTTGAAAGTCTGAACTTTTCAGACACATAAATGTCTTCAAATCAAGCCTTACAAAATGGGTCTGAATTCAGCTCAGTTTCACCACATAGTAATAGCCTCTGCAATATAGCATCGCAAAAGCCTTCAAAGGTACACTTATAATAATTAATAAAACAAGTCATAAATTTTGTAACTTGCTGTGCTGTTAAGCTTCCATTTAATGATCACTAGATGGAGCTTACCAATAGCTCTAATCAAGCTTTATTTTATAAGTGCCAAAAGCAAAAGAATTTAAAATCTCTATTGGAAAGTCCCTATCTCCAGCCCAATCAGTTTCGAGCTTATGGCTCACCTCAGTGAAGTGCTGGGACTCTAGAAATTAGATCTAAAATACTAACTCAAAAGTAAGAACTTATAAAACAGGTACTATCAATGTGAAAGCTGAACTTTTCAGACCTGTAAAATGTCTTCAAATCTGGCCTTACAAACCAGAAAGCTATATGGGTCTGAATTCAGCTCAGTTTCATCATATAGTAATAGCCTCTGCAATATAATATCACAAAAGCCTTCAAAGGTACTCTTATAATAATTAATAAAACAAGTCATAAATTTCATAACTTGCTTTTAAACTTGCATTTCAAATTGATAGTATATGTTTTACAAGTGCTGACTTTTGAGTTAGTATTTTAGATCTGGTTTCTAGAGTCCCAGCACTCCACTGAAGTGAGCCATAAGCTCAAAACTGATTGGTCTGGAGATAGGGGCTTTCTGATAGAGATTTTGAATTCTTTCTCTTTTGGCACTTATAAAATAAAGCTTGATTATAGCTATTGGTAAGTTCCACCTAGTGATCATTAAATGCAAGCTTAAAAGCAAGTTGGCATCCATTGATTGCTCTTGTTAGCACAAGATGGCACTACTATATGGAGAGTTTTGCTTAATATTAAATTAATCTATGCTAACGCTGCAAAATTAAACAATAAACAGCATGTTATAGAAAAAACACAAACTAGTCACTTTAGAAAAGTAAACTTAACAGATATTGATGATCTAAATCTAGTAAACTGCAATATTATAGAACTCCCCCACCACCAACCTATGGAACAAAGAAGAATTACAGTTAATCAACACTAACTTTAACAACACTATTCCTAAAAAAATTTTTAATACATTCAAAAAATTCTTTTCAATAAAATCAATAGTTCTAGCGATCACAGACAAAAACCTAACGCTTTATAAATTTCCGAGAGAATTATTATATGATGAGTTAACAAAAAAAAAGCTGTGGGATAGTATCGCAAATATTGGAGAACATCCCAACAATAGATATATTGCTATAGAATTTTATGATGAACACCAAAAAACAAGATTTCAAACTCTGGTTAAAACACTACAAAACTATGCCCTAATAATAGTAGATCCAATTGTACAAAATTATATCACAGGCATTATTAAAAACACGTATTTTGGGTACAACATTCAAGACTTTAACAATCTAATTCAACCTTATGGCAAAGCAATATATATAAAGCAAATTTTTCTAAACGATACACCTATACTGATTGGCAGCAATAGCTTTAATTTTAAAGTAAAATTAAATGAAAATATTGACCCAAAAAACATACCCACTCAAATAATAGATCAAGACGCAGTATTAACTCTTTATATAAAGGGAGTAAGACCACAATGCTTCGCATGCAAGGATCGAGGACAATTAGCAATCAACTGTAATGCAAAACAGGCCAACAAAAATAATATAAATGAAATTCAACTTGAAGAAACAAAAACATCAAACCAACCAGATGAAACAACAAATAAACTTGAAATAACTAATAAAAATGATACTAATCAAATTTATAATAATACCGATATGCTTTTAGACATATCAATTAAAAAAAATAAAAGCAAAAATCAAATACCAGATAAAAAGTGACAACAAATAATAATATAAATAACACATCTCAGCACAAATTCATAACTAAGTACACCAACTAACCAAGAGCAGAAAAGAAGACCACCTAAAAACAAAAGGGTCAAGAAAGTCAAAACAGAACAATATCACAATTCTAGTTACTCACAGCTAGATGACACAAACAGCACATCAGATGATGCTCAAAATCAACCACAAATAACTACTCAAATAACTAACATACAACTGCAAACAATACTAAAATATAATGAAATTAAAAATTGGAGCAATTAATGTAAGAGGCCTGAACTCAACCACAAAAATTCATAAACTTAAACAATGAATCAGAAATACACAACCACACATAATTGGATTACTGGAAACAAAAATTTACACTGGATCAAAAATAGAAACAGCTAAATATCTAAGTAAAGAAGGATTTTGTGCCTGCTCAAGAGATTCATCATCTCCCTCAGCAGGTACCACTATCCTAATTACCACAAAATGTTTTCCCACTACCTTTAAAATAATATATATTCTAATATGCTTATTACAACTTTTCAACATAAAATTATAATTATTAATATAATATTTATCTACATGCCAATACAACACAATAAAATCAATACCATAGTAGCAAACATCAATTCCATGCTAGCAAACACAACAAATCCAACAATACTAATAGGCGATTTTAACACAACATACAAGGAATTCACAGAATGATGACTTCATAAAATATCCATACCACTCATGAATGCACAAGGATTCCTATCAAAAAATGCAATTTCCTTTCACAATGGCCGATTCTCTTCACTAATTGATTTATGTTTCTACTCACCAATGCTTCACCATCTAGTAACAATAAAACTTACACCCTCAGCTTTCTCAGATCACTCAGCACAAACAATTACAATTAACTTCAATGATATCCAAACATCAACACTTCGTTTACAAGAACAATGAGTTCTGTTACCAGTAAACACACACAAATTTATTTTTTTGGAAACCTGCATCATGATATACAAACTTAAAGAAATGAAACTCAATCCTATACAACAATATATAGCATTTATAAACATTATTTCATTTAATATCAATCACATAGTAATGAAGCAACCATCACCATCAAAAGTACTGCACTAGCAGATGAAATTCACAAATGTTTAGCCATGATTAACTCTTCAAAGCAAACACAAAAATACATATATAAACTTACACATGCATACAATAATGCATGTGACACTCTTAAAAGCTACCTCAAAATTAAAAAAAGCAAACTATGTCTTACAAAGCCACACACATGGATAAGGGAATACATTAGATGGGCACTTGGAAGACCACAAATTATCAAGATACCAATGGCAATACACACAAATCAAGGAACATTTGCAGGTTGTAATATGATTTTGCCCATATACCAATATTTCAAGCAAAAACATCAAACAAGACAACTACAAACAATTAAACCAGATTTATTTGGCCTAACAGAAACAAAAACACCTTTTAACACAAATGTCTTTATAGAAAAACTAAACAGTATACCAAATGCATGCCACCCAGGTAGCCCTGGAATTTCAGCTTTTGTCTTAAAACACATTAGTCAATTCATTGCCAAATATTTATGCAATTTAGCAAACCATCTAACACAAAAAATACAGTACATGGAAGGAGTCTACCCAATTGCAATTGTTCCTTTCAACAAAACAAAACACATTATTCCCTCACTAACTAATTTATGACCTATATCCATGGGGCCATTACTGATTAAAATCATAGAAAAAATCACAAAGCAAGAAAGTGAGCCACACATAACAATGCTTATTTCAAAATACCAATTTGCAAAAAAAAAAAAACATCAACAACACATGCAGCTCTTTTCTTTAAAACAATACTAGCATCAATAAGAAAACAAAAAAATATAGCCCCATAGCTGTACAATTAGATATTGAAGCAGCATTTGACTCAATAGATATACCTATACTTCTAGAAATGCTCCATAACACTGATATACCAAAAACTCATCTATATCTAATAGCAAACTTACTTCTAAATCGTGAAATCCATATAACCATGAATGGAAGAAACTCCCCATCATTTACTCCTACAGAATCAATATCTCAAGGATCACCTCTCAGCTCATTACTATTCATACTATACATTAACCCTCTCATTCAAAAAAGAGAACAATCTTTTACTGGAATAAGATACCAGGTACTACAAAACATATACCATACTTAGCATATATGGCTGATGTTACTGTTTTCCTATCATCAAAAAAGAAACTCACCCAGCTGCAAAACATTCTTGAAGACTATACCAAGTAATATAAATTGAAATTCAACCCCACAAAAACATCAGCATGGTCACTATTTACTGGAAAGCTGTGCACAAACACATACCAATCAAAACCAACTTTTTTTCTTGGTTTTGCTTTCCATATGGAACTTAACAGGAATGAGATGCCACATACAAAATAAACTAAAGGAGGAGGCCAAACAAATAGTAAACTCATTATCAAAAACATATTTATCCATATATTCCAAAGTACAGCTGATAAACTCATCATAACAAAAATAGTTTATTATTTACTGATTATATCCGTCTCAAAAGTTTTTAAATAAAAAATAAAAAAACATCTGTAATCAACTACTATGGTCCAAAAAATAGTAGCAATTTCAACAAGAAGGCTCAATCAACCACTCATTAAAAATGGACTAGGTTTACACAATATCAACATATTTCACATCCAAAAACAAAGGAATCTCATAATTACCACTTTACAGCAATTAACAAAACTAAAACATCTTGTGCAAATCATCCCAACTGATCGTTCACCTCCAACTCAATCATACATATCAACAATTATTTATGAATTTAAAACCACGGCCAACATACCTGAACAATATACAAACAAATATTCATATTGGAATATCTATGATCTCACAAATGAAATAAATAACATTAATGATGTAGCACCAATTTTAGGGATAAACAACAAAAGATTACTAAAAGAATACAAAAAATGGGCTCTGGAACCAAAATTTTTTGATTTTATTTTGAAATTAAATCTCATTGCCATGCCCACAACCTATTTTCTGCATCACAAAAGAATGTACTTCACAATAGATACTTTTTGTGGACTGTGCCATCAATCAGAAGAAACCCTAAAACACATGCTATACCAATGTACAGCACTTGAACACATAAGAAAAATAATTTTTGACACATACAGAAAACCTAACACATCATTTGAAAATATAATTGCTGCATACAAAACAAAATCAATACCGTTAAACATTAGAGCAGTTACTTTTATACTATATGCATTTTGGTGTACACGGTGCACTTTTATAATAGATAATAACCTCAGGCAGCATCCAGCCACTTTTCACAACAAATTATCACAAATAAGGAATAGAGATAAAATCATAACAAACCCCCACTTATATGCTGCAACATGGTCACTACTAAAAGAAAAATCAATGCTGCAACACAACACTAAGTATCTGACAAAAACTACTAGAGAAAAACTTTTTCAATAGCTTCTCAGACTTTTTAATTATATGCATACAAGCTATAAACTGCAAAAAGATCATCAAAAAAGCAACTTGTACATCAACTATTATGAATTTTTTTAAGAACTCATTCAGGTCACAAAAGTTCAAACAACTCAAGAAGCCATAAATTGAAGTATATCATTCAGATATTCATTCTTATGTGACAATAAATCAATGTATATACCAAAATTATGTAAGCCACTTTTGATGTAACCTTTTATAGAATTAATAAAATGCCTTTTTGAAAGCTAATAAATTACAATATTAGAAATTTAAAATACATTTTAAATTAATCTAATTTATTACTAAGATATCTCATAAAAATCCCAGGGATAATGATTATTCCTTTAATAATAATATTAATGGCTAACAGTTAGATAATTGAATGACAAGAGGAATTTTATTGAAATCCAATCATCTAAATCACAATAATAATTTCATAACTTACAGATGCTATCTAAAACAACTATTTAATTATACATTTAGATTCACTAGTAAACAAATAATAACAATTGAATTACTAATTTGACATTAAGATACTAACATATGGGAACACTTTTCATTAATTAACCAGATACTTATACAAATAGTAATTATTAGGTAGAATAATCATTCTCTAGTAATCACATCACTTATTATTGATCAAAATATAATCTTTTATACATTCATCTTAGTAAATACTAATTATTTTAGCAATATCCCACTACATTTATCTTTCAAACAAACATTATAATTGTCTTACTAATGCAATAATTGATGCTTAATTATTTTTCAAACTTTTATACATTTTTAAGATCTTAGAATTTTATAATAACCAAAATGATTTTGAAAAATATATGTGACTCTATGATTAAGATAAATTTCTTTAATGCTGGGAACATAAAATGATGTTTTATAATTAAATTTCAGATATCTTTCCATATATATAAATTCTAAATAGATTAGCGAGTAACTTTGACATTATTATTATTAGACTATAAATCAAAAGTGATATATATATATATTTGATTTATCTAGTTTTAATTCTTTGACAACTGATAATATTTAAGAATTAACAAATTTTCTTTATTGTAATGGATATTTAATGGCATCTCATTTAAATTCTTCATTTGAAATCTTGTGATAAAACATTAAATAAATAAAATTTATATGAAAATTTTAATGTGCAAAATCAAGCATGATGTAATGACACTTACGATTTAATAAAGGAGAAACACAACATCTAGTTTAAATTAAAACATATATTTATTTACAATAATTTGATATTTATAAAAACAGTTTCTATTTACATTAAAATTAAACTATTTTACAAATAATATTATGACTGAGCAAAACTCTCCATACAGTATTGCCACCTGTGCTAAACAGAGTAATCAATGGATGCCAGAAGGCTTGTGCATAAAATCCCTATCTAATGCCTACTCATCCAATATCTCCAGACTAGTTTCTGGCTTTTGGCCTTCGTCATTGAGGAGCTTTGGATCTGAGAGCACTGCATTTAGATCTAGAGGGTTGCATTAGATCCTAAGATCTAGATGCAGTGCTCTCAGATCCAAAGCTCCTCACTGACGAAGGCCACAAGCCAGAAACTAGTCTGGTGATATTGGATGAGTAGGCATTAGATAGAGATTTTATGCACAAGCCTTCTGGCATCCATTGATTACTCTGTTTAGCACAGGTGGCAATACTGTATGGAGAGTTTTGCTCTGTTTATCAACAATTAATGTGCTAGTATAGGAAATGTGATCATGTGATGCTTAATATTATGACTATAATATATTTAAGTTTATACATAAAATATAAATAAATACAATAATCTTTTCATTAATTTCCTCATATATGAATTATTTACTGAATTTTCATTAAAAAAATATTTCAATATTGCTAACACACACACATATTCATATTGAAAAGATTCAATTCTCATACTTTTCTCAAGAAATTTTATAAATTATATTGTACTAATAATACCTAAGTAGCAGATTATTTATCCCTTTCTTGAATTTATTAAAACACCGTGCAATGCACATTTATAATCACTGTATTAATATCACCTTATTTACCAAATTATCTTTTAATATTTATATTGTCTGTGATATATAAATAAAATACCATGAATAAATATTGGGATCAAGTATATTCTACCTTTAGTATTTTAACTTCAGTCATTCTAATTATTATATATCTTTTATAACCTTTTTTTATAACCTCATACAATAATTTGTAAGAATATCTTTTTTTTTTTTTTTTATAAAATCTTTGTTTATTTGTTTTGCAACTGCTCATTTATCATTCCTTAAGCTATTATTACTTACTATAGAAAGAAAAGCTATAGATTCTTATCCATGTTACTAACATATGATGCTTAAAATATAATCCATTATCTAAGATCTCACTTGGAATAAGAAACTAATTTAAATTTTGTATTGTAAGAATTGAGGCAACTAACATTTATTCTTTAACAGTCATAACCTAGGGTAATCATTATTTTTTCAATTATATTACCTCTTGAATCCTGGACTTTCTATTAAGCACTTATGGAATGGAGTGATTATTTGTCCTAAAAATATCCTCAATGCTTTCCTAATAAAATATGGCTATCCTTTAATCTAACCCATTACAATTAATATAACTTCTTTAGGATTTATACTCAACTATCCCAACACTTTAACTTATCCAATATTCATTCATTAACTTAAAGCATCCTCATAGACTATATTTTTAATCCAAGTATATAATGCTTTATCTCCCTAACGTTTATAAAACTTTGTCTATAAAAGATCGTCAGTCAAAACAATAACATCCATCAATATGACAAGTATCGTATTGTATTCTTAATGCTTAATAATATTTGAGATCAATTATAAATAATGAAATATTACATACAATCAACTGCACACACCACTTATAATATCACACACATCTTATACAGTCATATTTTATCCTAGAAATATATTTTTTCTTTATCCATAATTGTTTATTATATACAATTGGTTTATATCATAGTAAAATAAATTAACAATGTAACACATACCACTTTCTTTATTAATATAAATTTACCTTTTTGCATATTAACATATATAATATAATAAAACTACCAAATCACTAACTACTGTCCCTCAGTTTTTTTTATACATCAATAAGGCAATTCATATAAGATATATAGAAAATCATACCATATACATTTAATTTTTAAAATCTTTAAATCTAAAATTATACTTTAAATAATACCTATATTTAAAATACCAATAAATACAAGTGACTATTCTAAACACATAAAAAAATGAATTTCAGATTGAAAAAAAAAAATTCCTTTTCAATCATTTTTTTTTTTAAAATCTTCCTAAACTTTTAACAGCTATCACCATGATGATGATCAAGAGTTTCAATTTCTTCTTCTGCTATCATTTTCTCTCTCTCCCACAACTTGAAAAATCATTATTAAAAAATATAACATTGTAAGGAGAAAAAAATATATACAGGAATAATAAATACTTTTAAACTTCTTATCATATTTAATTGCTTATCATAGGATCCTTGATTTGAATTCAGTGCACTTCATAGCTTTAAAACATAATTATATTAAAATGATACTTAAAACATTCAATATTATTTTATAATCTTAGTTATTCATTATAGACACATATAAAATAACCGGCCTCTCTTGTAATAATTATTAAATTTCTGCTCTTCATCTTTTCATCTTTTATTCTATATCGTTATAAATCATATTCATTTATAATATATTTGTTCTTTTTTTAAACTATCTTAGCTTATACTCTTCACATTGATATTAATTTATCAATGTAAATAATTCTTCCTTTCAGTTCATCTTAAAATATTTTTCAAAATGTAAGCAATAGTTATATTTCACCTTTTATTTTTCATTATATAAAAATATATATTCATTGCTTTTACTAATTTATTTATTGTTGGCAAAAGTACATATTGTTCATTAAAATATTTTTTTTAAATTTCCATTTAGTACACAAGTAATTCTATCTAATATAATGCTTTCCAAAATCAATTCATTATTATTAGATAGACAAATTAAAGATCTATAGTGTTTTGAGATGCCTATAATTACTGTTTTTTTAAATGAATAAAGATTCATTTATAAATTACTTCTTAAAATTATTATAAATGAAGAAATACTAAAACACATCATTACGTGAATACATTTAAAAATTAGTTGAGCTTGCTGATGAAACAATTCTATTCTTCTATTGATAATAAGGCTTTTAACTTTAGGTAAGGTAACTGGCAAAGAATTTGTTTGCTTACTCCGTGGTCAATTTATAATCACTTTTAAATTTATTCCCTACATATTTATCCAGCTTGTTAAATTTGATTTTAACTATTTTTAAAATAATACACAGTAAAATATTATATTTTTATGGAACTAAAAGTAACGGATCAAATAGCTCCTATTGTTTCTTCAAATGTCCCCTAATTTTATCTGATAATCTGTATGATGTCATATTTCTAATTAAATAGGTTTCATTGGTTATCTTAATATAATTAACTGAAAAGTTTTTGAATAAATTAACTTTGTTTACAATTTTTAATAATAATAAAGTATTATAAAATTATTAAAATATTTTAATACTTAAATAATAAATATAACTATTTTCTTAATTAATTATATTTTATACTCTTTTAAAAATATTTATTCAAGTTTAAAATCTATAATTAATAATTATACTGAAAGATAAAATTATCACTATTTAAAATAGAAATTAATTTGATCCTCCTGTTGGAATAGAAAATATCACTTCCAACCAGGAAGTGCAATCAATGTATTATTGTTAAATAAAATTCTGCACATATATTCAAACCCACACATTTTTAAAGAGTCATTTGTAAAATTAAACAGGTTTTTCTATTATAATTACTAAAATGTTTGATAAGTGGTGTAAATTTTAATAAGTATAATTTATGTGTACTTATGATTATTGAATAAAATCATAACTAAAACAAATATGACATTTAAAGCATACATGACAATTACAAAAGGTGTATGTTAGTTAAATTAACAGAATCTTATACTAATATTATATGTAAATTTGACTTTTACTAACTATGCAAGTTAAGCATTAATACCTCGATAATTATTTACTTTATAAATTTATAATTTTTATCATTATGTTAAAGCTAATTTATATTTTAAAAGAGCTACTAAAATGAAAAGTTACAATATATATATACATTAAAAATGAGCTACTAAAGTGAAAGATTACAATATATATATATAATCAATTTCTATAAGTCACCCTTGCTTTCTAGCAAGCTGGTAATGTCATTTTGTAATGAAACTTGTTTTAATTTTTAGTTTATTTTAAATATAGTCACTTGTAGTATTGTTATTTATTTTAAAATTAATCATTTTATAATTTAATTTCTTCTTAAAGACAGTTTCTCTTTTAACAATTCAGATAATCGAAAATAGGCCCTCTTTTATTCTCCTAAAATGATTTTACTTTTCTTTAAATATTTTTTTAATGGTGGAGATATCATTTAGGATGACCCAAAGAAAGCTAATATTCCTTTCATTCTGGAGTGGATCTTCCATTTTCTTTTTTTCTTTTTTCTACTATCTTTTACCATTTCAGCACTGGGAGTAGGATTTGATGATCTCTCAAGGGTAATCATTTGATTTAAACTTAAGTTGCTATTAGGTTGTTGTATCCTTTTTGATATTCTTATATTATCTACTTTTTTCTTTTGTAAGCTTTACAATGTGGAACACTTCTATTTTTAGTTTTCTGCACAGATTCTTCATCATTTCTTTTTTAATATTGAGATAGAAAAAATTATTTATTTTTGATCTCATCTACATAATTATTTACAACCTATATTAATATTTAAACCACTAAAATATCCTTTTAATTTTTTATCATAAATCACCACATTTTAAAATCATTTCCATGTTTAGCTTATCACATTTTTTTCATTATCACCCCTAGTAATGACATTAACATTATCACTATCCATTTCCAGGTTGCATTTCTTGATAAGCTCAGTATTAATTTCTGTTTTATTTTACTTTTATATACCAAAGTCATGCTTATTATCATATTTTATGGCACTATTTTTTTCTAGCTCATAATGTAACATGTTATTACACAAAACTTTTCTTAAATCCTCACTTATAGTTTTTTTCTATCTTTATTTCATTAAGCTCTTGAATTTTATTCTCCCTATTTATTTTATGCTTATTTTCATCTATAAAGTCAAGAATGAATACTCTCAGGTTCAGAATCTTTTATCACTTTATATTGTAAAATCTCTTCTACATTATTTCATGGTTTCATAGATGTTTCAATTTGGATTTTATTTTCTATAGCATCATTACAAAAATTTACTTTTTTAAAATAATCCATTTTGAGCACTTCCAAACACACTTTGTTCAGAATATGTATTTTCTTGTACTATGTCCAACCCTTTTTTCTCTTCTTGATGCATTCCTTTAAAACTGGTATCACTTCTTTTATTTTTATTTCTTTCAAGTTATCTTCTTTTTGTTGCATTTTGTCATTTTTGAATGCATATCTTTCATAAATTCTTTATCCTTTTTGTTGCTTTTTTTCAAGTTCAATATCTATTTGGTTGCATTTCTTTCAATTCTTTTTGTAACATTTAATTGATTTTTCGATTGCATTTCTTCATTTTTCTATTGCATTTCCTTTATTTCCTTCATAAATGCATGCAGCATTTCACTATTAAATGTATTAGGTTTTTCTTCTGAAGGCTTTTGCACTATCTGAATGGATTCTTGCTCTATAGGCTCTGATTCCATTGGCTCTTGATTGTGTCCATGTTTAATAATGCTTTTATTCATTATTGAATGTATTTTTATCAGTAACTAAATGCTGTTTTATATCCTATTACAATTTTATTTATCATTTTTTTTAGGTTTTATACTCACTTAAATATTTTTATTTATATGCTATTTAATAAACACATCAATCTGAAATCTTCTTATGCAATTGTCTCTAGCATAATATGATTTACCTGCATTAATTATTATAAATATATATTTATCTAAATATACTGCCACTTATCAAACATTGCCAATCTTATTTCTCATTCCAAATGCTTTAAAGACAATTTAGTTGCACACATTACATGCCATTTATTATATTAAACTATAATGCTCAATTTATTTCTACTTTAATATTTGATACAATATATAACTGTAGAGAAGTGAAGTTGAGCAGAAGCAAAGGGATGTTCATGCCTCTCATTGGTGTGACAAAAGGTAATTATTAAATGTAAATACAAAGTATATATGTTAATAGTTCCAAATAAAATGACTGAAGTCAAATATATTCAATAACATTAACCACCATTTGTGATTATGATGATGATGATGATGCAATATAACTTTGTAACCTGGCATTAAAATTAAAGTAAGAATAATTATTCCAAAAGTATTTGAAATTTCTTTTACTAGATTCAATCTGAAATGAATCTCAAGGCACCAAACTTTCTGATAGAAAGTTTAATTCTAGAAATCTTAATATCTCTAAATCATCATCAATTTCAATTACTATCATTATCCCTGAATGCTCTCCAGTGAATTGCATGGTTTCTCAGAGTTAATGAATATTAATTGCATATTTTTGGAATGAGTTCAAAAAGCAAAAACAAACTCAATTGGTTATAATAAAAAAATAAGCTAACAATTTATTTCCAGTAATGCTTGTACTTTTGAAACTGCTACTAGATAAATATAATAAATACAATACAAAATATTTAAAAGAAAAAAATATAAATATTAAAACTTAAAGTCTCATGGCTAAATATAAAAATAAGATTTTATCTAATGTTTTAAATTTTTAAAGTATTAATCTATGACTTTCTGTAGATATATGTTTACTATTTTTGCACACAGCTTATTGATAACCTCTATCAATCGTGACCTGTTTATGATTAGCATTGATGATGGCAAATATCAGTAGATGGCTTCATCTAGAAATATCAGCAAAGTCCATTTCTTTCTTTACAGCATGGTTTTTTGCTTTAAAACAGGCAAGAATTCTTCAGCATTTATCTGAATCTGATTTGCATAGTTCCATCTTTTGTCAGGTATGGTCAACATTTCTTAGCTGGTCATATTAAATAATCTTTTGCTAGCTAATGTTGTCTTACTTGATGTGGTGATGAAATATTGAAAATACTCTAAAAGAGTCATCAAAGAGTGACTATCCAAATTATTTTGTGAAAAATTGTTTTAACCAGCAGATTCTCCTGTTTTCATGGAATCAATCTGGCTACTTTCTTTTTGAGATATGTTTTTTAAACATCAAACATGTAGTAAAATCTTCATTTATTTATATAAAGAAATTTAACAAAAATCATTATCCAAAGTTAATAGGCTGATTTAATATATAATTTTCTCTCAACATGTTTTTTTGATAAATGTTTTCTTCATGTTTAAAATTGTTTTTATAAAAAACAGTTTTTTTTTTATTTATAAAAAAAACCATAGGAAGAAAGAAAAATTATGACTGACTTTTAAAAATTATTCTTTAACTTTTTTAATTTTAGAGCCTTATAATTTTCAATTTTCCAATAAATTTACTATAAGAAAAAGAAAATTAATTTTTGAATGCCCAATCATTAGTTAAATATAAAAGAGTTACAAAATATGATACATTTTCATAAAATATGTAAGTCAAATTCATTTGCACTCACTGAAACTAAAAAAAAATTATTTAATTTCTCTTTCAATAAATTATCTAACTTTCACTTCTTCCCTTACATAATACAAGTTATTAGCTTCTTAACTATACTTTTACAAAATACATTTCATTTACAAATATTTGATAATATTATAAAATCTATAGAATATTTTTTTATTATTAAACAATGATTTACTTTATATAGCTATTTCTTTTTAGCTTCTTAAATTTGTATACCTATATTATGCATATATTATATCTAATATGTGCATGCAGACACCCATGGCCACTTATAAATTTATTAATAAATCAAATTTTTTTTGATCATGCATACTAAACATCCCATTAAAATAAATTAACACAAATCTTCTATGACCATCCCATAGCTTCAACACTAATCTTCCACTTGAGTGTGAGCATTATTCTTGCATTCTAATGTAATAATTGAATCTCAAATACTTTAAGTACTCACTCAAAGACTCTCAAATATTATTAAATTTTCAAATTTTAAAACAAATTATTTTAAGCCAAATTTGAAAACGATTTCAAATTATAATGTCTGAAATATCAATTATCAAATAGCAATTAATCCATAGTGATATAAGCTAGATGTTTATTATTAATTCATGCCTTGAATTATAAGTAGTCTTGAAAGGAGAATTTAAAGTTTGAGATTTGATTACTCTATTGGGACGCAATAATTATGGTCACAATCAATTAAAGAATAACATCGATACTATGAAATAATAAGACTGTAGAGAGCTTGGTCTTGCTTGTTTTAATGTGATATTTAGTTCAATAAGGCTATAATAGTAAATTTGATTGACACAATTAATTTTTCATATTCATCTGTATACGATTTATATCTGTGGCCTGTGTAAATCTTCATTATAATATATATATATATATATATATATATATATATATATTCAAATACATGTATATTGTCTATACTAAACTTAAACTAATTAGAAGGGAATTGAACCCAAACTATCAAGCTCTCCATAGCCATCCACTCCATATTATGCAACTGATACACTTTATCACATATATGTAAAAAAAAAAAAGATAAATGATCTCCAAATTACATATCTAAACCAGCACTCATCAGTTGGTCCAGATCACCATTTCCAACACATGTATAAAAACAGTCCTCAGTTTATATTAAGATAGCAAATCCTCAAACTTTAATGGACAAGTTTCAATATTCTCCACACTCCACTCTTCAGCCACCCATATCATTGAAAATCCCAGGATGGAATGCTCAAAGCCCTTATTGATACCAATATAATTGTCATATCCAAGTTGACTTTAGATTACTCTGATCCTCACATATAGGACCTTAACATGTTTTTTTAAATTTATCAAAGAGGGATGAGCAGAATATAGGTTGAATATGTAATATTCAAATATGTGTATATTGTCTTTACTAAACTTGGGTAATAATTATAAGGGATTTCAAACTTTCACATCCATGTACTCCATTTTCTACAACTGACACTCATGACCACATACATGGAAACAGATAAATGATTTCCAATATAAGTATTTTGTGCTGAACCAACACTCATCAGTGATCGGGACCAACTGATGAGTGCTGGTTCAGCATGAAATATTTATTTTGGAGATTATTAATCTTTTTCACATGTATGTGATCAAGTTTGAAAGTCTGAATTCAAGTTCTTTCTCTAATACATTAAGTTTAGTATAGACAATACACATGTATTTGAATATTGCATATTCAGCCTGTATTCTAGTCATCCTTCTTCTTTATATTTAAATAGATATATTAAGGTTCTTTATGTAAGGGGTCAACATGGGTATGATAATAATATTGGCACCAACAAGGGCTTTGAGTATTTTATCCTGGGATTTTCAATGATATAGACAGCTGAAGAGTTGGAGTGTGGAGAATATTTAAGCTTGTCCATTAAAGTTTGAGGATTTGCTATATTAATATAAACTGAGCACTGTTTGTATATATGTGTG
The DNA here is from genome assembly GCA_028023455.1 of Epiperipatus broadwayi. NCBI lineage: Eukaryota > Metazoa > Onychophora > Udeonychophora > Euonychophora > Peripatidae > Epiperipatus > Epiperipatus broadwayi. The sequence continues at coordinate 498,038 of JAQFVV010006232.1, forward strand.
GGAGATGATGATTTGAATCAACTGATGAATGCTGGTTCATGAAATACGTTTGTTGGATATCATGTATCATTTTCACATATATGTGGTCACATGTATGAGTTGTATAATATGGAGTAGATGGTTGTGGAGAGCTTGAAAGTCTGAGTTTAAGTCATTACTAATTATATATATATATATATATAGCATATTGTTAGAATTAGTTATATATATATTAGAATAATATGGCAATAAATTTACCAAAAAAATTAAAATTTTCTTGATCACAACTATGGTTTTATATATTGCTCTAAAACAAATATAGACACACATTTAAGTACTAACAATTCAAAAACAAATACCAGTCACTCCTATCATTAAAAGAATATTTCATAAATTTGACAGCTTCAGACTCAAACTGATTAATCAAAAGATTATTTTAGCTCTCTTTTAATTTCATTACATTTATAAAAGATAACTTTTATTACTAAACAATATTTTATAACCAGTATTATGCTCATGAATGGAAAACGCTGTACAAAGATATCTATTTTTAACTTTTATGAATTTTAACTTTTTCATAAAAACATAATTTACTTTCTTATATATATATATTAAAAAATCTTCCTGAAACGTTTTTACTATTTATAAACTCTTTAGAATTATTTAATAATAAATTTAAAGCAAACCCTTTTTTTTCCTTTCAAGAAACTCTCATAATCCCATACTGAATGGAAGTCTGTTTTTATTAATCAATCCATAAATTAATGATTTAAAAGACAAATAAATTATTTTTTATTATTATTATGAACTATACTCTTACAATCTACATTATAATTTTTCTTCTCAAATAAAATACTTTAATAAATTTATGTGAATAATCTAAATTAATATAATCATTATCACATTATTTTTATTACTTCCCAAATTATTTAACCATTTATTTCTATAACAGAAATTTATCAATGTAGTCTTGTTATGATTATAAAAGTTACTCATATTTTACAATTTTTTTATCTTTAATGAAATGATTACAATATAAAATACAATTTACTCTATTTATTAAAAAGTTTAATATTAGGATCAAAACCATTTAATCAAATAAAAATCCTTACATTTACCTATATCAATCACAGAAAAACACATACTTCTATATATCTGATAAATAATTTTAAAAAGCACATTTTTGATTAATCATTTGGTACTATTCTATTAGATCATGTCATCCACTTGATGGCATTGTTGCTATGCAAAAACATATAAATACAACATTACCAGGCCCACCCCATTCTTTTGTGAAAGAATAATAATCATATGGTTTAACGTAATTCATTTATTTCCTTAATAATATTTACTGGAACAATTTTACATAAACATACATTATTGCAAATATTCTATTATAGCAGAATTCCCCATGTATACCAGTGCTAGCTGGAAAAACCATCCTAACCCCTCCCCACAAACTTTACAAAGTCTACTAACATTGCTTCAAAGATAACTAACTACATCGTGGTGGAAAAAAAATGCTGATAATGCTTTAATGACTGAACTGTCTTTTATTTTTTTTGGGTCATTTTTGAAAAGGAAAAATAATTACTTATTTATTTATTGATTTATTACAATAGCTATCTTTGAAAGAATATGTGCATTGATATTAATGGCACACCTATTAAGAATGATTAATAATTTCCAACTCGATCAGTTTTTTTATTTTAAAGGTTAATAAAGTATTCTTTGGATAATTTCTTTTGGTCTCTGGATAGAACAACAAGAAATTTCACAGTCATACATTTTTTTCCAAAGGCTTAACATAATTTATTGATTTTCTTAAATCAATTCTTATCATCTAGTCGAGAATAATTTTATGCTACCAAAAATTAAAAAAACTTTTAGAAGTGGCCAAAAGTTTCATCTTAGTCAAGCAGATGGTATGCCTCTTGATATCCACAAGAATTAAAATGTTATCAATTGACCTACCTTATTGCAAAGATTTTATTAGAGAAGAATTAATTAATTCCCCATGCATGCCGGTTTGTGTGGATGGCAGTTGCCTCAATTTTGATCTGTCTATTTTCAAGTCAGCCATTTTATTTGTACAGATGTCTTCTCATGCAAACGTGACTTTTCACATGAGCTGGTTGAAATGTTGCTTGGTTGTACCCTTTCCGAATTTTTTGAAGGTTCCACATTGAATAAGGAAGCATGGTGATGGGTTGATAATTGTTAGGAGGTAGTAGTAGGTCAAATGACTTGTAAGCTTATTCCTTTGACATTCATATTTGAAGAGTTGTGGCAGGCTGAAATCCAGACATCCTCACCTGATACTGTAGTGAACATTGAACTATGAGCATTGGGATAAAGTGCATAACACTAAAGCAGGCTGGCTGCTGATAAATAACATCTTTTCTATGCTTTATAGTATAGAAATAATGCCATCGGCACTGGTTGTCACATTTAAATACCTCTTTCTGTGATTTTGCATAGATATATAGGCCTAGAAGGTGGCACCCACATAAATGGCATATTTATGTGCTTTTTCATATAAATAGTAGCATCAAGTGGCTGACATGATCTAATAGAACAGTACCAATCATTTTGATCACTAAAACATTAATACAGAGAGAGCATATTGATGTAAAATCAATATATCCAATCTTTTTTTATTTGATAAAATTTATTATTATACCTAAAATACCTTAAATCTTCTAACATTAAAGACAATTTATAAATAATATTAATTTTAGCAAAAGAAAAATATTATTCCTTCTTTAAAACATAAGTAAATATATCAGCATTTTTATTTTTTTATTATCAGATGAATAGATATTTTAAATATGAAAGCTATCAGATACATAATCCTCATTAATACTAAAAACCATTAATAATCACCAACAAATTTTTTTAAAAACTTAAAACCAAAAATTTAGAATACTTTCCATTAGTTAGTTATTTTAAAACTTCATTTTTAAAATCAACATTGTCTAACAATGCAAAACAGTGTCCTTTATCATCTATTAATATAATAAAATTTTTAATCTTTAATAATATTTTGAGATAATTGTTCTGGAGTAAAAATAAACTTTTCTTTAACAACTAATTATTTATTTAAAATAATTTGCAAAGCCATTTTGATTGCATCAGGAATTTTCAGGACTTCAAGAATACCACAAAGTCAATTGCTATATTTTTATTATAAACAAAGAGTCTTTATTTAGAAAAAAAAAAAGGATTGTGTAGTTACAATGCTAATACTGACAGAGATTTTAATTGAGCCTACATACGTTGATGAGGCAAACATAACTTTTGAGATAGAGATTTGATGCTACACATCAAAGTAAAGTATAAGAATGTTATTTAAAAATAATAAATGGAAAAAGTATTATAATAATTACATAGTTTACTAGTGTATGTATTAGTATGATAAATGTATTCAGAACTAATCATATGAAGTATTTATGCTTGTTTAACCAATGTTAAAAGATGCCAGGTTTTTGGTATCCCTGGTATATTTTTATATTGTTTAAAATAACAAAATTTGCATTTCAGTCAAAATATGTGGGTGAGAGAAAAGGATGACATGTTTAAACTATTATAATATTAAAAAATATAACAATATACAAATCCACACATTGCGTCAATCATTTACAAATTAACAATAAAGTATCTAATCATTTTATTTTATTTTTTCAATAAAACTGAATTTAATACCATAATACTTAAATCATTGATAATTTTAATTTTATATTTTAATTACCCAGTTATATTGAATAGATTTATGGATAGTAATTATTATTAAAAGGGTAGAAGAGTTTTATGATGTTTTCTAATTTTTTTGTTATTAAGTGTAATTTACTATTTAATTCTCTAAAATGATATTATTACTAGTAAAATTATTATGGTTAATTTAAAGATTCTGAAGAATATTTATTGATTTAGATAGTTCATAATTTTTTAAAAATCTTTCTGTATTCTATGAATACCTAGTAAATATATAAAGTATGAGGGAAACTTAATTTTAAAAAAACAACTGAAATGTCATCTCTTTCCCATTGATGTAATGGAATGACACTGTGGACACATTATGTGATCAAAGATCTTATGTACAAATAATAAATATTAGAATGAAGGTATAATTATGAAAATGCTTTAACTGGAAAAAAATAAGATATTTGTTTTTATTTTATTATAATTCATATTCGTATATAAATCCTTACAGTACCTATACATCAAAATAAAGGATGAAAGGTTGATGTATTAATTTAAACAGTATGATTTATGGATCAAACACATAATTTAACACATTTCAGACTACATTTTAACTGGTAATACTGCAGTGGGTTCAAATATATTTTCTACAAGATGGCAATATCCCTCCATTTTACACAAAATGTACGATAAAATACATTTACTTTTATCTTTTATACATAACGTTATCCACGTGTGGTACAGGTAAAGAATCCAAACTATTACAATATATATATTAAACATTATCTGAATACTTGCTGCCTTATAGAATAAAAGTTTTGTCACTAAAGACTTAAGTTTTTCTCTATTTTTTTTAAATTTTGATTTCTATTTTCTTTTTATACATATATCATTATTGTTTTTAATTAGATTGGTACATAACCTCGTTATTAGCCTTTCATGCACTTTTATCTTTTGAACTAATAACATCATTAAACATATATGTTAGAGCAACCATATTTTCATCCTTTAATTATACACAAAAGGAATTTTTATTTAAATGGTTTTCTGTTTTGTATTGATTTAAAAAAATTGAACATATTAGAAAATTGTTAGTTGTGATTACGAAGCTATGCATTCAAGAATGAGCCGTTTATATTTGCAACAGTTGTGTTGCTTAGCAAATAATTATTAATATTAAGCATTAAATTTTATCATTATTATATGTGTCTTTCGCCATTTACATATTTGCAAAAGTAACTTCATATTTAAATTGTCGTTTTATGTCAATATCGTGGCATAAAGGAAAAAAATTGAGTCATTTTTGTCTATCGTAATAAAAAACATTAACTACCAATTAGCGTTTTCAAAAATATAAGGCATTTGGGAAATCATGCAAGAAGCAAAATTATATTATTTACTACTGAAAAATAACGTAATAATTGAAAGCACTGTGTCATATACGCTATAAAGAATTTATTCATAAATTTGTAAATTACATAATATGAAAACATTAAACAATCAACACTTAAACAATAGCAATGTATATTATATAATATCTATATTTAAAGAAAGATTGTATGTAAATATATATATTAAAAACATTATTTAAATTTTATTTTTATTTTTGAATAAATAAAATTTAAACTAATCTCTAATTTTGCATTCTAATGTCTTTAAAATCCATTCAGTCATATAAAAATTGCTTATTTTAATTTTAAAACTTTTTCTTAAAAAATAAATAAATAAAATTTTAACTTTAAAATTTTTATTATTTTATATAATTTTTTTTTTCAAATTTAAAATTGTTTTAGAATCTACAAAATGTGTATATGTTTTATTTTGAAGAGTGGCTATGTGTGTAGATTCATGAGAATATTTTCAATAAAGCAATGAAATCATCACAAGTGATAATAATTATCTTGTCATTTACACTGTATACATATATACTACACAGTGTGTCTCAATGAAAAGGTAATTAGTTCTGTCTTTAAGCTGTCTGCAGCACTACCTCTGAATCAATGCTTGTGCAATTATTTGCCATAAAATTTTAGGTACTAATATGTTTCGATTATGAGTTATTGACATTGTGCTTTATACCTTAACTCATGATAGAACAACATGTTAACATTAAAATTTGTTTTAAACTGGGCATAAAATTATTACTGAAATATTTGGAATGGCCCAAACTGTGTATTGCAAAAAAACTGGAAATCACTAAAATGTTTTAAAATTATTCATCTTTGCTTTTATTGTGGAAGGAAGTTATTGAAGACAATTTTTTAAGGTATAAAACATCATATTTTATGGTTTAATTCATGAAACTAGCTTTTTTGAATTTTTGTGCTAAATAGCTAAACTACATTGCTATGTACTATATATATACTGATTTAAAAATAACATTTCAGGAAGGTTGTAGAGAAAATCACTCACTTTTTTCTAGCTCACTGTGTAAAAACAGTTACAAGTAAGACTTAGTCAGTTTTGAAATTGTATTGTCTTGATTTGTGAAAGATATTCTCAAGGGATACAAGAAGAACATATTCTGGAATTAGCAGTTGCAATATTCATATCAGTAATCTTAAAAAATTTTAATGTCTGTCTCTACAATATTTAATTAATCACACCAGAAATGATATGCATTGTGGTGTAAATAAAACACAACACATTTGTTTGGCTCTTAGCATGCAATCTGTATAATCTGATGATTTGGTTAACAATTTTTTTCAGCATTGAAAAAGTAATGCTTAAATAATAATATGCAAAAAACCAAATGATACATTTCTGGTGATTCACGAAAATCATAAAATTGGAAAGTTATTATCTTTTATAATTTTTTTATGAAAAAAACAAAAGCTTTAAAATAACTTTAAATAACTGATTGCAAAACAGTATTTTAGAAAATACCACTGATCAGACTAGTAAAATACCATTTAATGAGCATTTTTACAATTTTTCTCTCTTGCTTTAAGTTCTTGACTAAAAATAATTAGATAGCTAAATTGTTTTTGATTTTTTTCACCTTTAAAAAAATTCTATACTTGTTTAAAAGTTATTTAAATTTTTTACCTATATTTGAACTTCTAGTCATGGGCACAGTAGCTCAAGTGAGCTGGTCTTGAGCATATATCTTTTTTGCAGCTTGTATTTTGTATGAGATAGTAATTGGTTAATAATGTCAAAGATATTAATGCCTTCACATTCTGATTATGTATTTTTGTCTTTGTATACCATTTATACAGAAGATGCAAAACTAAAGGCTGTCTCACATTAAATGAACTTAAATAATATACATACTACTAACCTGCAATTTAAAATTCTAGAGTTTTAATTCCATGTGATCAACCTGCCACATTTATAGATCTATATCAATTTGAAATTTTATATATGTGTGCCTGTATTTATATGTGTGTATGTATAATTATTTTCTAGAGAAAAGTTTACTTATATAAATTTAACAGTTGCTTTAATCCAATAAATTAGTGTTTAAGTGCATTTTTGATTTATATATATATTGTTACCTTTCTGTCATGGGTCACATATATAACTTCTGAAAATAAATAAAAAGGGGTTATTAAGTAAGTAATGGTCTAATTTTTTTTAAAAAAGAAACTCATAATGTATTAATCAGTTAAAAGAGAAAATAAATTTGTACGAAATGAAAAATATGTTTCTTTATCTTTTTTAAAAATTGATTTGAAAATAAAATTAATTGTTTGCAAAAATATTAAATGTTAATAAAAAATAATAATAACACAAATGCATATTAATTTTCAGAACAATGGGAGAGTATTCTATTATTGTTATGTAATACTTATATAAAGCTAAAGCTTTAGTACATGCGCCTTGAGTGCTTAATTTTAGCAAGAGACCTCTACAAATCATAACACGAGATTCTACTTTATAAAGATAAGAGGGACCCCTCTTATCTCTAACCTATTTTTCTTAATTATATAGGCAAATCTAAAGCATTTTGATTTGTGAGCATGAATCTAATAAATTTTTCACTGATTAAATCCATTATTTCTATTAAACATTAACATTCGCGAAATCTTTCGATTTACAACGAGTCAATATTCAGATATTAAATTTATTAGCTTCATGCTCACAAATCAAAATGCTTTAGATTTGCCTATATAATTAAGAAAAATAGGTTAGAGATAAGAGGGGTCCCTCTTATTTTTATAAAGTCGAATCTCGTGTTATGATTTGTAGAGGTCTCTTGCTAAAATTAAGCACTCAAGGCGCATGTACTAAAGCTTTAGCTTTATATAAGTATTACGTGCTGACATTGCGCTTAATAAGAATTAATATTTATTATTGTTATGGGAATTTTGAGTGGTACTAGACAATGAGAAAACAGCATTCACATCAGCTATAGCTTTCTGTTTTACCAGTTTTGTACTGTACTGCTCATGAATTAGCAGCTGTAAAATGATTTGTATTCACTTCTATTCAAGTTTATTTGATGGGTAGAATCTTGTTGGAGAGCTTATTTCATTTTTCCAAAAATGTAGTCTTTGTGGAAATGTGATACCTATGTACTGTAAATAAATGCCTAATTATACTTACCATTGTTTGATTTATCTACTGTTGCTATATAAAAACATGATATTTATTTAATAAAACAAGGAAGTCTAAAAGAAATGAACAATGGATTATGAGAAGAATGTACCAAGTAAGAAGAACCTGCACATATATAGAATACTTATTAAGCATAATTATAGAAAATTGTGTCAGAAAAATCTGCTAGCTTTTGTTATATATAAATTATTATATATATTGTAATGATTTCCATGTTTTGATACATTCTGGTAGACTGTCTTTTACACACTGTTAAATGAAAGTTAATCAAATTATGGATAAGAAAATATCTTGTTTATATTTCTAAAAACATAGCTATATTTCCTGATTAACTGGCCTACTAATTATTATGACAGGAATTGCTGACAAAGTTAGTTTTAATTTGTAAGAGGGCACCATAGTCAATAGACTCCTAACTTCCTCATATCCCATAATTTTGACACAAATAACTAAAAGATTGGGGTTATGTTTTTTTACCGTAACTTAGTTATTTTTCAGAGGATATTACACCCGGGGCTTAGTTAATAAATAAACATATTGGCCAAGGTAATTTACACTCAAATTTAAATAAACTAACATTAATAAATTTAATAACTATTATTAATAACACACAATGAATAGTTGATATTAGAAATAAATATTTTTATTCTAACAAATTAAAATATTAAGAACACATTACTAATTAATTGGAAAGATTACACACATGCTAATCCAGATATTAAAGCAACTAACTAAAACAGTTTAATAATTAAAGTTCACTTAAGTTTCTTCCAGGAAGTTCTTTAGATGAGAATTCTGCAAATGTCTCTATTAGTAGTAATACTACAAGCTTATAGGAACGATCATTTGCAAATGCTTAATTTAGTCACAATCGGGATATGAATAATCTTACCGGTAAGTTTTGTAGTACGTGTTTCGAAGAGCTCATTGAAGTTAACTAGTTTCCCTCTGTCAACATTCTTGTAGTTTCTTGGCATGTCCTAATGGCTAGAGTCAATGTTTTGTTCTGAGTGACCTATACAATGAAAGGCATCTATAAATGCATTGGTTCCACTCTGCATGATGATCCACTTCAGCATATGAGTAATGGTCATCCTGCATAGAGTAGTCTGGGATAAGATATTTTCTCTATCCTGGACCTAATGGAAGCTGCTAGTTAAGAAAAAGACAAAGGCCCAGTTTTAAGTTTTTCTGACCTTTTATAGTCACGATCCATTTTTAGACTTTTCTGCACATCTATTTTCTTTTGTCTTTTTATCAGCATACAAGCTAATAATCTTGTACACACTTTCTTAAATTTAAGTTACAAAATCTTTTTTTTTCAGCATAATTCTGCCATCTTTAATTAGCTTCCAAAAAAAATGTTTTAATGATTGCAATCTTTTACTTCAGAATTTTTCTTTTTATTTGTTTGGATTAGTAATATGCATGTCTTTTATTCTTTCCAATTTTAACTTTTATCTTTAATTACATATGAATGAAAAATTTAATTTTCATTGTACATTTTTTAAAAAAAAAATTACACAAACTAAAAAAAAAAATTAAATACATCAATATAAAAGATCTTTAAATTTACTTTTTTTTTTTTTTAGCTTTTAAATATTTTAAATGCAAATATCTTTGGACGATCTACTTGCAGACAGTACAATATATATATATATATATTAAAGAATAAAAGGCACCAGAATGTATGGGTACTGAACTGAGTTCAGACCTATATGACTATATAAGCTAATGAGCTTGGATTGAAAATATTATTGTGTTTTCAATTTTAGTCTCATAGTTTTGTAGTTAAGTAGATAAAAGGTGGCTGCTGGAGTGTTGCATTAGATCGCAAGATCTAGGTGCAGTGCTCTCAGATCCAAGGCTCCTCACTGACAAAAGCCATAAACTAAAAACTAATCTGGGGATATTGGATGAGTAGGCACTAGATAGGGATCTTATGCACAAGCCTTTTTGCATCCATTGATTACCCTGGCTTGCACTGAATGGCACTACTGTATGAAGAGTTTTGCTTGTTTTAATTATCTATATTTGTAAATACAGTGTAAACTTTTGGATCTATTTAAATTTTTAATGTTATCATATTTTTTTTTCCTTTTACAAAATAAATGGTATAAAATTATTAAATCTGATATAGTCTTTTTGGTTCATTAAATCAATCACTGCATTCATCAATAAAGCCTATGCCTTACATATATTCACATACACATATCACTTATTTAAATATATTAAATTTATTAAGTGCTAGCAGATGATCTAATAATAATGTGAAAGGCTAAAACCTTCGACAGAAGCACCTTAAAAGTGCTTATGTGACAGCCAATCAGATGTAATAATGACTGCACGTGGAACTCTCAATTCAAAAATATAAGCCAGAACCACATCACATTATTATTAGATCATCTGCTAGTGCTTAATAAATTTAATACATTTACATTTGTTATTATCATTTCATTAGATTTGAAAATGCTTCATTGTAAATCGAAAGATTTCATGTTGTTTATTTATATATAATATTTAGTGAATTAAATGTGGTGTTTTAAGCTTCACGCTCTTAATTCAGAATGCTTGAGTCTGACTTATTTATATATAAATTTAAGTAGACAAGAAGGTGGGTCTCATCTTTTTCGTATGGTTCTTGCTTGTGTTTTTGAATCGAGAGTTCCACGTTATTATCACTCATTTGTAATTATATTAGAAAGATGTTAGGTAAATGCATTTCACTAATGGTAACTTTCATGAAGTAGTCTAATCATAAGTCTGTATTGGTACATCACTGTTAATAAAGTCAAAAGTGAATTCTCCTTGAGTTTGAATACTCAGGTATAACAAAACAGAAGAGGGGGTGAGATGTAACTGAACTGACTCAAATTGCATCTAGATTTAATAAGTGAGTATTGAGCTGGTCTATGGGAAGTGGGTGCAATCATATGTTGTGTATTTCATTGTGTCATCCCCAGCATCCTACCAGAAGACCCTAAGTCAGACCATAGTTTGATGCAACCCTCTCTTCCAAATGTCATCATTTTGACCATTACAATATATATATATATTGTATCAACTTGATTATATCTTGAATAGGAATTGTTATAAATAGAAAAAATTACATTTTATATGTCACCGATTTTATGAATTGTTGATTATTTTAAAATTGTCAAGTAATATTATATCTAATTTTAAGTTATTAGGGAAAGACACAAAAATGCAGAAATAATATTTCACAATTTGTTTTATATTTATTTTTTTTAAAGTAGTTCACATTTTTTTTTAATTTTATCTTTAAAAAAATAATAATTAATAGACTTTATGTCCTATTTTAAAAGTTACTTATAAAATTAAAGACCTACATTTTGTTTTAAGAATTAAAATAATATTCTATTTACCTACATATTTCAATAACAATAAGTTTTAATAAATAAATGATAAATTACATATCACGTGTGTGTTCATTTATGTGCACGTATTAATTTTAAAATTACAAATATTATTAAGGGTAATATTTGCTATTCCAAAATATATATTGTTTATAACAGTATTTTAAAAGTAAACAAGAAGTATTTTATATTTTTATTTTAAAGGAAGAAATTTAAAGGTTTTTATTATTTTATTTTTAAATATTTTTCTGTTAAAGTTAATAGAAGACACTCACTTGTGTTCAAATGATTTCAGCAATCACTCATTAAAATTAAAAGTATAAATTCAAAGTGAATTAATAGCAGTGGTATCTAAGATGACTTCATAAAACTACATCAGTCAACAAAAACATATAAAAAGCCTGTGCAGTCATTTGAGAACTTTTTATTCTTTTCTTCTTCTTGATCAGCTATATTTTGTAATAGATATTTTTTTTAAAAAGTGCTATATATATATTTTTAAAATGTTTTTAAGCAAAGCAACTCCCAGGACAAACTAAAAATCTTTTAAGAAATTTTCAGGTAACAATTGAAGTGGAGTTTTTTTAAGCATTCTGGAAAAATTTTAAATGCTTATTTAAAAATTAAAGTGAATAAATATGTGTACATCTAGTATATATACTGTATTTATTCAATTATAAAATTACATATATTGATTTGAAGAAATACAGATATCGAATTATAATATTATATATATATAAATACATATGCGTGAATGCCAATAAACAAATTAATAATTTGTCATGGATTGAAAATGATAACATCTCTTTAGATAAAATAATTGTTTTTTTAAAAGAATGGTGGAAAAGTGACTTATTACATGTTCATATAATGTATTGTATGACAACTAATGGAATAATTAAGTTATAAAATGTTAGTGAAATGTTGATTGTGTAAATCTATATATGTGTCTGTTTACAAGTGCTCATGGATTATTAATGCACCAAGAATAAAATAATAACTATTTCAATAAATGAAATATTTAATAGTTAGAAATGTTAATAAAGTTTTACCATGTAAGTTAATATCTCTGTTTATATACGTATTCCAAAGAGCAAATGATTGACAAGGATATATGATAATAATTTTAAATGTAATAATCATCATTGTAAAGGAATAATATGCATTAATATCTTACCAGAAATTATTAATAATTAGTTTAATAAATAAATTCGATATTCTAAAAAAAAATGCACTCTTCTTTTATTGAATTGTTGTATTTCAAATTATTGGATTCTCTTGATGGATTTGGGAACTTAATAAAAAGAAATTTAAAGAGCAGTAAAACTCATTATTCGCATAGGTTGTATGGTCTATTTATGATTTATTATATGTCATTATTTGATTTTATATACTTATCTATGAATGAATATCTAAATGTGCACTTAATCAAAAGAAAATATTAATAGCTCTAAATTTTATATTTAATAAGTGTAATAGATTTCATTTAATAACTTGCTTTGGTTTGCTGGTGAATGTTCAGTAGGTAAACTATAACAAGTTAGAATTTTCTTCCATATGATTTTATATATTATCTATTTGAAATTAATAGATAAATGAATATTTTCTTCTGATTTGAAAAAAATATTTATATCCAGCATCATTTTGATTGTTTAAACAAATACAATATTATATAATATCTCAATTTATTATAACATACTCATTAATTTTTTAATTTTTATTTTATAAATAAAGTATTATTATTATTCATTAAATTTGAATTATGAGTCTCATTTAAATTAAAAGAATTATGATATAGCAATTGTAACTTATAGTTTTAGTATAAATGTAAACACATGAGATCTGGTTAACAAAATATTGTAAATTTTATTGTTATAATAGAATCCAGTAATGATTAATAAATTCTTGTAATGAAATTTTATATAATCATTAAGTTTAATATGATTGTGCATTCATGAATACAATATACATTTATGAATGAATACCAATGTAAATATTAATAATTTTTAAACATTATTCCAATATAGATGTTGGATTATTTTGTTAATAAAACTTGCTTAACCTTTACTCATTTTATTCCATTACAAATTTAGTGTACTGAAACTAGTATAGCATTAGTAATTTTGGCTAGCCAATTTATATTATTTCAATTTTGTATTATACAATTAATACTGTTTAAAATTTTAACTTTACAATTTATAAAAAAATTTAAAGTAAACAGTCCATATAACCAATTTATTCTATTATAGCTCTTAATATTCATTGTGTTAGTATTTCATTATAATAAAAGATTAATTAAATCTTTTTTTATTTTGTACTATTTTAGATTTAGCTTTTCAAAGACTTAGGATATTATTAAGACTTAGTATTCTCATATTCTTAATTTATATTGGTATAAATTTGGCATTTAGAATAGGGCATACAAATAGAGTCTTTTTGTTTTTCTCTTGCCTCATTTTTATACAGTTACAGATTTTGGCATTCTCAATTTGGGCTTAAAGCATCTCTTCCTCTTGTTCATTTTATACCATTACAATATATATGCACAGAGAGTGCCAAAATTGTATAATGAAAACAAAAATGAATATAAGTCATTTTTGAATTCTGCAATTACAAGAGATACTCAAAGTACTTATAATGTATGTCCAGGTATTATTTCTAGTTATAGAAAACTTTTGCTTGAGAAATGTTGACCAAAGTGTTCTATTGTTGTGCCATGCATGCTATTCAATTTCTTCTTGAAGTTTTACTAGTGTAGCTAGTTTTTTATGAAATACTATCTTCTTAGAAGTTCTCCAGGTAAAAATCAAGGAATGCTAAGGCAGGAGAGGGTGGAGTCAATCCATTTTACAGGAAAATTCTCTTCAAGGTTATAATCTCATCACTCAGTGGAAGTGTGATAGAAGTGAAATCAATCATTTCTATAAGGCATACAAATTGCAAATAAAGTGAATGTGCATAATATATAAAGATATACTTAATTAGTAACAGTATCTTCAAAAAATGGTCCAATTAGACCATTAGATAATAGTCTATCCCCAATATTGAGGGTAAATAAATTGACTTATTTTTCTACACAAAGAAGTAGATTTTCTAGAATCCAATAAATACAATTATGTTAATCATTCCATTCAATTTAAACTGTGTTTCATTAGACGAATTCTTTTTCTACAAACTCTGTATCCTCTTGTATCATGTTATAGAACCACTCATAATACAGCATTCTTTGATCAGGGTCATCTTTATTCAATATAGGTAATAATTTTGAGATGAAAATTTTCCATTTTTCTGTTTTAAGAATATTTTATATGCTTCTAATTCCTGTTTCATGTACACATTGTTTGGTAGATTTCTGTTGCATGTAAACTTCCAACAGCACAACAGAGGAAGCATGACATGCTGCTGTGCAAGGCCTTTTGGATAATCACTTTTGCCTATCACATACATTGCCATGCATTTCAAACTTAACAAGAATGCATGCAATGTTTAGGTATGTTGGGGGTTTTGTTGCATACTTACACCTCCATGTCATCACTTTCCCACAATATTTCAAAATTTCAAATACCACTTTAAAATAATCTTGCATTCCTCAAATGACAGCTATGTATCTGCCATTTTTTGACTGCCCTGCCTGACACCCATGATGCCATATTGATTTGATTAACACTCTCTTTTAATACATTGCTATCATAATTTGATTCATCTTTGAAAAGTAATATATGGACAATATCTCTTAAAATATGTCTACATTTTTGGCACCCCCAATATATATATATGTTGTACCGAGGTACATCATGACCGAATGTTTTAGTATTTTTAGGAGCAAAAATATTTAAGAAATTTTGTTTTAAAAAATCAAAGTAAAATAAAAGTTTAAAAAATTTAAAACAAAAGATTAGGATAGGGGGATTATTGTTAAAGAAAGGAAATAAACGATTGTAAAAGGAGGGTAACATTTTAGAAATAAAAGAAAAAAAGAAGGAATTGAAATAAAAAATTGATTTAATATTGCTTTTTTAATAAAAAATAATATTAAAAAAGAGAGGGAGTTCGTTTTGTTTTATAATAAAAGGATTGAATGTGTGCATGTATAAATAGATTTTGAATAAAGGAAAAGAATTTTAACCCTTTTCCCGCGTCCGACGAGGCTCCTCGTCGACATCTGAAATCACTCTAACTCAGCCCGTTTCATACGAAAAAATTCGTTAAATATGTATTGAATTCGTTTTTAAAAGTTCTGTATGATGGTGACATCTTCTGATTTATTTTAGAAGTAAAAAATAGAAAAAAAACGCATTTAAACCTAAACAAAGAAGGAACATTATTTGTGATTGGTTCTTAGCATGCTCTCAGCCGAAAAAGACATTCTGATTGGCTGGAAAGAACAAAGAAACTGCCTGATCAAAGAAAATAAAGAAAAACGCTGAGATTTTCATTTCGAATACGATTTAAATTATTATTAAATAATATTTATGGAAATTAAACATAATTTTCAGAGAGAATAATAAAAAAACAAAATTATTTTCGAAAAATATTGAAGATTTTAGTACAAATATTGAAGTTGTAATAAAAAGAAATATTTACTTTTCTATAACGTAAAAGTCGATCTTTTTGTTTACATTATAACTTTTACGTTGCCGATATTGAATATCTTAGAATAAATAAATAGCAATTTATTTTTGAAAGAACTTTCGTTGTCTTCACAACCTTAAAAATTAATTATATACTTTTTATAAACGTATCTGAGTTGAATTTAATATTATAGGCGAATATGTTTTAACAATAGGCTTTGTCTTCAGTTTGTGAGTTGGCCAATTAAAAGATTTGATTTTTATCTGATACAACCAATGATAAAATTAGCGGTTTAAGGGTTAAAGGACAATGGAGAGCTAATGTAATAAAACAAAAGGTATCTAATTAAATGGCTAAGAAATTAACAAAGAAACTAAAAATTAATCTTCACTTAAACCAACAACCAATGGAAAGGATCAGAGACTTTAAATAAAAGAAACAGAAGTCCAATTGGAGCGAAATCAAATGTATGATAGATCTGCAAGATAAGAAAACCGGGTATAAAAGAAGCGAACTTTGTATTGTTAAATTAATCAAAGAAAATTCAATCAAAAAAAATTTATTCAAAGAAAATTTCATTAAAAAAAAATTATTATTCAAAATCAAAAATTATTAATAAAAAAAAATTAGAATCAGAGAATCAAAAGAAAATTGCAGAAGCTACTATTCGAATAAAATGATGCATTGCTGAACCCAATGTATCATGCAGCTGGCCATAGCCTTCTCTGCAGCACCAACAGCAGACAGTTTCAAGGACAAACCATATTCGGATGAAGTTTAAGGAACAGCGGGTATCCATGCCGAGATCCATGAGTGTCATATAACATCACAAATTAAGGAAGGACTACGAGGAGTTAGTGCTATCTGGTTGGAACCAATGTTCTACAGAAGCTACATTTTGTCATATTCACATCAAGTCAAATCCTAAGTAACATTTCATTTTTTTTATACTCCAATTCGTGATCTTTAAGCCATGAAAGATAAGTAAATAAAAAACTTTTAACTTTTATGAACTAGTATCTTCAGGGTATCAATTATATTGGCTCCATTGTCCAACTTTTATTCAGAATTATTAATTGTGTGTATGTGTGAATTTTAATTAAATATGTTTTGTATTTTTTATTTTATTTCAAATGTATTAAAATATTTATTCAAATGAAAAGAGTGTGCATGGTTGTATTATGAGACAAAGTGATTATTTTAAGAAAAAAGAGCGAGATTTAAACTGTTGTTGAAATATTTATGTTAATAGAACGAATGTACAAATTTATTATGAGGTAATATGTTTAATTTACAGAAATAGAGTGGGGGTTGAAACATATAATTGTTATTGAAAAATAATTTAAGTTGAAACTAAAAGAGTAGGGAATATCTTTTGAAATAAGAATTTTTTGAATGACGCCAAAGTTTTATCGTGTGGTAAATAATTTTTTTATTATTAAGAAATAGAATTTTAGAGTGGGTGGAGATTTTAAGACAGCTACAATTCGATGAGCTAGCTGGGATTTCAAGTACTAGATTCGTTACTGGTTAATTACTTCATGATTAACTGATGCCTAAAGGGATCTCCTTAAAATAAATAGTGTTTGGTTGGCCAGTGTTTTAATTTAGTAGCTGAGTGTTTATATTATTGGTAGCTTGCTGCCAAGGATGTTGCTTACTCCACCTGAGGGACTAGAAACCTTCAGAGATAGGATAGTTTGTTAATGAGGGAAGAGCAAAAATATATTTCTATTATTACTATTACTATAAAAAAAAAGGTGGGTGGTTCAATACATATATATCATCGAATATAGCACTGTATATAATAAAATAAGTTAACCTTATAAAATTTAGTATATCAATATTATAAGTATTTTATAAAATATTTCATATCCATGAGTATCTGCTATTTAGTACATTAGTCATATAATAAGCTAATGATAGTTTAATATTTTTATATGTGTTTGCATATGTATAACTACAAAAAATAACACAACTTTAATATAAACAAAGTTAGATAATAAAAGCCAAATATCAAACTAAGCCAAGGAATCTTTCAGTTACATGACTAGCCTCCTTTTTCATAAATATTGATCACTCTTCCAGAAGTGCAAAAAGTTTGAAATACTTGGATCCAGTTAAAACTTTTACAAATATTCTTAGCTGATTTAATGTATTATACTTTTATGCCAAAACATTTTTGGTTATCCAAACTGCACCACATTACCTAGACAGCATTTCCTAAATTTTTCATATGATGAAATATTTCACAAATCCTGAAATTTTAACAGAAAACCTTGGATATTTTATGGGATAGGTAGTTAATAATAAATAAAGCAAGTAAATATGAGAGTTAACAAAACAAATATTAGCAAATTTGACTCATGTAAAACAAACACATGAGAATGGTAAAATAATCTAGTGTATAAACAGCAAAATTGGGTTCTTTGAAGTTTTTGGGTCTTTGAATTACAAATTCTTTTGATATTAGGTACAACATTAGGAAGCTAAATTCTCATATCCAGGATAACATCAAATCTATTTTTGTACTTTTGTTTGGTTGCAAGTATAATATAAAAATGCTGTCCCATATAAATATGTCATTATAAAAAGGAGCAAAGTACCAATAATTCGTTTTGATACATTGGGCTATTCTTTTGTTAAATTTGTCCAGAAATTATGTAATGGTAGTTTCTTATATCTTTGTTTTAAATCAGAATCATAAATTAAATCAATAAGATTTTTTTAATTATTTCCATTGAAGCCTGTTGGTTTAACTACCATGATAAATGGATTCTGAACCCAGAAATATCATCACTGATCTTTGAAAAATATTACAAAAGGGTTGATTGCAAGTCATACAATTGTTCTAAAATTATGTTGAAAATTTATAATCTACTTTAGAATTTATTTCACTTAAAAATTCATGCAAGGTGGGGAAACAATCTAAATTATTCTGTTTAACTGTGGAAATTCAGAATTATAACTTCCTGATAAAAGACACAATTTTATTTCTTGTATTAATAATTGTAAATTTTTTTCCTTGTAATGTTAAGTTAATTTCATTGTACTTAATAAAATAACTGTCAAATATGGAACATTCATTGACATTGATGGATTTCTTAAAAATTCAATGAAATTTTATCCTAAATTATTTAACTATGAAATTCAAAAATCTCAATAGTGTTTTCCTCTGAATAACCATTTCACTTCAGTATGTAATTAAAGTGTAATATGTTCACTACCCAATTTATTATATAAAAATTTTAAATAAATTGGATTGAAATGGTCAAGATTTTTACATAGTTAATTGATTATGTTTACAACTTCATCAAAAATAGTTTTTAAACATGTTAATTTTGTTTTGTTATTAGTGCTCCCTTTCATCTTTTTTATCATTTCTTGAACACTGTCTGTATAAATATCAATACACTTATTCCAAATGATTCTTGTTTTGTGATGTAATTAATACAGTTAAATATATATTCTCTGCTGGTAATTTTTTCTTGTAGATATTTGCACATAAATAAATTTTCTTCAATACTATTATTAAATATATAATAAACAAACACTAGCAATACAACAAACCCTGCAATATCTGTAGACATCCATTTGAAATACATATTTACTACAAAGACTAAGTAGATGAATTCACTCTTATTCTAAGTTAATAGACAGATCTTTGATGCAGCATGAAACAGTCAGTATTTGGCAGACTTTTTATTTAATATGCATGATTGTTTCACAAAAGGCTTAATGAGTGTCTTTCTATCACTAAGAGCAATGCTGTAATAAAAAGATGACTCTGTTCCATTTTAATTTTTAAAAATTCAATTTTCTAGTGAATCACATGTGTTTTATATATATATATATTTTCCTTTGTAATGGGTATTTTTTTTTTAAGTTCTTATGGAATTTAGCTGGAGCTAATGAAATGTCTGCTAATATTTTATTACATAAACACAATGCATCAGGAGAATAAGTATTGCCAAAACATGTAAATCCCCAATTTAAATAACTTTCATCATATTTCCTTTTTAGATAGGCTCTTAAATGATTTGTTTTTTAATATTAAATTTTGAAGAAACCATAGTTTCTTCTTCAATCATAAATGTGTCAGAAGAAGTATTATTTCCCCCTTGTTCTTCTTTTTAACCAAACGCTCATGGGCAATTTTCAAATAATATTTAAATTCTAATATTAGTCTGATATAAACAAAAAACGTCGCTATAAAAAGGTTTGAAACAATGCAAAAGTAAATATGAAAGACAATTACTAAATTTAAGCAGAAGTAATTGAAATAAAAGTGATTTAATAAAATGTTTAGTAACAAAAATTCAAGGTAAATAAGATTGTAATATATAAAATCAAATGTAAAAGAGTTGAAAGCTGTAATATCAAATAAATAATATAATTATAATAAGAAATAATTTAAAACTATTATAAAAAAATGTTAAATATGGTACTAAAAATATTCAGCCACAAAATTTATATGAGTCAAACTCCCAAGTCTATTACAATAAAACAGTCAAATATACTAATAAAATCTTATAATAATTATAATAATAAATTTACATACTTAAGCAAAATAATACAGTGATGGAATTTAATTAAAAGGATTGTTGATATCTACTTACTTTAAAATTGCTAATAATTGTTGATGTCACAATCAGGAGAGTGCTTTAATGTATTCAAATATATATCACTGTAGTATAACAGTTAAAATCATACAATGCTTATATTAATTTTCATAATTTTACATGGAACACTCATTGGTTTTTCATGAAACACTGATGTTCCATGGAACATAGTTTGGGAAATGCTGATCTAGGCAGTACAAGGTAGAAAATAAAATTTTAACTCACTCTATAAAAAATCTATTCACACAGATAAACTTCTAATTAGATAAACAAAATAAAATACTGCTTTATCATAAAGAAATCTAAAATATAAGCAATTGCTGAGTACAAGAATTAAAATCTCTCAATCTTATACGAAATGTATTTCATGACCATTGCCTATTCCTCAGATCGTATTTGGAAGATATTTAAATTCGAATTCAGCTAAGACATTTAATAAAAATTATTATGGGTTTAACTATGGATATGAATACAAAAAGTATTAGTCAGATTTTTACATTAAGATTCTAGCACTTCATTCAAAAAATAGTCACCAACCATATCTTAGGGCTATCATAGATTTAAAGGTTTTAATGGTTTGATGGATCATTGATTTATAGTCTGTTTTCTTGATTAATAAAGCTTAGTATTTGATTTTATTTTTTGTTGTATATAAATATGTGTTCAATGTGCACATTATTTTAAAATAAAACTTTATATTATTTATTATTATTAAAAAAAACAAAGAAAATCCAAAAATATATATTATTCCGATATTTTATTACATTTTATAAAATCATGTTGAGTAATAAACTAAAATTGTATTATAGTAATTTAATTTGGGCCAGAATATAGAAAAGTTTTATATTTAAAATAAGATAATAAAAAAAATGTTTTTTTTTTTTTTAAAAAAAAAGGTAATCGAATGAGTTGGGAATTGTGGCGATTACTGAATTTTCATACTGCATTATTTATCAAAAATAAAAAAATAAAATCTTATTATAAAAAATACATGTGCAGTTTTAAATAAATTTCCAGGTTAAAGATAATAATAATAATAAAAATAAAATTACTACTAAAGTGTTAAAAAAATTTAATTTAATATTTAATATTTGAAAACATATTGAAGAAAATTTATGAATATTGTTTCACAGGAATTTATCCTTTTTCAACTTTTTTTTTGTTTTATAAAAACTTATTTCAAATCGATTAGATTAACTATTTTTTCAAATGTATTCAAATAAATATATATATATCAAAACCATAAGAAATATAGTACGACAAACATGTAAAGAATTGACGTTAAAAACAGGACAAATTTGTAATGTCCAATTCATATGTCGTTGTCATTGCAGCAATTTTACGATGGACATAGATAAACTGTTTATCAATATGCATCAGCTAATTTGTGAGTTTATTAGTTTGTTTATATATAATCTGTGGATGAATAATCTTATTTTTAAATGCTTATAATCATGACAATCAACCTTATGGTCAAATGGATATACAGCCATCAGCCAAGGCAGCAGTTAGTGATCAAAGGCAGAAGTTGCTAAACATCTACTGATTGTGAATTCAGGCTTATTTGATAGTGACCTTTCATTTAGATATTTACAACTACAAATTATTTTTATGTGAAATAATATCACTAAATTGGGGATAGACTGATTAGTATTTAATGGAATATTATTGTATTGTGAAACTAGAAGAAGTGAAAAACAATTTATTTAAAAAGTAAATGTGCATAAATATTGAAATTCACAAATGGAGTAGAATTCATTATAAATAAAAAATGAAAAAAACAGTATGGAATTTGATGATATATCAGACAGAGTAAAAAGATTAATTATTCAACTTAATAGATCTGCAGATAATTCATGTTCATGCCTCAACAAGATTTTATTGCTAATGATATAATTGATTATTTCAGAGTTATATAAAATGCTTTTGATCATACTAAATAATATTTTAAAATTGTCATAGGAGACTTCAATACAGCATTGATATCTAAAATATAAAATTATTGTAGGTTATATGGTTATGGTGTTAGAAAGAAGATAGTTAAAAAAAAGTGAGAGAGGATACAGATTTTTTTTTTCTCATATGTCAACCCGTCGGCCGGGCACAAACCCGGGACAACTGCTTTACAACTGCTTGGAAAGCAGCTGCGCTACCTCTTGGCCACCAATGCTTGAATTGTGAAATTTGCAAAACAAAAAAACTCTATATTATTATTATTATTTTTCATGAGTCAAAGCATCAGCCATGGAGCGCACTTGGGACAACTGCTTATAAGGGAGCTGTGCTAACCACTCAGCCACCAACACTTATTTGAGGAAAATTCTAAATGGAAATAGACATGGAAATATACAAATAAATATATAGCAGAAATGGATTATATTTTAATTAACAGAAACAATGTATTTTAAGATTGCAATGTTTTTAATAGATTCATATAGGATGAGATAATCAATTAATAATGTAAGATAATGCCCAACTAGAAAAACAAAAAAATATTAGCAAAGACAATAATAATAGTTGATATTCCTAATCTTCAGGAGCACTTCAAGAAATTTAAATTAGAACATGTAATTTAATTAAAAATATTAACAAACCTTAAAGTTGGTTCAGATCAGTAAAAAGACAGTTGATACTTTTTAAAAAACTGAAACAATATTAGCTGTTACAAAAATCATCACAATTCATCAGTATATGTTCAACTGGAATAAGACCTTGCACAAATAAAAGATGAAATATAAAAAATATTAAAAAGCTATCAATAAAAATAGAGTGGACATTTTAAAAATTTGAAAAATAATATATAAAAAAAAAGAAAATATAATACAAGAGTTTATATAAGAAAAAGAACTAATAGACAAATAATATTATAGAAAAAAATAAAAATTTTAGAAACATAAAACAAGATTTTGGTATTGAAAAAAAAAGTTGTTTATATTGCAACAAGAAAAGATGATACTATTACCAAACACAGGGATATCATCATAAAATGTGTGGAAGAGTCTTACCAAGAATTATATAGTATTAAAAAAAGAAAATGAAGCAAATCCTACATTTATAACTTCTTTTAAATTGCCAATTATTTTAACTGAAGATATGAGATATGCAATCAGATCTGAGAAGAAAGGAAGAGTTGCAGAAAATGATAAAATTATTATTGATACCTTTAAAAGAAACTGGTGAAAAAGTAAAAAAATTGCAACTCATTTATTGCTTCTTTCAATACTTTTTCTCAGTATTTAGATGGATTTACTATGCTAAAACACTTTTAAATCCAGCCAGTTGTTTTATTCGTTGGTTAGATTTCAAAGTTCATGGTATATAAGTTATAATTAACTTGGTATAATTTGATATAATTACTTTTTCACTTTTCTTGGATATCAACATTACTCTGGCATTTTTTTAATCATATAATATACCTTTCATTTGATATACAGTTTTGTCAAATACCAAAAAAAAAGTAATGGATTTTTATAGAAGAAATAAAGATTAATAATCATAAATATAATAATGAATTAGAATAAGACAACAATTATGAATATCATGGTCAAATTATTAATACAGATGAAAATTTAATAGATAAAATTAATTTATAAAATTAAATTTAGATAAAATGTTTTTGATAGAAATAATTTAATATTAAAAGGAAATTATGCCTATATATTTGAGAAAGAGTTTTTACTAAAACCAGTTTTTGTATATAAATCTGAGACTTGGACACTTAATAGAAAAGCATTACAAAAATTTTAAACCACTCAATAGCATATGTGGAGAAGTATTTAAAAAGGAGCAAAATGGAATCAAAAGTGAAATACATAGTTGAGAAACAGACTGACTTATTAATATTATTGAAAAACTTAAAATATTAAAATGGACTGGGTATATATTGCTAGAAGTGGTTATAACAGATGAGCTGTTTAAGTTGTAAACTGGATCTCAGAAAAATATGAAGAACTTAACACAAGGCCAACATAATGAAATAAGGAAGTTTAATGGTGTAGGGTGAAGAAAAGAAACTATGGATTAAGAAAACTGGATTAAACTTCAGAAGATCTGAAGTAAATATATACCGATTAAAAATGGTGATAATTTTGATTTATGATACATATACAAATAGTAAATCCTAAAAAAACATATAAAGCAATTTACATATATAAATATAAAGCAGTTTTAAATAGATCATAACTACTTCTCTCTAGAAAGAAATAATATTAAAAAAGACAGTGCTAATTATACGAAATCAATGCGAGATGATGAGAATTTTTATGTGATAATTCCCTTCTATTTTATCTTGTTTTCACCGATCAATATCTAAAATAAAAAGTTGATAATTTTTAGTTATTTAAAAGAAGATGCATTAAGCATTAACATTTTTATATTTATGATAAATATTTTTTCATTATTTAACTTAAAGTAAATATCAGTTTACACATTTTTAAAATAATATTTTTGTTACATAAGATGTAAATAAAACTTAATTATTTATTATAACTTAAAAAATATGAATAAATTTTGAAAAAGAAAATTGTATCAATATAAAAATAACATGTTTTTTTTTTTTGCTGTATTTTCAAAAAAGTACTGGTAATGAATGGAAGGTTTTGTTATTGGCTTAAGGGTGCAACGTTTTTATGTAACTCCATGGAGAGTACTATCTCAACCCACTTATGAGTTTTAATATATCCAATTGATTTTCAAAGAAAGCCAGTCAAAAACATGCTCATTATACTATGTTGATGTATTTAACATTTTTATTTTAAATTATTAAATAAGCATTTCTTAGTATATGTGTTGTATACATTATTTTATATTGAATTACATTTTTTGAGAAAAGTTTAAAACTATTGGAATGAATATGATCTTTTAAATATGATACATGATGTGTGAGTGTTTTTCTGAAAGTTTGTATGGTGATGGTATTTTAGTTGTACTTATACATTGGTCTATTTCCATCATGTAATATTAAGTATTAAATGTCTTTAGAAAAAATTAAGTTTATTTAAATTTTCAAATTACATTAAACTATTAGTAATAGCACTATAATGTTTCAAGAGATATTATTCTCTGTTCTTCAGAAGTTGCTGGTCAGATCAGTGAGAGTATTAGCATGGGAAACAAACTTGGACTCTTAGATTCTTGAATAGAGCATTACCTTAAAATTCAATATTGAAGAACTTAAGAGTCCAAGTTTGATTCACATGCTAGTACTGTCACTGTTCAGATCAGAAATACCTGAAGAAGAGAGGGGAAGGAATAATCTCTCTTGAAAAGTTGTGCATATTACTAACTTGTGTGCTATTATTAACAACTGAATGTAATTTGAAAATTTAAATAAAGTTAAATTTTTCTAAAGACATTCAATATTTAATATTAGATGATGGAAATAATCCAAAATACAAATACAAATGATGTGTGAGTTGGTTTAAAAATAGTCACTTAATTTATAAATTTGTCATAATATATAAAAATTTTATAGACTTATTTTACAGTATTTTATTTAATAAATCATTGAATTTCAGATTTAAATATCTACTACTCTTAATAGTAGTTTTCCCTTGAATAGAATTAAATTTTTTTAAATACATATATAAGTTCAAGCTACTGCATTCTTGAGGTTTAACTTTAAACATTGACAAAATAACTGGTTTGCAACAAATAAAAAAACTACATAAACCCATATTTATTGTGTGCATGCACACATTTTTATCCCACATCTGTTTGTATATTTGTAAGAATTTACAATTTGTCTGATGTTTATTACTCATTTGATATTATTAATGAGAGTATTTAACTGGGTGCTATCCTGTGCAGTTTGGTGTAGCTAATAGAGCATCTGACTTGGATAGCAGGAGGTTCCAGAATCAATTCTGGCACTTGCAGATCTAGTGCTTGACATTCTTATGAACTTTTGAGTAGTAAAGCCATATGTGTTTTGAAACACTTCTATTCAATCATACAATCACCTATATTTTATATTTATAATATATTTTACAATTATAATTTTGACATTTTGCTTATATTAAAATGTAATTTACTTTTACAAATATTGGAAAACTACATAATTTGCTTTAATACATATTTTTATTTTGCTTTTATTTTTGATTTTATTATAATCACTTAGCAAATACTTTTTTTAAATATTAAATTTAAATATATAAAGATGTTCTACAGAATATTATTATCATATTAATTTTAAAAAGCTTAAGTTTTACATCAGTCAATAATGGGAAAAAAACTTCAGAAAATTTTTGTTAGAATGGTTGCCAGTTTAAAAAAGTGATCAATTTTAATATAGTGGCAGTTTTTTCAACAGAAAAGAAGAATTGGATGTTAAAATGCAATGCATAATTTAATGTATTGCTGTTGAATTTACAAGTTAAAACATATGATTTATCTTAGTGATGTAATTATTACAACAAAATTAATTTTACATAGAACTGTTTTTTCACAATTTATTATATTTAGAAATGAATCATAAAATTTTCATTTAAAAATGCTTGATAAAAATTTTAAATATAATGAAAACTATAAGACTAATCATTATATTTTAGCTCATTGTATATTATGTTACTGAATTTATAAAGGCACACATTTGTTGGATTGGGCATAGGAAATAATGAATGGCAACAAATTTTTAAAATGTACTTTATGATAAAATTGACTGACCATAATATCCATGAATATGTCATATCCAGATAAATATAAAGTTTATCACAAAAAACAGTGTTAAAAGATGCAATAGTGATTGTGTTTTTGGAAAAGTTAAGAATAAAAAATAAATACAAAGAGGTGTTAAATTAGGCAAAATGTTGACATTTTTTCAAAAACTACGTTTTTCAACAGAAAGGTCCAAAAATATCAATACAAGATGTCTCATAAACAGATTAAAAGGTCAGCAACTGATATATGTGAATGTAATTGTGTTTAACAATGCTTTGCATTCTTTACAAAACTTATCTTAAACATTTTCTAATTGCACTTGTTCATTATCATTTTATTTTTATTTTCTGGAATTAAAATGGCCAAACTTATTTATGAGAGGGTGCTAATGATAACTTATGCTAATTAATCTTTTTAAGTGGAAAAAAATATACATATAGAATTATATTGATTACTAAGATTTATATAAAATAAATTATTGACTCAGTTTAAAATTTACCTTAATGCTGGGTTTTATTTGTTATTTTGGGAGAGGGAGAAGGGCCAATCTATTAGATAAATTAAGGTGCAAGCACATATACATAGGAAGGTCAAACTTACATGATATATAATATGATAATTTTTCCTAGATTTAAAATGGGAAAATAATTTTTATAAAGTCACAATAATAACTTGGAATTTTGATATATAAAGAAGGGATGTCTCATATAGCTCTTGGTCTAGGCATTAAATATAAATAATTAAATGGTTTTATTGGTCAGAAATTCATAAAAAGTTTGAATACTAAAAGTATTAAAACTTGCATCAATCCAAGGAAGTTATTTGCCAAAATCCGACTCTCTACTACTGCACTAAACTATTCAGAAAATTTAGGAATCTAGTTTATCCCATAAGACTTTGAATAATATGAATATTGGCTAAACCACATACATATTCTCACTCACATCTGAGTCATTTTTATAAAGCATATATTATTTAAAACATATTTCTACAAATAAAACTAAATGTGTCACTTCATTAGTAATTTTGTACTAGTAAAATTTTTAATGGGTACAAGATATTATCTTTAAGTTAAATTACTGTTTAACTATCTATTTCTAAATAGTTGTAATAAGCACTCTCACAACTATACTTGTAAACATCATTCCTTTAATTAAAATAATAAGATTGATTAACTATAAACTTTTATTAAAACCAAAATATTAAATTATATTAAGGATTATATTATATTTCTTCATCTTTTGGGTGCAATGTTTTTTAAGGCAAACAAACTCTTATTACTTCTTGTTTTCCTGAAGGTTTGTGATGATGATGTTTTAGTTGTATTTTTATATTGGACAGTTGAATGTATTTGGAATATTTAAATAAATTTAAATTTTTCTAAAGACATTCAATACTCATATTAGATTATAGAAATAGACCAATATAAAAATACAAAGAAAACTTTTATTACATTGCAGATTTTAATCATTGCAATAGATATAAAAGCAGTAGCAGTAAAGATTTTACTTAAAACAATTATTCAGCTTTGAATGGCTGACATGATTACTTTTCTAAAAATATCTTTTTTGAACCTATTTGAAAATGGTAAAAATTTTTTTTTAATAAATCATTGCATACAATTTTTAAAATTGTATATTTTATGTTGTACTTATGTTATACTATTTCCATAATCTAACATTAAATATTGAATGTATTTTGAATTTTTTTTTAAAACTGTATTTAAATTTTTCATTTATATTTAACTGTTAGTAATATCACACAGGTTAGTATATAATGCAATGTTTTGAGTGATATTATTTTCCTCTCTTCTTCAATGTTGCTGGCCTCACCAATGATAGTACTGGCACAGAAATCAAACCTGCACTTTTAGATTATTTTGAATATTGAATTTTAAAATAACACTCTAAGCAACTGAACCATTTTGCCAAATATAGAAAAAAGTTTTTTAAAGATATTCAATATATAATATTATATGATGGAAATAGTCAAACATATAAGTACATCAAAGTGACATCACCACAAACCTTCATACAAATACAATATATTTTATATATTTGTAAATTGTAACAATCATTAGGGAATTATCCCTTTACAGATGTGTTGTATAGATTTTTACACTTGGGGAATAATCTCCCTTTCTAAACACAAGATAAAGTCTTTTGAAAAGATAAGACGAATCACCTTATCTTTTTTACCTAAATATATGTGTAAAGGCAAATCTTAAACATTTAAAAATGAGAGCATGAAAATCTTTATTAATCACTTTAATTTCATTCATTCTGTCTTAATAAATGACATTGGCAAACTTTTTACAATTTATTGCATATCAGTATTGGATATAATATTAAAATACATAACTGCACTAAATAAATAAATAACTTTTTATATATGTTTAATATTTATAAATTGTATAATCTGATAAAAATGTATTATGCATATCTATTGTAAAAAAATCATGTCCAGACATTGATTGGTAGGTCTCACTGATTAAACCATGTACTGTCAGAGTTGAATTTCAAAGTTGAAAGTGTTGTCTTTTATTTATTTATTATTAAATTGTTTATTGCAATTAAAATAAAATTATACTCTATGTGAAACATATTAATAAAAAATATTCATTAAATTATATTAATTTTCATAAAAGTTTATAAAATTCTATTGACTATATTTTGATTTTTTTAAAAAAATGGAGGGCTGTAGTTATATACTATGTCTAATAGTTCAGTGAGTTGCTGCTTTTAATTGTCAATCCATTATTTTTTTAAAGAAAATGTAAAGTATATCATTTATTTTGGATTATTTAAGTGAAATAAGAATAGAAAATCACTCAAACAATCACAACTTTCAAATTGAAAAGACAGTGAATAATGGCTTTCTTCATTGTTTCTTATTAAGAGCTATGTCAAAGACATTGCTTTACAAAAAATTATTTAAAAACAGTAACTTTTATATATATTCCAGTATAAAGATGACTTGTGACTGTTTCTCTCTCTAAGTTGTCTGAAGCATTATATCTCAATCAATGTTTGTGAAACAGGGTAACATAGTTTATCTATTCACTATAAACATTTTAAGATGTTCTGCATGTCTTGAACATGAATTATGACATAAAATGTAACATTGTGTTTTGTAACTCACAATGGCACAACATGATAACATTACATTTTGACTTAAGTTTGTCCAAACTGCAATTGAAATGTTTAGAATAATTCAAGCTATGTATGGCAGTAAAATCATAAATTGCAAGAAGATTTTCATATTGTTTGAAGATTTGGTGATGGCAGGAAGAGCATTGAGAAAGATGCATGAAAATATGAACACACTGTCACACTGTGTCACAACTCATGATTTAGTCAGGTTAGATTTTTAGAATTTTTGTGATGAATAGTTAAATTATGTCATTGTGTAATATACATGTAGATTTATAGATGACACTACAACCAGATCCCTTTTCACTAGAACATATTATATATATTTTGGAAAAAATGATTTCACCTTTTTAAATATGCACTTGATAGATAAAATCGAGCATTACGATTCATTTATTTATAAATTTACTTGTTATATCTTAGTTTTATTCTGATAATTTTGATTTAACAATAGAGGTTATTCAACTATTTTCAGCAATTCTGAAACATTCTTTAATCAGCTCTACTACAGAATAATAGTTTGTGGAATACAATCAAAATTAATGATATAAATCTAAAATTAAACCACATACATGTAAGCCAATGAATTCGAAATATGTTTACACACTCATAGTAAATCAATGCAAACCAATGCTAGAATATTTCAGCAGTACTACCTGTATTTAGAAAAACAAAGTCTGAATAAAGCAGTATAAGTACCTAATACAAGATATTGCTGAAATATTCTAACACTATTTTGTACTGATTTTATATATATATACACACATATATATATATATTGTGGATTTATCCGTGTAAGATTTTAATTAGGTATTTCAATGTTTCGTTTTGATCACACAAGCCTTCAACTGGGAAACGAATGAATACTATATAACTGTATAGTCAAAACATTGGAATATCTAAGTAAAATCTTACATAGATGAACCTGCAAAATATGTCTTTTATATCTGTAACCAGTGAAAACATTTGTGGGAATATATATATTGAAATAAAATACTCCATGTTAACTGTTTGAGACATAATGTTTATAAGACTAGAATAACAGGCAAGGCAGATAGATGTTAAGGTTTATAGAAACATAAAACAGACAGTAAGAGTTAAAGAGTTGCGGTGAGTGTTAGAAAAACTGATTAAATGAAAGTAAATAGAATCCGTTAAGTGTCTTTGTGTGTATGTGGATACAAATTCACATATTAAAATTATTAGTATATTTAAAAAAATTAATAAGAGAAAATAAATGTTATGTTTAGCAAATATGTTTTTAAAAAAGTAATCAAACAAGTCTCTAATTTGATAGAATTTAAATTTTACTTTTTATGCTTTAATTAAACAAGAACGAATGCGTTCCATTTAATTAAAAATTAGTAGACCAGTCTATAAACAAAAAGACAAAAAAATTGCTATCTACTGATATTATATGTAACAATGAGGGTTTTCAGATTTTAATTTAAAAAATAAAGAGATTAGAAGGTTGAAAAGTTTTCTTTTATCTTATGGAACTAATTAATATAGGGGGTTCGAACTCAGATTTTCAAGCAACCTTTAACTATCCACACTATTTCATACTACCTATACACATGACCACACAATATAGAAAAGATAAATAATCACCAATATACATATTTCGTTCTAAACCAGCACTCATCAGTTGGTCCAGATTATCATCTTCCACACATATATATAATCAGTGCTCAGTTTATATTAAGAATAGACTTCAATCTACTCCAACTCTTCAGCCATCCATACCATTGAAAATCTGATGATAGAATGCCCAAATCCCATGCTGATGCCAATATTGTTGTTATGCCCATGTTGACCTCAAGTCACTCTAACCTTATAGTAATGACTTTTGATTGGCCAGGATTCTAAAGAATTAAAAAAAAAAATTTTTTTTTTTGGCTCATTCTTGGGCTAGCTAGAGGAAGAACCAGTAATAAAAAAAGACATGGCTGAACTTGTAGATAAAATGATTTTTTATTTTATAAAAAAATTGACTAATTAAGTATGTCTGTGAACCTTAAAGATTACACTCATCACTCTTCAGGGATTTCAGAAGGTGTTTTATAAATGCCCCTACTCAAATTTACCATTTAAAGATAAGAAAAGGCCTGAACTCTAATTTTTGGATAAAGATGTAACAAGTTTCTGATCACTGACTCCTATGACTTTCAATTATATACTGAATATATATAACTCATCTTAGTTTCCCAGAAATAAAAAGAAAAAAACAAAAAGGACTTTAAAGTCACAAAATATGTAAATTCTGAGTATTATTTAACAGAACTTTTTCATTAAATAAAAACATTTTCTTGATGTCTTCTTTATTTTTGAATAATATATTATTATTTTTTTTTAAAAAATTAAATTGGTTTAAAATAAAGGTTAAATTCTTAAGAATAGAAACACCTAATGTACAAACATCATTTTGTTATTACTTGGAAATTCATTTTCATTAAATTCAAAATTTATCTACAAACTAATCTGTCCACATATGCATTTCATTTACATGTATATGTAAGGGTGTATAGAATGTATTTTAAATAAAATAATGTTTTTCAATTTTATTTTAAAATAAATAAAAATTTTGATATTTTATTTAAAACACAAAACTAACTATTTGTGATTATATTAACTATAACAAAATGGAAATATAAATAAAATGCTTTTTATATTATCTCAATAAACTGAATCTAAGGTAAGAATTTATGTTTTAGAATCATCCTTATTTTTTTAGGCTATGCAATAAACCCATGTTGCCAACATACATTCACAATTTATATATATATCTTTAAAATCAAACTAAATTATCTACAGCCATTGCGGTTTAAAGCATAGAAAAACTCAATGAAGTACACAGATTTTAATTAAAAACCACGATAATTTATTGCAAAATTATCATAAAAAACATTAAATAGCAACATATATAATATGTGATTGATTTCATATTTTAATACTTTTGAATCTTAAATCAAATATCTTTGTAATATACTAGTATATATATTTTTTTAAATGTTTAAATGTGTATTAAATTAGGATATGCTTCCAAGTCATATTGAATTAAAATTTATTTAATAATTTAATAATTTACAGTTCACACCCTTTCTATTTTAATATCTCATAATGTTGTTTATATTTTTTGGATGTAGCATGCACCATCTCTTGGTCAATTTTGGTTGAAATTTCTTTATTTTAGCTTATTTTATAGGAAATTTGAAATTTAAAATTGTAGTTCTAAAAACATCCACATATGGCATTATATTTTGAGAAAAAATCACTTTTCTTTGTTGCCTATTGGTGTATAGGCCCATCTCTTTTCTCTGATTGGATGCCTGCTAAATCTAAAAATTGTGCTGTAGGCATTTCTAAATGACAAAATCAGAAACCAAAACAAAATGTTCTACACATTTATAATTGATTTTGAAGTAAATAAATATATTTATTGTAATTTTTTACATTCATAAATAAGAATTTATATTACTTTATTAAAATATAAAGTTTGATTCAAAAATTTTTAAATTTTACAAGAAAAATAAGCTTGGGAAAGTGATGATTCTTCAAGAAAAGTGAATTATATTGACAGCTACAGAACTGAATAATGACATACAGATTGGTTGAAATATATATTTTTTGTTTTACTGCTATTTTTTTAAATATTTTTTTTTATATTTTTCTTCAGTTATTAACATTATTTTTAATTTTTAGTTACATTTAACCAATTTGAATTTAAAATTATTCAATTTTTAGAAATTGAATTAAAAAAATTCTGTGTATTTTAGATTAATATTTTAACAATAAAAACTGCTCTCAGATTTTAAGTAGTGGGCCATACAAAAATTAAACAAAGATTATATAAGTTGAAAAAAGCAGCTGAAGGGTTCCTTTTATTGTAAAGTAAATGTAAACTCAACCAAGCCAATAAACATAACATGATCACCATTTCTTATGTTTGCTTATAACTGTTATTAAAACAGGCAAAACACTATACATATTGCCACACACAGCAAGCCAGAGAAATCAATGGATGCCAGAAGGCTTATGCATAAAATCCCCATCTAGTGACTACTCATCCAATATCCCCAGACTAGTTTCTGGCTATGGCCTTCATCAGTGAGAAGCCTTGTATCTGAGAACACTGCACCTAGATCTTAGGATCTAATACAACTCTCTAGCAGCCATCTTTTATCTCCACTTAACTACAAAACTATGAGTCTTAAATTGACAACACATTAATATTTTCAATTCAAATTCATTAGCTTATATAGTCATGGAGTCTGAACTCAGTTCAGTACCTATACATTTTGGTGTCTTTGGTTCTTTAATAATCATAGTCACCACTATCAGGCAGGATCAGTTTTAAGCCAATAAATGTCACATGATCACCATTTCTTATGTTTGCTTATAACTGTTATTAAAACAGGCAAAACTCACTATACATATTGCTACACACAGCAAGATAAAGTAATCAGTGGATGCCAGAAGACTTGTGCATAAAATCCCCAACTAGTGCCTAATCATCCAATATCCCCAGACTAGTTTCTGGTTCAGTGAGGAGTCTTGGATCTGAGAGCACTACACCTAGATCTTAGGATCTAGTGCAACACTTTAGCAGCCACCTTGCCTAATAGGATAGTGGTGGCTATGGTTATTAAAAAACCAAAGACAACAAAATGTATAAGCACTGAACTGAGTTCAGACTTATATGACTATATAAGCTAATGAGCTTGAATTGAAAATATTAAGGTGTTTTCTATTTAAGACTCATAGTTTTGTAGGTAAGTGGAGATAAAAGGTTGCTGCTTGTCTTGCATTGGTGGTCGAGAGGTCAGTGTGACTGCCTTGCACTTGCAGGCAGTTGCCTGGGTTGCGGGTTCATGTCCCAGCCGATTCTATGACACTTAAAAAAAAAGGTTGCCGCTAGAGGGTTGCATTAGATCCTAAGATCTAGATGCAGTGCTCTCAGATTCAAGGCCACAAGCCAGAAACCAGTCTGGGGATATTGGATGAGTAGGCACTAGATGGGGATTTTATGCACAAGCCTTCTGGCATCCATTGATTATTCTATCTTGCTGTGTGTGGCAATATGTATAGTGAGTTTTGCCTGTTTTTAAACTTAATCAAGCCTTGGCAGTACAAAATATAAGTTTTTATAAATGTTGCCATCAGTTGAGTAAATTTTGTGGCAAAATAAAATATTTTTTAGCATAATTATTATAAAAAATAATTTTAAATAAAACTAAAATAATTAAAAATTTTAAAGTAACAAATTTATTTTAAAAAATAAAAATGAACACCTTTTAATATTAGTTAGAATAATGTAAATATTTTTTTTGTATGATATAAATTAAATTATTCTAAAAATATAACATAATTATAAAAATAAAATTTACTTTATAATTTATTAAATAAAAACAATGTTGAAAATAGCCTTGAAATACAAAAAATACTTTTTTGTGCAACTTGTCTTCTGTGGTATTAAAGTTATTTCTGACATTTAGAAACAAAAATGAAAACTAAATACAGAACCATTATCATTTTAGTAGAACAAATTAATAAACATTTATTTTTATATAGCGCTATGTTTATAATTGTAATACATTAAAGATCAGCCTTTGCAAGCTATTGTGCATGCACTTTTTTATGAGTGTTAATAATTTAAAGTGAGTGGTTTATCCTCATACTTTCATTTCCAGTATTTAAGATTTGCCCATATATAAGTATTTGGGTTGGAAAGAACAAGAGGATTCATTTTGTTCTTTTATAAATACTATATCTCATGTTGGAAATAAAAGTATTCATTTATTATTAACACTCATAAAAAAGCGCATGCACAATAGCTTGCAAAGGCTGAAAACCAGGCTGCCATTGTTAATTTTTAGAAAAATTTACCCTAACTCTAATAACTTAGATATTTTGTGTTTGAATGTAATAAATATAAAAAAACATGCTGTAAAAGTAAGGTCATATATGAAAGAATGTAATGAAGCTGTTAAAATAATCATTTCATAAAGAAAAAGTTTAAAAAAAAAATTTTTTAATAGTTTTAAGAATGTTTATTTTTACACTGATTCACAAATCCTAAATTTTGAAATTCAAATGATAAAATGACAATTTCATAAACAGCTTCATCACATCTGTCACAAAATTTCAAAAAAAAAAGATGTATTGGAAGTCTTACCTGAGGTAATTTTTCACTGAAAAAATTACTAAAACAGCGGCCTTGCTGTGATCCATTTTTCTTCTAGAGCTAGATGTGTCCATTTGTTCAAAAGTACCTATAACAATATGAATGGTTTTTAGTGGAGAAAAAAGTAACAGAACAGTGTAATCAAAAATAAATAAATAAACTCATAAAAAATAAAATGAATAAAAATAAATCAATAAAGATAATTTTTTATTATTATTAACTATGATTACATGTGTGGAAGAAAGGCTGAGTTCAAATACATGGCACTATAACACAGAGTGGATGGATTGATGAAGCCAGAAAGTGTATATAAAATATCCTATATTACATAAAATTCCAGTTGTGTAGCATGAACTTGTATATAAATATATTTATTATTTTGCATAAAAAATATGAAGAAAGGCTGAGTTCAAATACATGGCATGCGTGATACACTATTCATATTTATAATCATGCCAAAAATGCATCAGCTCACACAGGGACAGATTACCCCAGTCCCCAACTTTTTTCCATTCTACAGCATATTTATTTGAAAATATTATAATTTATTATTCTATAGCATATTTATTTGTTTCAATACATTGAAAATATTATAATTTATTATTCTATAGCATATTTATTTGTTTCTGTAAATAGAAAATATTATAATTTATAAAAAAATATATAAAAAAAAGTAATTACATACTCTTGAATGTTATCAAAAAATGTTTACTTGTTTCAGTACATCGAAAATATTATAATTTATTATTCTATAGCATATTTATTTGTTTCAGTAAATCGAAAATATTATAATTTATAAAATATATATATATATAAAAAAGTAATTACATACCCTTGAACGTTATCCAAAAACGTAATTTGAGAAGAGGGCCCAGAATCATGGACAACTTCAATGGAAAGACACAATAAAGTCTTCAGTAATTGATCCAACTATTGTGGAATAACTTTTTTTATGATAAATAAACTGAAAAAAAATAAAAAAATAAATTTTTTTTTATGTACCCTTCGTTAAAAATATTCATAAAAAATCTAAAAATTGTCATACAGAAAAAATTCTTAGATTTTCAGGTAGATATCATAATGGCACAAAGAATGACATATTGCGCATATGTGTGACATTTACCATTTATATGCAAACTCAGCTCAAAATAGAAATTTCTAGAAAAGTCATACAAAAGTCGTACTGGGGGTCAAAGGGTTGTATTAGAACAAATTAATGTAAAATTACAATACAGGTATCATTCTCAGACTGTTCAAATGCCATCTCAAGTCAATTTATGGTCAATAAAAATTTGATATATAGTGCATCTCTCCTCTGACAATGGTTGGATATTACTGAGATAGGGGTATTCATTTGGATAAACATAATAGGCTACATTTATTTAGAAAACAATATTGCACTTAGAAACAATTTCTTATTAAAGCTTTTCTTTAAATAGTAGCTATATTCAAAAAATACAAAGCCAGATTAATGGATATTATTATATGTTAAAAAATATTATTATTATTAACTATTTTTGTTATTATAATATTGTTTTAGCTCTTTATTTTTTTATTATATTGATAACATGTTTTTATAAGCAGAGAGAGTTTGTATTTTCAATGACTGTGCTTTCTGTAGTCGAAAGAATAGTTTAATCATTACTATTCATATATACATGCACATATTTACATCATTTTGTTTTTATTATGATAGATTTGATGTACCTAAGAGATTAGTCACACATAATCATCATCATTATTATCACTAATGTGATATTCTATCTTTATACCTATATTTTTAACAAGCCCAATGTAAGTGATTATTTTTATTATATATTTGCAATCCAAATTGCAGTCTGGATGAATTAATAATCATCATAATTGCACTTGAATAAAATTCCAATTTTTACATTGTTAAATATTTTGGATATCAATAAATCACATTACACTTTCATGTTTTATTATAATATATAGATAAAAAGGTAATAAAGCAGATATATGAATGAAGAAATGATGCATATTAGACAGCAATGATTTTTAATACCTATTCCAAAGCCAAACTGTATCTAAGATTAATCAAGAAATGAACACAAAATGAAAGTACTAAACAAATATATGTTTTTTATATAAGATCCATTCTTATAAAAAATTGTCCATATTTCTAGAATGTAGTTTAGATGTCTATTTTCACTTTCATCTTATGTTATTGTTTAATTATGCTTTTATAGTTATTATGTACATTTAAATTTTGCTATTGTAAAATAGAAAAAAGATTTGCTGCAGCTGAATACAAATTTATATGTCCATTACAAAAGATATGTGATGGCTTGTTTTTCAATATATTATTATTTTTGCCTAAATTATGAAAAAGGTACTCATCTTTTAGCTAAAGATGCCGCTCTATGGTGCAGTTTTCATGCCAAAACACATAAAAATGCTGTTTCCACGGCCAACATGTTCGAACCCACGTTTTCTATCATACACCTTTTTTGTTGTGCTACAGAATGCAGGCTGCTATGTCGTGTTGCAGTACAGCATGTATGTCACATAGCAGCAAATACATTTTCTGAATTCGCACAATTTATAAAATAATTACAGCTTGATGAGAGAGTTTTGATTTGAATTGTATTGAAATGTTCTTTTCATTGGATTTTTTTTTATTTTAAACTATTGAAATGTTCAGATTTTTTAAAGCAATAATTATACGACTTTTTACAACGTATTGTATTGAACTTTTATTTGGGAAAATGTTAAATATCTATGTTTTTATTGAGTTGCAATTAGGTAATGTGTCAAATAATGTACTGTTAGTAACATTCCATGAGACAAAGAAGATTCTACCATCTGTATGTTTTTGAAGTAAAAAAGAGCGGTACGAAAAAAATATCCAGTAAGAAAAGTCCAAATATACAGGTTTTTTTGTAAATTTCATAAAAAGCAAATATTATAAACATGTTTAATAAGTAAAGAAGACATTTGTATGTGTTGTTGTTGTTTAAAAAAGTTTGAGTTTCTTTCTTTTGTCCGAGTACGGTTACAATTTTGAATTTTTTTATTTTAGCATTACAAAAAACAGAACACTAACCCTAAACCTAACCCTAAAGTAACCCTAAAAATAACCCTAAACCTAACCCTAAACTAACCCTAACCCTAAATCTAACCATAACAACTTTTACTTTTATTACGATTATAATTTTTTAGTTAAACAACAACAAAAAAAAGTCGTAACACAAGTAAAAAAATATCTGATAGAAAATTGATAAAAAAAAAGCCGTAACACAAGTAAAAAAATAACCGATAGAAAATTGATAAAAAAAAAAAAAAAAGCCGTAACACAAGTAAAAAAATATCCGATAGAAAATTAATAAAAAAAAGCCGTAACACAATTTAAAAAGTATACGATATAAAAAATACGAATCAAATTGTAATTTGTTGATTTTATTTTACATTTATTATTATCATTTAAATTGTATATGTTAATAAAAAATAATATTTAAAAAAGACGATTTTGTTTTGTTTTTAGTTTCGCATTACAAAAAAGCACAGAAAAATTATTAAAATCAACAGCCCGTGAATGTTCATATTTTATAGTTTTAGCATGAAAACGGCGCCATCCAATGGCATCTTTAGCAATAAGACAAGCACCATGAAAAATGTCCAAAATTGGCTTATCACTGAGAAATAAAAATTGTTGTTGGATTAATGTAAAGATCATGGACTTGTACAATAAATTGATTTAACTCAGTAGTTTAGTACATTTAAGATTTTTAATTCATTAACATAAGTAGTAAATAAGAACAAAAGTTGTTAACTGAATGATTGTGTAAGAGATTGCTTTCTGTGAGGAAAAGATTAAAAATTTAGAAATGCTTCTCATGGTATATCTGCAATACTATGTAGTGCTACATTGATTTTCATGTTTGGCTATGAAAGGGGGAGAAGAATTAGTGTTGATTCATGGATATTAAATGGCACGTAATATGTTGATTTGATAAATATATACATACTATGAGCAATTGTGCCAAATTGAATTTAATTGTTTGTATGAATTTATATTACTCTTATTTGCGGCAACAAACTTTGATGAATATTTTATATAATTTTAATGCATTTTCAGAGCAGAGTACTTGTTCAAAGGCATTAAGGTTATGCTCGATATTTTTTGTATTTTACCACCTAAGTAGCAATAATATAATTGCATATATACATATTTTTTCTGTTCAAAAATATGTTTAAAATTAATATTTAATTATTTCGTCACACTTTACAAGTGATTTAACAAAAACTAGTTTAGAATTAATTATAATGAATAGTTGTTACTCTGTCAAAAGAACGAAAAGTAAATTCCTCATTATAAATCTATTGATTTTTTTTTCTTTTGTTTTCTAGTATTAAAATAGAAATGATATTTTAAAATTGCTTACTTTACTTGCAAAAGCAATGACCTGTTAGAAAGTCATATTTGATATATTTTCAGTCGATTATCTATACAAACTACCTTCAGGAATCTTCGTTATTCAAAAGTAAGATGCCACTATTATTTTATAAGAAGTTATTTTTGTAGAAAAAGCTATATATATATTATTATTTTAAAAATCAGACAAAAATATATTTATTTGTAATAAAAAAAAAGAATAGTGAAATAGGATTATGCTTATATAAAACAAAACAAGTGTATATATTTTATCGATTGAAAGGCATTGCATGAAACCAAGCAACCGGGATTTTTGATTTTTTAAATAATTTTTTTAATATACGTTATCAATGGGTGTTTATTATCAAGTATCGCCTTTAAAACACTTATATATCTATGTACCTTTTATTGTTTTATCAAAATAAGCAGATAATTTATTTTATTCATAGATATATCATATAGATAAATGGCTTGTAAGAGCTGTGACAGAAATCTAAAATATATAATTGCGGAATATAGTAGTGATATAGATTACATATAACAATTAAAAATCATAATAGAACTGCCAAAATTTTATAATTATTTATATGTTATATCATTCTAAACTTATACCAAATAGCTAAATACATATTACTTATTACGTGCTAAGTTTTAATAATAACAAAGGAGCATGCTCAGTATCATAAACTATCAGACTGAACATAGTCTTGAAATCACAATCTTTGAAATCCAACACTGTAAGAAACAAACTTTTAATGTAAATATTTCTACCATTTGGATAAATTGTGATTTTAATTAAAATTAATTTCTGTTTTTATGGCGTAAGTTAAAGTTTCAAATGTATTAAGAAAACTGATATGAAAAAAAGAAGAAGCAAAGTTTGAAAACAAAAAAGTAGTCGTAGTTGTTTATGTATCTAGAATTAGACCTAAATGGAATGCAAATAAATTGTTATTGAAAGTAAAAAAGTGATATAAACCAGTTTTTACAGCCTAAATTAAGTATTATTTTACAAATTATCATACTTGTGAAGTTTCAAATAAATCAAGATGGCAGCCCATATTTTTGATAAATCTACAGTTCTGGTGGGGGCAAAATATATTACAAAAAATTCCAGCCTTCTGGCATCCATTGATCACTCTGGTTGGCTTAGGGTGGCACTACTATATGGAGAGTTTTGCCTTGTTTAATAACAATTATGTGCTAGTATAAATGATGGTTGTCATGTGATGTAAGATACATGTTAATGCAAAACCAGAGAGACAACAATTATTAAGAAAAACAGTATTTACAGTTGATATTCCTAATCTTCAGAAACATTCTAATGAATTTAAATTAGAACTTGCAAATCAGTTTCAAGTATTAGTAGATTTTGACCCTGATTCATATTTGAATGAAATTAATATGAACATAACTGATACATTTTTAAAAACTGCAACAAAGACAGCTGGTAGAAAAAAGCAGCATTTGATTAATAAAATTTTTACTGAGACTAGAGAATTTTTGAAGAAAGAAAGGAATATGAAGATATACAAAAAATGATGCATTAAAAAGGATTGAATATCTCAAATTTTGTAAAATGGTGCAGAAAAGGGTTGAAAATGATATAAGAAAGTGTAAGTGTGAACTAGCAAGGAAAGCTGTAGAATAAAATAAAAGTCTCAAGAGTGTAAAACAACATTTT
Source organism: Epiperipatus broadwayi (assembly GCA_028023455.1). NCBI lineage: Eukaryota > Metazoa > Onychophora > Udeonychophora > Euonychophora > Peripatidae > Epiperipatus > Epiperipatus broadwayi. The sequence continues at coordinate 540,926 of JAQFVV010006232.1, forward strand.
GGTATTGGTAGGAAATTTATATCTGCAATAAGGAAAAAAAAAGATGGAATTATTACTAAAAAGAGAGATGACATCATGAAATGGGTAGAATACTTTATCAAGAATTATATAGTAATAAAGAACAAGTACCTCCTATATCTATTACATCTTCTGAATTGCCCAGAATTTTAAATGAAAAAATGAGACATGCATGAAGAAAGGAAAGGCTGCAGTTAATAACGGAATTATAATTAATATATTAAAAGAAGCAGGTGAAGAAATAATTTTTTTTTTAGAAAAGTTATTTACCAAATGTCTAAATGATAAAGATGTACCAAATGATTGGGAAAATGTGTATTAATATTAATATTTAAGAAAGGTGATAAAAAGATATTAGAAATTACAGACCTATCAGCCTTTTATCAGTTTTATACAAAATTTTTACAAAGATAATTACAGCTCATCTACCCAGAACATTGGATTTTCATCAACCAAGAGTACAAGCTGGGTTTAAAAGTGGTTTTAGTACAGTAGATCATATCCAGGTATTGAGTGAAGTTATAGAAAGTACAAATACATATGAGTTGTCATTATGCTTTGGATTTGTAGGTTATGAAAAGGCATTTGATTCTACAAACATTTTTTCAGTGATTAAAGCATTGGATCATAAATGTATATAGATCCAGGATATTATCATATTTTAAAGAATATTTATAAAAATGCAACAGCAACAATTAGATTACATAATGATACTGAGAAAATCAACATTGAGAAGGGTGTAAGACAGAGTGACTCCGTATCTCCAAAACTTTTTACAGCAGTGCTGAAAGAAGTATTTTGTGGATTAAAATGGAAGCTAAAGGAATGAAAATAAATGAAGATTATTTAAGTCATTTAGATTTTGCAAATTATGTAGTTGTTCTTGCAAATAATGCTTTAGAGCTGCAGAAAATGTTGCAGGAGTTATCAAATAAAAGTAGGACTAAAGATAAATGTTAAAAAGACTAAAGTAATGTTTAATGGATTTTCTCAAAATATAAAAATAAAAATCGATTATGATGAATTAGAAGAAGTTAACAGTTGCAAATACCTTGGTCAAATTATTAATATGGATGGAAACATAATGGATTAAATTAATCATAGAATTAAACTTGGTTGGAGTGCTATTGGTAGAAATAACTTGATACTAAAAGAAAATATGCATATGTGTTTGAAAAAGGTTTTTAATAAATGTGTTTTACCAGTTCTTACTTATGAATATGAGACTTGGACATTTAATAGAAGAGCAATGCAGAAACTTCAGACCCTCAAATAAGTTTAGAGAGATGCATGTTGGGAGTAACAAGAAGAGATTGAAAACACAATATATGCGTAAGAGAAAATCAGGTGTAACTGACCTCATTGAAAAAATTAAAAGACTGAAGTGGAATTAGAATGGGCATATTGCTAGAAGAAATGATAATAGATTAACAATTGACGTCTTAAACTGGATTTAAAGAAATTGTAAAAGACCCAGAAAGAGACCACATATGAGATGGATAGATGATATAAGAAAGTGTGCAGGAGTGATGTGAAGAAGACAAGCTAAAGATCAGAAAAGATGGATTGAACTTGGATAGATCTTTATCATGCAGTGGATTGATAATGGTTTATTATGATGATGATGATGACGTATGGTCTTAACTGCTCCATGAATAAACTTACATATGTTTAATGCTATGTATTTAATAATTCTTATTTATTTACATGCTTATTAAAAATTTTTGAATTTATATCTTAATTGTTATTTTAAACTTTAAGCTGGTTTGATAAATACATTATAAAGTTTACTAATAATATAAAGTTTCATTCATTTCAATTGTCAACATATCTTTATTCCAGTCAGCAAAAGATATTTATGTGAGAATTTACCATAGCAATCATTTTCAATTTGTACCCTCTATTTTAATTTGCAATTGATTGTTTATTAGAAAATTTTTTAAAAAAATTGAAACTTTTTCAAAAAACAAAATGTAAATTATTTTGTAAGATTGATGGTCATAGGAAAATGACTTCATTAAAACTGTGTTATCTGAAAATAAAATTGTGACATTAAAAAAAACATATAACAAAATGGAGAGTTTATTAGTATAAAAAGACTATATTTTGATTATTAAATTAAAATATGATTTTTTATATAATTTTCATCCTGTATACTTGCAAGACAATCAATGCAAAGTAAAAACGATTTTCATCATTAAAAATTACAAAAACAAAAGTAAAATCAGTTTTATTCAAGACAATAAGTAATTAAAAACATACTTTGACTATGTACAACAACTAAGTATATTAATACTAATTTTTAAAATGGTATAAAATAGCTTAAATATATTTATTCAATCAATTTTATGATTTGAAAATTGTATAAACATTATTTTGTTTGTCAAAACTTACAATCATAATAATTGTAACATACTATTATTATAACTGTGAGTTACTTTGAGAAAAAATAATTTCTTGTATTATGGAGTTAATAAAAAACATTATATAGTCAAAACATAAGTTAAAATATCATTTACTTCTTTAATTTTAAATCAATAATCTTGTAATTTGCTTTTGACATTCCCAAAATAATGGTAGCTTTTATCATAACATAAACTGGTAAAATCATTTATATTATTTAACTTTAACAATCATACATACAAACACATTTCTTTATTTGATGTTCATTCAATTTTGACTGTATTTATGTAAAATAATAGAGTTAAAATTAAAAAAAAAATTAAATGCTCTTATTTACTGTGCACTAAAAAGAAAAAAAATAATTGTTTCTTCAATCACAATATGAATTTGTAGATTTAACTTGAAATAAAAGCATGGGTAATCCAGAAATTAATTAAGTCAATCTCTTTGTTATAAAAAGTAGGGACTGACTTAATTAATTTTTGGATCCTCCATGCTTTTATTTCAAGTTAAATCTAAAAACCTCAATTAAAGTTGAAAAAACAATATATTTTTCTTCTTAGTATATGGTAAATAAAAGTATTTAATTAAAAAAATTGTTTTCGCTATTATTTTTAACTTATTACTATTGACATAGTAAATAAAAATATAAAACTATATTGTACTTTAAACCAACTTTATATATATATAATATTTCAAATTGACGTCTGTATTTCTTCAAAATAATATACGTAACTTTATAAATATTTGAAAATACAGTAATTAAAAGTCTATAAAAATTATATGTATAACTATAACTTAGAAGCGCTTTCACTACCTTGTAGCTTTGTCAACTATCATATTTAAAATGTCAACTTTCCCATAATTGAGTGTCAACTTTCCCATAATTCTGTGATCTTAATGTTTGCTGCTTTCCGATTAATTAAATTTTGCTTGTATTTATATATAAACATCGCCTCTTTAATTTTTCTTTTATTATTATTTCTTTCAGTTTACAATATTTTTACATTGTTACAATAAAAATAAAAACCATATATATATATATATATTTAAGGGACTTAAGCTTGAACTTTCTAGCTTCCTACATCTATTCAATTTATCTTATACAGCTGATACATATGACTAAATACATGTAAAAAAGATAAATGATCTCCAATACACATATTTCATGTTGAACAAGCACTCATCAGTTAATCCAGATCACCCATATATATATATATATATATATACACACACAATCAGTGCTCAGTTTATATTAAGATAGAAAATCTTTAAACTTTAATGAACAAGCTTCAATCTTTTCCACTTTCCAACTATTCTTCAGTGGAAATGTGAGGATGAAATACTCAAAGACTTTGTTGATGCCAATATTATTGTCATACTTATGTTGATCTTAACTCAATCTGAACCCTCATATACAGAACCTTAGTAGATCTATTTAATTATACAAAAAAGGAGTGGGCAGAATACAAGCTAAGTATGTAATATTTAAATATATGTATATTGCCTATACTAATTTTAATGTCATTATAATAATATTGACATCAACAAGGGCTTTGAGCATTCCATTTTCAGATTTTCGATGAATTGGATGGATGAGGAGTTGGAAAGTCAAGAAGAATGGAGCTTTCCTCCAAAAGTTTAATGATTTGTTACTTTAATATAAACTGAGTACTGATAGTATATATATATGTTAAAGATAGTGATATCAGTTATATAAAATAGATTGAATAGATCTAGGGAGCTTGAAAGTTTGAGTTCAAGTCTCTTATAATTACATTAAATTTAGTTAGTATAGACAATATACATATATTCAAATATATATATCATTAGATATTTCTACTATAAGTTAATATATATGTATATCCCTTTTTGTATATATCCTATTTAGTATGTGTACATAATAATATATGTGTATATAAATGATTAAAACATGAAATATTCTTTTAATTAAAAATTGTTTGATATTTTTGCTTTTGATTAGAAATTTTTATTTTTTTAAAAAATGATGACCAAAACTATATTGTAAATGAACTTCCCTTACTATGTATAATTTTACTTTCAATCAATTTAACAATTTTAGTGATATATATATATATATATATCACTAGATATTTCTGCAGTAACATAATATATAAACTCTTTATTTATATATCATATTATATGTTACACAATTATATATGTATATTAAATCAGTAAGTAAGCTACTTTTCTGGTGAAAATTGTTTGAATTTTTTGTTTTATTTGAAATTTTTTAATTTTTTTTTTATAAAAGATAAAACTATATTGTAAACTAACTTTCTTATTACTTAAATCAGGAGTGGGCAATTGTTTTGGCTCAGTAGCCAGTTTGTGGAAATGGAAGTTAGTGGAGGGCTGTGTTGGGGGCTACTTTGTGGAAGCAGAGTTAGTGGAGGGCCACACCTTTTTTCAACACACTGCTTTATTCCCTGTATTACCACAGAAATATTTGCTTGTCCATTCTTCATTAAACACACAACAGTTATTACTGATTTTATGTTTTTTCAGAGGGTTCAGTGGTTTCACTAATGTTGGAAATTTATATATTTATTGTTGCAAAGACAAAATTGAAATTAACTACTTCAACCAGAAAAGCATTGTGCATCATATCTACACTGCACGTGCATATTGATGTGGCCGTCCTAGTGGAAAATACAAGATGAATCTTTGGTCATGCACTGGAAAAAAATTTCAATTCATGGCAGATTTTTCTGACTGTCTTGGTAGGTCACAAAAACTGTTAGTGGGCCACATGTGGCTCACTCCTAACTTAAATAAAGCTTACAATTAAAACAAAAAATATGAGCATTACTTAAAACATTAAAATTCTAAGATCAAAATATCTAAGAAACTAAGTCACCTATTTAAAATATTATTGCATCCTATCACTTTTGTTGAGATTTTTAATCAATTTAAGCATTATTTTTTAAATTGGGATTTTATATTAGTATTTATATATTTGTCTATTTCTATCATCTAATATTAAGAATTAAATGACTTTAAAAAAAATTAAATTTTATTTAAATTTCCCAATTACATTCAGCTGTTAGTAATAGCACACAGGTTAGTATATCAAGAGGTATTATTAATCTCATCTTTTCTTCAGGTGTTGCTGGCATTATCAGTAATATTACCAGCATGGGAATAAAAAAACCTGGACTATTTGATTCTTGAATATTGAATTTTAAGGTAATTCTCTAACCAATTGAGTCCTTTTTCCAAAGGCAATAGTCAGTAGAAATTTCATATAGTTATCTATGAGGTTTATCCTGATTTCTCCATTTTGTCCTAATAGCAAAGCTGATTAATGGTTTCCATATATTATGTACACTCATACTAGATTGACTTAAGAGATTATTAATCATTGTCATGTGAGAAACTTCTTTGAATTTTTTTCTTTATACCTTAAGCAATAAGATAAAAATATGGTGTTACTCATAAAAGAGAGAAAATATCATGTAAAAGATTTCAGCTCTATTCCATATTATTATTTTACACTATGAATGATTGGTAAGTATTAAGCATTATGAGAAAAGTAATATAATAGAATGCTATCATTTTATTATCCTATAAAATAATATAAAATAAAGAACAATTTTGTTTTTCCAAGAGGGAAAAGTACAAAAGATGCTATTGGTGTGGTTGGAATAATTGCAGAGGGTTGTATTGAAAAAGATAAAGACATTGATATATGTTTTGTAGATTTGGAAAAAGCATTTAATAGAGTAATCTGGAATAAACTTATGACCATCTTAAAAATAAAGTATTTTGGAAAGTGAAGAATGATATTGGGCAAAGAATAAGAATGAGACTGATGAATGAATATAGAAAAAAGAGTTAGACAATGATGCAGTATGTCACCTGTTCTTTTTAATATTTATTTAAAAGACATGCTAAATAATTATTTAGACTGTGGAGAAGCAAATGTTGGAGGTAGAATAATAAAATGTATAAGATTTGTGGATGATAATGACTCTTATAGCAGAAAATGAAAAGCACTTTCAGAAAATGTTGAATAAATTGGAGGAAGGATGTATGAAATGGAGACTTATGTTGATAAGACTAAGTGTTTATGCATAGGGAGGAATGCAAAAAGACTGCTAATTGAAATCCATGCTAACATAGTCCAATAGATAAAAGGATTAAATATTTGGGTTGTTGGTTGAATGAGAATAGAAGAAGTGAAAATGAAGTTACTAAAAGAATAGCATTGACAAAAGAGGCATTTTATTAAAAGAAAGAAAATATTTCACGAACTTTGAAGAAGAATTAAGTAAAACATTAATTAAATGCTATGTGTGGAGTATACTATTATAGGATATGAAGTGTGGACAATGAGTAATAAAATTAGAAATAGATGGAAGCCTTTGAGATGTGGTCATGGAGAAGAATGGAACAAATCAGTTGAATGAACAAAACAACAAATGAAAATTTAAAAAGAGGAAGTGAAAAAAGATTAATAGATGAAATTAGAAATAGAAAAAGAAACTAGATTGAACATATATTAAGAAGAAAGTATAAATTAATGAAAAATGTTTTGGAGGGAATGGTGAGCAGAAGCAAGAAGAGATGATGAAAAATATTAACATTATTGGATGATGTAGAAGATGGAAAGATTTACATGGAATTAAAATGCTGAGTAATGAATAAAAAGAAGTGAAAAAATGGATATTCTCTGGACCTGTCCATGGGACAGAATACTATTGATGGTGATAAAAATAACAATTCCTTTAATATAGTGTGTTGGTTTAAAAAAATCTGCTAACTAAGGCTTTTATAATAAATAACGCATGATCCTCATCAATTATTTTCATTTTTCATCCACAACCTCGAATACTCAAAATGCATTATAATCGATTGATTTTTCCATGTGTCATAGCATCGGCCGGGACGCGAACCCACAACCGTCTGCAACCAACTACTTCTTCGCGATACCTCTCGGCTAACAACGCAAGACAGATTTTTACTTTTAAAAATATAAAACTTGAAATATTTTTTAGTAAAATAATTTATTTTTAAGAAACAAGTATATGCACACAGAAGAAAGCTCTCGGTATTTTTTTTCCTATAGTATTGTTTAAGAACATGCTTTCTAATTGAAAAGTATTATAAAGTATGTTTTGTAAATAACCAACAACTAATTTGGATTTTTACCTTGAAGTTATGTTTTTTTTTCTTTTCTTTCTTTTAAAAAATATTAAATTTGGATGGGGATTAATCAGAATATAAAGTTGCGTCTCCCTCTCCCCTCCCTCATTGCTCCTTATTTTCCTTTCATGATCGGAATTTTACTTGTGCCTTTAGCTAATTTTTTTTTTTCAATTTAACTTTCTTTTTTTTTTTCATTATACAAAAAAGTATACTGTTTATACATACAATATATATATATCAATGAAATAGAAGACGCAAAAATTGAAATGCTACAAATATTGTTATTAAAAGGATGACACCCAAAAAAAGCAACGATCTACTAGCGAATATTACTTATAATACCTTCGTCTTAATTATTTTACCTGTCATTGATTATAAAACTTAATATATACTACTTTAATTATTAAACAAAATATTGGCAAAAATTATATGACTCGGTGTTTTACCTATCTTGCCATGCCAATCCAAAGATTTTTGTTAATACTGGATTTTTTTTTTTTACATCGGCCGGGAAACGAACCCGGGACAACTGCTTGTAACGTACCTGTACAAACCACTCGACCACAACGCTGACAGAACTGGATTTTTTTTTTTTTTAGCTCGCGATTTAAAATGTTTTACAGATAGCCAATTCATAGCCAGCTAAGCTATTCTTCCAATTATTATGTGCAAATGAACATCTAGATAATTTTATTATTTAAAGAATATTATTTTAATTGATCAAATTGGTTTTGATGCATTCTCTTAAATCGAAAAAATATAATTATACTATAATAAAATCGTCTCCACTGGTAGAGGAAAAATTATTTTATTAGGAGAGCTGAGTCTACAATTTATCTTTATCTTCGAAGTTTAAATAATAATACCGATACACATTTCAAATTTGGACATTATCAAAAGTGAAAAAGAGAGATGCAGTTAAAATCTTACATGTTCTTTTATCCATTATATAATATAAGGGAAGATGTAAACTTTTCTATCTATTAATAATACTTCTCAGAATGCAGAAAGAAGTTTGCTATAGTCTAAAATAGTGATCGTTAACCTTTATTCTGCCAAGGACCAATTGAATATTTATAATATCATTCATCGGTTATACAAAATTATTGACATAAAAATTAGCCTGCTATATTTGATCAAAAATTTACTTAATTTGTGCCTAATCATTAAGGATGGGCAACCTTTTCGACTGGCAGGCCAATTTCAACTTTCCCATTTTTAATTAAGAGCCATAATTTTTTTTGTAAATTTAAAATAAAAAAATATCATCATTATTAATAACTGTTCTACATTTTAATGACAAATTTTTCCAGTTTACTTTGGAACTATTCTTTGTGACTTATTTATATTTTCAAATTTCTTTTTATGTTGTGGATAGATAGATTTTACAGCAGCTAGAATGCAGTCTTTTATAATCTCCCCTTCAGAAAATGGTGTCAAATTTCCGACTTGTTTATACTTTTCATGAAAAATGTCAGCCACTTAATGAATCTCCTTTTCAAGTTTTCTATTTAAATATTTCACCCCACCATAATTTTGTTGTAATCAGAACGTTTTGATAAATAGTGCCTCTTAATGACAACTGAAATACTTTCCAGACATATCAGGTACATCAATTTACTATTTATTTCTATAAATAAAATATATATTGATCTATTTCCTTTGAAGTTCACAATTTTCTGTATCAATTTTTCTTATCTTATTCAGTGTAATAATCCTAATAAAAAAATTAAATGCAAAATAATAATAATATGAAGTAAAATTTGAGTTTTATTTTTGCTAGTATATTTGCCTTAAAAAATCACTATAAAAACAAAAGGTCCTTAGTGTCATATATTAAGTTTGTAGTCAGACATACACTATGGATAATTTGTTGAAATATGCACTTCTGGTATAATAAACTAGAACTATTATAAAGGTTTAATAGTTGAAGAAAAAAAAGATGTAGTTGAGAAAATAAATATTTTACTTAGTTTTTAGTTCAATATTTGCACTAAGCAATGTGTGTGCCACTTAGTGCAAATATGTGTATAAATATAAGTTTTATAGAGGGTCATTTTATATGCATTTTGAAACAATTCAAGGGCTGAATTGAGAGCTTTTAAGAGCCAGAATTGGCACTCAGGCCTTAGGTCATCCACTCCTGATCTAAAAGAAGACTAATTAATGTTTTCTTTAAACTTTAATAGGATTGAGAAAGGCAAATTCTTAATGTTCATTCCATACATTCTTATCACTGCAGTTGTTATAGCTATATGATTATTTATACCATGAATAGTCTTCATAACATGTGTCAACCAGTATGATGAGTTTATTGGCATTACTCCTGAGTTTAAAATAAAAAATATCAGTCTTTTTTTCAGGTACTTAACAGTCTTAATTAAAATATCAATTGATTTTCTAAGACAAGATGAATATATGTGTGAATGATTTTTTTATTGGATATTTACAATCATGACATTCAAAATTTAATTATGTTCCCTATTCCTTATTGTAAATCTTTTAACCAAGGCAGTTTCTCATGGCTGAAAGTACAGAGTGCTAAAAATCCTCTGAATATAGACCCAAATTTCCATTCACCAATGAAGTTTTATTGAACTATTTCATTTTCAGATCTTTCAATTGAAGGATTGATACATAAATAGAAAGATTGACCTAATATTAAATAAGACATTGATGAACTTCATGAAGTTAGAAAAGAAAGTGATGATTAAAAAGTGGGCATGTATTCTACTATAGAGGCACAAGTAATATAGGATTCATTATAGATAAAAAAATAGAAGAGCAACTTTGTGAAGATTAGTGATATATCAGAGAGACAGATTATTCAGGTTTATACCCCAACAAATCTCATTATGATAAGGAAGTAAAGATTTTTTTTGGCAGATGTACAAAATACAAATCAGACCAAACATTATTTTAAAATTATAATGCTAAAATTGAAAAATGATTAAAAAAGAGATTTGTGGATAAAATTGGCTATACTGAAAAAATGAGAAAGAACACATTATAGTGAAGTTTACAGAAAAGAAAAATATTAGAAATTCTTTCTTTGAAAAAATTGCTAAATGGAAATATCCAAATAAAGGTATAGCAGAATTGGATTAGTTTTTTGACTAATAGAAAATATGTATTTCAGAATTGGAAATATTTTAATAGATTCATCATAGAAAATGATCACTAAGTAGTAAGATTTAAGATACATCTTAATACAAAACTGGAGAGATGAAAGCTATTTAAAAGCACATTATTGACAATTGATATTCATAATCTTAAAAAATACTCAAATGAATGTAAATTTTAATTAATGAATTATTATAATGAATTGACAGACTTTGAAGTTGATTTAAATATAATTGAAATTAATAAGAAAATAACTGGTTATTCTAATAACTGCAATAAAGATATCCAGTACAAGAAAAAACAATTTATCAATAAATTTTCTACTGAAATAAGAAAATATATGAAGAAGAGAAGAAATGTGAAAATATTCAAAAATGATCCATTAAGATAAATTGAATATCTGAAGTTTTATTGAATGAAAAAAAAAGTGAGTTAAAAATGGTACAAAATGTTACTGTAAATTGAATAGAAATACTATGGAAGAGAATAAAAGTTTTAAAAATATAAAATATTAGTACTGAAAGAAAAATTGTTTCAATAATAGAAGAAATGGTGGAACTTTTACTAAAAGGAAGAATAGTATCACAAAATCTGTAGAAATGTTATACAAGGAATTATATACTTAAAAAAACAAGAAAATAAATAAGAGCTGCAATTATTATATTTTCTAAATTAATCTGCATTTTAAATCAAAAGTTGATATCTGCAATTAATTCTATGCAAAAGAAAACGCTCCAGGAAGTGATGGAATTATTATTGATATCTTAAAAGAAACGGGTGAAAAAAATAGAAAAAATATTAATAAAATTATTTATCAAATATCTAAACATAAAAATTACTAGAAGATTTAAAAAGTACAGTAATAATAATTACAGACCTATAAATCTTCTATCAGTTCTATAAAAACGTTTACTAAGATAATTTATATATTGTCTAAAGTGAACTTTAAATTCAAAACAATCAGAAGAACAAGTTGGGTTTAAAAATAATTTTAGCATAGTGAATAACATCTAAATATCAAAATTCTTTAAAGGATTATTGAATATGAACTGTCATTATTCTTTGGATTTGTAGATTAAGAAAAAGCATTTCATTCTATAAATATTTCCACACTGTTTATGCTTTGAACTATCAAAATATAGAACCAAGATATTGTCATATTCTGAAAAAAATTATCAGAATGCAAAAGCAGTGGCTAGATTACATAGCAACACTAAGATCTTACATTAATAAAGATGTATCACAGTATGAATCCATATCTCTAAAAAATTTTACAGCAATTTTGCAAAAAATATTTTGTGAATTAAATGAAAAGCCAAAAAATAAAAATATATAATTTAGATTTTGGAAATTATGTGATTATTTTTGCAAAATGTTGTTTAAGAATTTCAGGAAATGTTACAAAAATTATGGATAGTCTGAACAGGCATTAACCTGTATTCAATGCACTTTAAAATTCGCAATAATCAAGCATATTTTGCTGATAGAGGGATCTTCTGAACCACGACCCAAGATAGCGATTTTTATAAAGACAAGGATGGTCATTTTGTCTTTAACCTAAATGTCCACTTATATAGGCAAATCTGAAGCACAACACAAGATAGTGATTTTTATAAAGACAAGGTGACCATTCTTGTCTTTATAAAAATCGTATTCTTGTGTCATGGTTTGGAAGATCCCTCTATGGGCAAAATATGTTTGACTATTGTGAATTTTAAAGCACATTAAATACAGTTTAATGCCTGTTCAGACTATTTACATAAGCTTTCTGTGCACTATATACATTAATTACTACTTCTCAAAAGTTATGGATAAAAATAAGAAGGTAAGACTTCAGAAAAATACTATAAAAGATTAAAATATAATATTTAGTATTTTTTTCCAAAAGAAAGTAAAGATTAATATATCAGAACTTAACTTAATACTGATAGAATTATAATGAATAAAATTAATCATAAATTTAAACTTGAATAAAATGCTTTTAGTAGAAATAATAATTAAAATGAAATATGCCTGTGTTTGAAAATGAAGGTTTTTAATACATGTGTTTTATTGGTTTTACTTGTGAATCTGAAACTTGAACACTTAATAGAAAGGCAATACAGAGATTTCAGATTACTCAGTGAAACATGGAGAGATTTTTACTGAGAAAAACAAGAAGCGATTATAGTGAGAAAACAAAGTGGCATTATTAAAGTCATTAAGAGATGATTATAAATAGATAGTTGAATTCTTAAATTCATTTCCAAAATATGGTAGAAGGCCTAGAAATAAGCCACATGAGATGGATGGATGAAATAAAAAAGTTTGGTGAGATATTGAGAAGAGGGCTATGGATCAGAGAAACTGTATTGAATTTGGAGAGACTGTTATCCTACAATGTAATGATAGTGAATGAAGATGATAAATACTTTTCATCTTATAGAATTACCTTTTTTTTAAACAATCACTCATAAAAAACAATTTTATTTCTTTAACAACATCTTTTCATTTTTCCTTACTTACTTTCATCTGTTTGGTTTATTCTCTATTAATGTTTTAGATTACAGTTGTATCAAGTGCAAAACAATAAATTATTGATGTATACCATCAGAAAAATGTCATCATATGGTCATTAAAAAATAACATTTCATTGGCAACATGTAGTAATATCATTAGTATAATTTTTTTAGCCATTATCAATCCATTATATTTTAAAGATCTATTTGAATCAATTTTTTTTATTTCATAGTTTCTCTTTTTTATATTGCAAAAATCTTTCTCATTTATTCATCTCCCATATAATCTTTTTCTAGCTCTTTTACAATCTTTTGGAATTCTTCTTAAAGATTTCAATTGTCAATCATCATTTTTATTTAAATGATGTCAGAAAGCCATATTTTTTTCTCTCCTCATAATCTCCATACTTTTATCATGTGGTCTGAAGTCATAGTTTTGATATTCTATTAAGTATTTTAAATCTCAGATGCATAAAGAAACCCTGCTGAAACATATCCACAGCATTTACAAAATTTTGTTAAGTAATATCCATTTATTTTTAAGATTAGATACTAAAAGAATAAAAATAAATGTTCATTTTTATCAGTAATTTTTTCCACAACACTATTGTAAAATGTTTAAACATTGATCTGCTTAGTGTTATTGCTAAGTGATATGTTCATAAATATTCTTCAGAATTTAGTATTATTCTGAATCTAAGGGTTAATATTTCAAAATTTTGATCACCTCAAAATACATATGGAATCAAATGTCTTTTCATAATCTTATAATTACTGGATATTTCAATAATTTTTTTGATACTTGGATGTGATAAATTGAATTATAATGAATTTAATCTGATTTGATTTTTTCATTTGCTTGAGTTTAATATTCTCAATAAATGATTTCTAATGATTTTTGTAAAGGTCTTACATAGAACTATTATCCTGCATGATTTCATATAGTTGGTAGAGCATCTGATTTGGGATTGAGAGGTCACAGCTAGTGCTTGCAGTTCTGGCATTTGAACTATGAACTCCTGAGCAATAAAGCCATTAGCTTCTTTTTTTTTACAGAACTATTAGAACAATGTCAAAATGTTTTAATACTGATTTTCTTCCACATATTTAAATGTTAATATGAGCATTACATTCTTCCAGTCATCTGGTCCTATATGTAATAATATACTGATATAGTTTTGTCAAAATTTATTTATTGCTATCTCCTTTTAAAATGTCTATAATAATTTCACCATCCTTTGAAGATTTTTTATTCTTCAACATTTAATTGCATGTTCTACCACTTTATTTTAAACACTTCTATCTTTAAACAAATTGTCACAATTGCAGATTTTTTTTTTTTCTGTTTTTATTCGCATATAACTGTATATGATATATTTTATGATGACATTTTTATTTTAGTAACAGAATCATCTTTTTTCATCATCATCATTATTATTATTATTATTATTATTATTATTATTATTATTATTATTATTATTATTATTATTATTATTATTATTATTATTATTATTATTATTATTATTATTATTATTATTATTATTATTATTATTATTATTATTATTATTATTATTATTATTATTATTAATATTATTATTATTATTATTATTATCATCATCATCATACTAGTACTATTCATCACCAATAAAAAGGGAGGACAATCATGGGACATATTATATTGTGTATTAATCTATAGGTTATTATTAACAGATTTTTAAAAAGCTTAAAGAAAGTTTCAGTTTTTTTAAAAAACGTTAATAATTAAACTGGATAATTGGTTTCATCCAGCTTAAAATTATAATTTAAATTTAAAAGGCTATTACCATAAACTTCCAAACAAGTAATATATATAACAAAGAAAGTAAATCATCCCCCCTCAGGCTGCAAATTAAAACACACTAAATATGAATCAAAAATAGAATGAATCCACCTATTCTTGGGAGCTCTGACGTTTATAAGCCTTTGTTAATTCAGAGTGAAATTAATTTATCAGCCAGATAAAATATGGCTCTTAAGTGATATTAAACTCATAATCAATTATACAAGGCTGGAGACAACATCTTTCCTTTATTATTCTTGATTGTAATAATTAAGTAAGATTTAATATGTAAACTTTAAATTAAACATAATTTAATGTATATATAATAGGGGAGTAAACCATCCTTCTCCCAGGCTATGAACTAAAAGCACTCTGAATGTAAAACAAAAGATCAAGAATAGAATGAATCTATCTATTCTTGAGAACTATGATATTCTTAAGCCTAGCTTTGTCAACATTATTGTTAATTCAGAGTAAAATTAATTAATCAGTCAGATTAATTTAAAGTTACACATTAAATGTTAAAAAAGATGCTGTCTTTACCTTTATATAATATATATCCACACACTTATGATTTATAACATTACAACTAAATGCATAAACTTCTTATTTCTTTCCAAAAACTTTATTTCCATATATTAACTAATGAACATATATATAAATTCACATATTATACATTTCCAATATTTCAACTGTTTTTAATATATATATATGTGTGTGTGTGTTCATTAGTTAATATATGGAAATAAAGTTTTGGGAAAGAAATAAGAAGTTTATGCATTTATTTTAAAAAAAGTGGTTGTTTAATTTGTCATTGTATAATAATAATATTATGGTGTAACATATATATTATGATTTATAACACTACACAATTCAATTCCTCCCCTTACTCTAGAAAATTAACTTTTTATTTCACAAAAAATATTTTCTATATCTTTCTTCCTGCTGCTTGGTATTTTTTTTCCAGTGAAAGCTGTTTGAATAGAATAAATCTATTTCTGGAAAAATCTCTAATTCATTTAACAAATCATATTTATCAGTTTAAATGATTCTCATTATTTAAAGTTAACTTTATCAGCTTTTGTGCTGTATAAATACATTATTATTTTTTATTGCAATCGTATCACTTAACTTTGAATTAGCATTAACACTCTGTCTCTTCACTTTTCTACTATTTGTAGTTTGCACATCTCTTAATTGTCTTGAAACAATGCTCATTATTACTCTCATAAACCATTTTTGTGTAATATGTTGTATATCCAGACAGCATCAACTTTATAATAGTTTTCTTCTTCCAAGTCAATTGGCCTCAATGTGCTATTATTAAGCATTAATACAGATAGATGTGTTCAATATTTTTGGTGCAATAACATATCAGCAGGTGTCTTTTAGTCAACAATACATTGAGTGAAATGTTGAAGGAATGTAACATTGGTTAAAACTTCATTAATATCTCTGTATGAAGTTTACTTTAGTACCTGTTTCAATTGCTGTACTGCTTATTCTGCAAGACCATTAGACTGGGTGATACAAATGTGTTAATATATGGAGGATTTCCCTAGTTTTTGAAAGTCTTAAAACAAATCAGATGTAAAAGTAATAAAATGGTTTTCTATCCTAATCTTTTTTGATCTAAACACATTGACACTATCCATTTTTTTCATATAATCAAAATTATGAACAAAGGAATGAAATGCATAATTACCACCATCAAACGATGGGGTTTTTTGCTTGAAGTTTCATTGTAAAAGTGTAATGTAAGGATAATGACATATTTTAACATATAATACATCTTTTATTTACTTATTAAAGCTTATTTAAATTTAATTTTAAATCAATTTGTTACCATTATATTAATATGACCAGTAAAGATAAAAAAAAATAAATTGTGAAGCAATAGAGAATTTGAAAATTGGTGCACTGATGAGTATGGAATAATTAATAAAGGCACCAAAACAGTAAGTGTTTTATGTTCTGAAACAGTTGTACTGAGAACATCATTGATAAAATGGCATTATGAGGCCAATCATAAATTGCTCTGTGAAAAAAGTAAAAATGAACAAAAAGAATATATTACCCAAGCATTTAAAAATATAAATATTCAATCAACATCTATAATGAAACTTATTGAGAATCATTCAAATATAACTGCACCTAGTTTTTTTATTTCAAATGTAATTGCCAAATATGGGAATCCCTTTTAATGATGGAAACTATATGAAAGAAGCTTGGATGAAATGGTTACCAGTTCTTTTTGTAGATTTTGAAAACAAACTAAAAATTATTCAGAGCATAAAAGATTTACCATTCGCAAGAAATACAGTTAAAGAAAGAATCCTGCAAATGGTTAACAACATAACTTACCAACAAAAAAAAAATGTAAAATCTTCTAATTTAATTTTTCTCTGCCTTAATGAAAGTACAGACATAAATTGATCAGTTCATTTGGCTATTTTTATTTGCTATTGTGTTGGGAATAATATCAAAGAATTGATCAGTTTAACTTTATTAGTAACAACAACAGAATGAATAGATATTTCCAATGAAGTTTCAAATGTACTCACTGAAAAAGAAATAGTTGTTATCAAGTATGACTGTAAAAGAAAATGGTTTTTTCAGTTAATTTACCAACCATATTGGACATTCAATTTTGGGTTTTCATTGCATTATAAATCAATATGTTTTAAGCACAAAGGCCAGCTTTAAGCTACTGGATGATGTTATGAATGGTGTGACTAAGTTAGTCAATTTTATATCTACACAAACTCTAAATAAACAGAAAAAGTTAAATTTATTGAATGATGTGACCTCAGTAACAACAATGTCTGATGGTTAAGTCAAGAAAAAGTTCTTCAAAGATTCATTGGGTGTTTAGATGAAATTAGATTATTTTTATGTAATGATAAAATCATTGGAAAATATAATGAATTATTAGATGTTGAATGGTTTTTGAAACTAATGTTTTTTACTAATATGTGTTCACATCTAAATGAAATAAATGTGAAACTGTAATATTATAATAAGACAATTGTTATGTTTGATTTTATGAAAGCATTTGAAGTTGAATTACAAAATTTCAATGTGTTATTTTTTACACCTTCAAATATTTTCCAAATATAAAAAAATTATTGACTGATTTTTAATCTCACGAGAAGCCATATCAAGTAAAATTGATGCAAGAGTTTTTTGTTTTTATTCAATTGATAATTTTCTTTAAGATTTATGCAGTTCAGACAATTTTCAGAAGCATCAAAATTTATTTTATACCTAGACATAATATCAATGGATAATCTCAAGTTAGAAATTTTTGGGTAGCCTAATTTGGAAGATATGAAAATGTAGTCTATCAATTTTTAAACCAGTTCTATATGGAAACAGAAATTTGTTGATTTGAGGAATGAGTTGGAAACAATGGAAAATGATCGATTATTGGGCATATGTAAAAAGAATGCTGAAGAAGAACTATTGACTGCCTGGAATGTTATTCCTAAAACATTCAAATCTTTAAAAAATTAGTGACCGCTATATTATCAATTTTCTCCTCTACATGTTTATGTGAATCATAGTTTTCAGAAATGAATTTAATTAAAAGCAGTTCGAGAAATAGAATGACAGATGAATTTAGTTCAGCATGTACATTATTAAAAGTGGCAAAATATGAAACAGATATAAAACATTTGGCATCCAATCCTACAACAGCAAAAATCTCATTAAATTATATCTATCTATGTTAATGTTTATTTTAAAAATTTTGTTTCCATTACTATTAATTTTTTACTATTATATTTTATTCAATTTGCACTCATCTAAATAAATATCGTCCACTTGTATTTAGCTTATTTAGAAATTTTATTTAATTATTACTATTATTTTGTTTTATAAACTTTTAAAAAACTGCAATAATTAAGTTGTTTATACTTTGATTTAATAACTGTATAACACACTAATCATTCAAGAAATATATTTTGGAAATTTTTGGCATGCACATGTAAAAAGGGTTGCTACCACTTTATTGTGCTAATTCCATTATCTAACATTAAGTATTTAATCTCTTTAGAAAAATTTAACTTTATTTAAATTTTCCAATTACATTCAACTGTTCACAAGTTAGTATATGCACACTGTTTTGAGAAGTATTATTTTAATTTCTTCTTCAAATGTTACAGGTATGATCAGTAACAGAACTAGCATGGGAATTGAACTAATACTCTTGGATTCTTGAATATTGAATTTTAAGATAACACTCTAACCAAATAAGCCATCCTACCAAGGGCAACATCAGTAAAAATTTCATATACTTATTATAAGGTTTCTCCTAATTATCCCCCTTTTTCCTAAGAGCAAAGTTGATTAGTGTTTTAATTCATTATGTATAGTCACACTAAGTTATTTTCCATTGGCATGTGAGCAACGTCATTGAAATTTCTTCTTTGTACCTTTTTTTCTCTATCCAATATTTTTGTAATTTCCCAATTGAACATATGTTCAGTAGTGCATATATGGTCTGATACCTTAGGCACATCTCTTTTCTCTCTTCTAATCAAACCTACAGTTTACAGAAAACACACACATACAGAAAAATACTTAGATATACATCCAATCATATCTGAAACATGAGACATGGAGTTATACTATCAGTATGGAACATAGCAAAAAAATTTTGTTTGATTTGAAAAAAAAAATCTATATAATATAAACTGTAATGAAAAATGGTTATCTATCAGTTGTTATTAAAAAAAACTTAAACTAGACAACAAAAAGAACGATCAAAAAGCAAAAAACAATTATTGGTACTGTAATGTATCCATACATACCAAAAATATCAGACAAACTAAGAAAAATTTACAATCAGTATAACATCAGAACAGCTTTCCAAAACCATATTACAATATGAACAATTTTAACATTGAAAAAGCCTAAAAAAACTTGAAATACTGAAAAGCAAAAACAGCAACTATGAAATACCATTTGAATGTGGAAGAATGTATATTAATGAGACCAGTCATCCCCTTGAAAAGTAATTGTAACAGCACAAACTGATGATTAGAAGAGAGAAAACAGATGTGTTTCAGGTAGCAGACTATGTATGCACCAATGAACATATGTTCAATTAGGAAAATACAAAAATATTGGATAGAGAGAATATTATGTAGAACTAAATATTTTGATGCATAATATATTTTTTTAAAATTGTGAAAATTGTGTTTTTTCTTATTTCTCTTTTCTTTGAATTTCAACTGCCTCCAATCAGAAAATAATTTTTGGATATATTATAGTAATATTATAGATCAATTATGAGTTTTCACTTTGGTAATAAACCTCATGGTAGTCCAAATCCAAGCAAAAGTACATTTGTAAAATCTTTAAAAAAATAATAGTGGTATGAAAAAAAAGTTAACATCGGTATTAAAAAATATTAAAAACATTCCAGACAGCACTAAAATTGAATCTGGGATCTCATACTTCAGAATCTGACAGTCTATTACTGTGTTAGGATGAACACACAGTAATGGTACTTATAAAATATAATTGATAAATGTAATTAGACTACTGTCCAATATAATGTACAAATGCCATAATTATTATGAGACAATAGTTTTTAAACAAGTTTATTTTTAAAAAAAATTATTACTAATATTGTGTCATTTTTTTTATAAAAATCAGAATATTTAAATAAAGGTGATTTAGAAATCTAAATATTTTCATTTTCATATAAATGTTATTAAATATTGTGGTCATATAATGCCACTCTGTTCAGTTTAGTGTAATGATAAAGTACATAATAATATGTAATAACATAGTAGAGATGTCTGCCCATCCCTTGTATTAAATGGATTATGTCCTGTGTATGAGAGGTCAGATTGACCTTAGGTCAACATGGGTGTGACAAGAATCTTGGCCTTAGGGTGGCCTTTGAGCGTTCTATCATCAGATTTTCAATTGGATGGACAGTTGAAGAGTTGGAGTGTGGAGTAGATTGAAGCCTGCCCATTAAAGTATGAGGATTGGCTATCTTAATATATATCTGATCACTTATAGCATATATGTGTAGAGATGGTAATCTGGACCAACTGATGATTGCTGGTTTAGCATGAAATACGTATATTGGTGATTATTTATCTTTTCAACATATATGTGTTCAAGTATATCAGTGTTATGAGATGGTGTGGAGAGTGGTGGGTCGTGTGAAAATCTGCGCTCATATACCCTATATGTTATATAATAATATGTAGTAAATTTCAAGTAATTGTCTATGTAAAAAAGTAACTTTCTCATTTTTAAATAAAAAATGTTTATATATGAGAATGTTTCTAACAATGGAGTAATTCAGAAAGCTAAACATTTTTACTTATATATGAATTTTATTAATATGGCGCTCTTGAAGAAATGCTTTTGTGCTTCACACCACTTGCACAAACACATGCAATGCATTGCACAAAAGTTCATACATTTATTTTCATACCTTCCTAACATTTTTTAACTTTTTAACTTTTATAGTTTTTTATTTCAAGTAAAACAAATGATTTTTATTTTATGTTTATTTACTTAAAATTGGATTTTTTCTAAATATATATGCCAACCTATTTTTTTTTTTTTGAACAAGCATTTAAATGAACTATTGAATATTAATATATGCTCAGTATATATATTAACATTCAAAATAATTTGATTTTTATGTTGATTTATGAAATTAAAAAATATAATTAAAATATTTTTTTTTTTTTTTTTCATGTGTCATAGCATCGGCCGGGACGCGAACCCACAACCGTCTGCAACCAACTACTTGCTTGCATGGCGGCTGCGATATCTCTCGGCTAATAACACAAGACAATAATTAAAATATTATTTAACAAAAAAAAAAAAAAAAGGAGAAAGAAACATTGAGAAAAAGGAAGTTTTGTATAGAACCCATTAGTTTAATCGTGAAGGTAGTTACGCTTTCACTAGTGTTTAAAACAGATAATATCGCTTTTCATGAGCTTTTAGTTAATGTGACTTTTTCTTTGAAAAACCAATTATTTATAATATAGTGCTGATTCTTTTTAAAAATTGCTTGGACATCTATTTTCTCATGAATAATATTTTTTTCTAAATATTACACAGTAAGTGATAAAGTTAAGCAATATATATATAATTAAATATCTATAAACATACGCAATTCAATCGACAATACTCTCTTCATAATGTGAGCTATATTTGTTCGGCCTCTATTTATAATGCAATAAACCAAACAAATCTCTTTGCTGGATGTATGTATTTTAAAAATATTTTTCTTGTCATTTGTCTAGAGAGCATCCAAAGCCCATCTTAACAAAACGATCTTATCTTAATCTGAAAATACAAATATTTTGGTATTAAAACTTGAATAATCAATGTTGCTCTTTTATACTAGAAAGTCTATTTCAGTATGGCTAATTGTTGAATAAAGCAAAAACTTTCAAAGACATTTTTAATATTTACTAAGGCTGTAACCTCAAGAATGTGCACGTAAAAATGCAATAGTAGAGACTTCTACATGTCTTAACCACAAGCTTACGTTTTGGAAGAAAAGAGGGGAACCTTCTTTACTTCAACCTACTTTCTATATAAATAGGTGAAGCTGAAGCGGTTAGATCTGAGAGCGTGAAGCTATTTAATACTTCACTGATTAAGTCCACATTTCTTATTACACATGAATACTCACGAAATCTTTCGATTTACAACGAGTCAATGGAAAGATCTTATAATTAGAAATCTATTACGATAATTTAAAGTTGTAAATATAAATTAAAAATTGAATGGTGAGGTAACATCTAAATGTATAATGAAATAACCATAAATATTCGTAATAAATTAAATTGTTGCAAACTTTTCGTAATTTTTTCACAATGAGACAATGAAAGGAGAATCAATACAAAATAAAGCTTACTTTTTCCAACACCAAAATTATTTTAACTTGAAACGTCAAACAAAAATTGATTAAATGAAAACTGATACAACTTCAAGTCATTTTGAGATGCTAATATCTAAACGTTTAATTATTATTACAAGTTAAAACAAACATTTTAAAAAGCATACAAAACTAAAAATGTTTTTTAATTATTTTTTTTTTGCATTCGACAGTAGTATTTTTTTCTTGATTCTAAGACCTGATATTGTTCATATCAGATAGTAAGATAAATATATTACATGACCAATTCAGGTTGAATGGCTTTCTTCAAGTGCTTATTTAGTAATTTCAACTTATGCATTTACATTTAAAATTTTTAAACAAAAGCAAAGTAAAAGACATACAATTTTTTTTATCCCTTCTTGTTCCACATTTCTTTTTGGAAAAAGTTTACCTTACAAGGAGCTATTTAAAACTAATTTACTTTAAGAGGTATATATACAAATGCCAAAATTTATAGTTTTATTTGAATCTTATGAACACATTTTTTTTTTTTTGTAATTGGATAGTTTATTAAACTTATAATACAAAAGACTACTAGAATGTTGTAACTTTAAGTTTCTAAAAATGGGATAAACTTACTAAGTTGAAGAGCACACACACTATCTACAAATAACTTTATCAGTACAATTTAGAAAGTAATCTATTGCATATTACCCTTTAAAAATATTTGTAATTAATAGTACGAAAAAATAGAAAATTATTAGAATTTATATCAAAATATATTTTTTTGGTTTAGATTTGCCTTCAAATTTACAATGAGCTATTTATATTTTAATTATTGAATAAATTTTTATTTATAAATAACAGTTACATTTTAGATATATATTGTTTAAGTTACTTTTTACAATTTAATTTTTTAAAGTAAAGTTTAATCACTTTGATCGTAAAGCAGCCATATTGAATATTAAAAAAAATTATGTTAAGCCACACATTTTCATCATAACTTAAGTTTGTATTATTCAAAAATGACATAATATATGTTATTTGAAACATAAAATACCAAAGAATGCAATTAAGCCAACAATATAGTCATTGATATTCAAAGTAATAATAAAAAATAAAAGTTAATATTTCTAATAATTATTATTTCATAAATTGAAAATTTTCATGCATAAATTTTACAATTGCGCTTTTGTTAGTAGGTTAGTTGCATGCATCATTAAATCTCTAATAAATTGATATATAATATCACTTACCTAAGATAATCCATCATTTGAATACTTCTTAGAATAAAGATATTACTATCTCTCATTTTACCTAATCACCCTTCAAAATGTTTTTTCATACAGGGGTTTGCAATGAATATGTTATCCCTAATAACATCCCTTATAATAAGTAGTAAATATTGATCAATAATTATTATAATTTGAATATTATAATAAAAAACTTCAATAAAGTTTGTAATTTATTAAAAATTATTACTAAAATACACCTGGATCTCTTTTTATGTGGTAGATATGTTCTGCAAAAAACCAGCATAAAAAAAATTGCACAAAAATAGACTTAACTTACATTGAAAAATGTGAGATACATTCCATAATTTTCAAAAATTGCATAAAAGCAAAGCAACAAAGTAAAAATTTGCATATAAAAATAAGGAAATAGAGTATGACTAATAAAAAATTTCAAATATTTGAAAAAAATTGATACAGGACAAACTTTTTTTATTAACTATTTAATTTTATTCAAAACAATGTTTTTATGTGTAATTTATTTTCTATTTTTTCATGCATATTTTAATTATTATTGCTATTTCACAATATGTGGGTATGTTTGAGAACTGATAAGAAATCAGATTCATCACAAGAGGAAATACATTTATTGCCAACTTCAGTATTGTGCTGTGTTTAATAAGGTACATCAACTGAAAATTTTGTTCATGGCTTCAAGTTGTTCGAAAACTCAATTTTTGTATTATTGTAGCAAATTTATGGTCTTTTTAAATCTTAAGCTGTACCATAAAGCACTGATTTGCTGTTGCTCATTTTGGACTAAAGGGAGCACTTGACAATAATTTTGACAGCTCCAAATTCGTTGTTTTGATTTTCAAAATGAAAATGTATATTTTAGATTTTTTATTTTTTTTTTTTTACATATAAATTATTGTGATAAAATATGCTGAAAATATAATTATTTTAGAAAAATAGTTAAGATTTTAGTAAAAATTATTTATTTTTACATGAACATAAATTGAGAAAGAAATTAACAACATATGCAGCATTTTCTAATAGGTTATAAATGTTCTTTTTAGATTCTCCACTATAGAATATTTTTATAGTTATAAATAGAATTTTATTTTTGAAAAAACTTTCATTTACTTTCATAATCTGACAAATTATTAATTTGCTTTTTACAAACAAATCTAATATTAAAAGATGAATATATTTTTACTGTTGATTCTGTAATTCAACAAATCAAAAACTTTAATTCACTTAGCCAATAAAAAAAATTTCAGTCTAAAAGTTAATGGTTTTCTGTTGATAATGTAATCAATAAGCTTTAAGACAATGATTTTACTAATTGTTTATGAAGCTCACAATATCTGGACATACAACTATTTAGCTCTCATTGGAATTTAAGAGCTCATTCATAATTCATGTCATTAACAAGAAAATGATTGTCCAATTGATTAGAAAGTTGAAGACTTTCTCAAATCATTTTTGCTGTGAGATGAACAGGTTCCACTTCTGTTTCATGATCTTTTTCTAAATCTTCTACAGTATCTAAATTTATTGCCAAACCTTTTTCCAACAGGCATTTAAAGTATGTAAAATATAATGTGTATATAAAATGGGGAAATCCTGATTTTAAGTGAAATATGAACTTCTTTATCACATAAAAGAAAACCACATAAAAAGATATTAAAAAGAAACATGAATCGCATTAAAAAATTCATACAAAAAGAGTCCCAGGTGTAGCCACTATATACAAAAAATAATAAAACAAAATAAAAAGTGAATAAAATACTAAATTCATTATAGAGTTAAGTTTGAGGTACATAAGTTAGTAGTTTAAAATCAATGCAATGCAGTATTATTTATCCTACCTTTATAGGTTTTGAGAGATCATATTATTTCATGCTACTATGACTAGTAAATTTAGTAATAACTTCATCAATTGCCACCTCTCTTTGCATTTGATATGCAGCTTTGAAATTTACATTGCAGTAGTCTATAATCAGCCTAAGTTTATATACTGTCAAAATCTTTACTTTTAGCATTTGGCATATTTTTATTATTATTAAAATGCAGACAAGGCATTATACAAAAAAATCTCAATCGGGTCATAATATTTGCAAAATTTGCTTGTCTTTATCTCATATCAGAACTTTAAGTATCATATAATTCATATACTGGACATCTGGACCCAAGCCCACACCATATCAAAAATGTAGATAATTCACAATATAAATTTGTACAATTGTGCGCTATTTTTTTGATCAGAGTATATGTTAGTTTCAATAATAATTTTTTTGTATATTTTTTTATCAAATATAAAGTCAAATAATAATTTAAAAATATATAAAATTACCTACCAGTGGAAGGCTTCTCTCAAAAATGTTTACCCATTTTTTGCTCTAAGTCAATTAGTAAAATCTCACATTTTTTCCAATCTAAATTTCTGGGTAGATATAATTCTATAAAAAAATAAAAAAATGGAGAAAAAGACAAAAAAATTCAATTTACTTTTTACAAAAATTATCATAAAATTTTTATTTTTTATCATAGAAAAATACTTATATTTTCTGAAACTAGAAAAAAAGATGGAAATGAGGATGTAAAAAGTGCATGTGTAGACTGTATAGATTTCTGGTAGTTTTAATCTGAAACCAGATGTTGAAAATTTGAAAATTCATGGCTGCATTGGGCGATCATAATAATAAAAGTTTTAAATTCCCCATGTTGTTTTTCTTCATATAAGAATAAAATAAATACTATTAATATTTAAAGTTTTGGTAAATACAAAAATGGCATTGAAAATTAGTTTATTTTATTACTGAAAATTTTCTCTGTATACAGAGGATTCAGAAAATTCGTCAGCAAACTTTTCATGATGCCCATAATCTGGAGATCATGTCAGCAGTCAGATGAATCATACAATTTTTTTAAAGTTATATTCAAGCAGATTGGGAAATAAATATTTATCTATTATTAGTTACAATATAAAGATGTCAGGCAAATCAAGGTTGGTCTCATGAATGTCTATGCATTTCATGTAAAAAAATTATTGTAATGCTATTTTTGCTACTGTTGAGGGAGGTGTCATACTTCTATGAACACTGGGCATTTAGTTTATCTTTACATTCTTCTACTTCTAGATCTCTCTCGTTCAAATCTATGGTCTTTTTACATTTCTTATTAGATGGTTTATATTATTAACATAATTTTGCATGATATTAGAATGATAGATTCCTGAACAAAGGTTTTTTTGAAAGAAGTGCAATTTGCCATTTTTAGTGCTTGAATGTTACACATTCTTTAAATGAACATGCCATTAAATATTTCCTTTTGTTCTGCATAGTTTTCTGTAGTAGGAGTTAGTAGACTCGTTACTTAAAGTTCCAGGATCAACTCTATTGAGTAATTTAAATAAAAAGAAAATCACTTTAGCAAATTAAATAAAATCACTAAATTTCACTAATCCATGACTTCATAAGCAATTAACCATATAATTTATATTATGATTTTTAGAATTTTTGTTATGAAAATTTATGATTAAAATTTATATTAAATTGGTTAGAAATTTGTGCATATATATACATATATATCTATGCTTTATGATTTTATATTTAAAATAAACAACACTTTGTCATTTTTTTATGGAGTTGAATTCATTTTAGTGCATCATAATCATAGCTCAGCAGTGAAAATGCATTAAGTTCAACAAAAAGTGAAAGGATTGTTTTATTTTAATCATTATATACTTTGTAAAACATAGATACATGTATATGTGCAAACTTCATACATGTAATTTAATGAAGTTTAATATAAATATTAAGTTAATTACTAAATGCTATTTATTCATATTTGATCTTTTCTTTTGTTATAAAAATAATCATCACAGGTTATTAAAAATAATTGATTGATTTATTGCTAAAAAATTCAAAGAATTTCAAAAACTAGAAGGGACAGATCAGATTATAATTTAGGGACCTCAAGCTTCAGCATCTTCTATATCTTTGGCCCCAAATATCTAGAACATCATAGGCTATTTATTATATAGTTAAAAACTTGGTTTAAACTACTGATTATAGACAGATTTTATACAAATTTTGAATTTTCTAACTTAGTTTAAATGAAATTTCAATTTCATTTTGCAAGGCAGTAATTGTATAAATGTCATTAGTGAAATTTTATCACAAATTCTATATTGATAACTTGAATTTTTCAATTATCATTAATACAGGTCACAGTAATCAATTTTTTAAAATGACTGGTATGACCTAATCAGTATATTTAGAAAAGATCTTTTTTTAAAAAATTAAATTAAAAAAAAAAAAAGATAATTGAAATAATCAATAACTGCCAATCTGTGAAAAGTGGATTGGTTTTTACTATTTTTTTTCATTTCATCACCCCCATCTCTTTTGTCTTTTTTAAAGAGGTAAACCTTTTCAGTCAAACTGTACTCTTCAGAGATCAATTTTTTATAAAGTCCAAAATAACTTTAAATCCTTCTGCTTGTCAAAGATTCAATTCATCAGATTTTTTTCAAAATGGTTAAATCTCTTTTGAAAAAAAGTTTTTAAAAAGTAAAAAAAAAACCTGAAATTTATCCATACTTTTTATTTTTATCTTTTCATTAGAAGTTGAACCAGGCATGACTCTTAATATCTAGAAGAGATTAATCTAGGCTTATTATAAGTAGATAATATATTAGAAATAAAATAAAAAAACTTTTTTAATAGAATTAGTTTATAAAATATTTATTTAATTTTTAAAAAACTAATTGTAATTAGCTACTATCACAATTTTATTACAGAAATTCCATTTAGTTTTAGATAAAATAATATATTGTTAAAATTAAATTTTGGATTTTATTATTGTAATATTTAATACGCTATAATTTTAAACAAAAATTTTTATTTTTTTCAGGAGCAGATAGAATTTCTAATATACACACATCTTCAGACTAATTTCTATATTATGTTTTTTATCAATGACAAGTTTAGATTTAGTGTCAAAATACTCATTGACTGCTTAGGTTTGCAATAGATTAGCTCCGATTTAAAATAAAGAAAACTATCCTATGTAAATATATTAAAGTCATACTTTTTTAATAAATATAAGGCAAACTGAAGTTGAATAACCTCCACTTAGCTCTAAAATAAATAAACAGACTCACAATCTTTGTGTCAAGTATATAAAAAAATAGACAGACTATCCATCCTTTGAGTTTTTGATGATATGAAACTTAGTTTATTAATTTAGTAGTGGAAATGATTCTTAATCCAGACTTAAATATAACAACTTTTCAATTTAATTAATAATCATATACACCTGGGTCTGTTTTATGTGGATTATTTTAAAGCGATTTTGAAGTTATGCATTCATATTTCTTCTTAATATCTTTCATATTTCACTATATTTATTAGATATCAATAAATTTAGAATTATTAATAACTTATTTTGACTTAAAATACTTTTTTTCCAAAAATATAACGTTATATTAGCAGCTAATGTGAATATAGCCTGAAGCTGTATTTAGAATCTTAGCTTCTATGTAAATAATCTACTTATACTAATGAGTAAATAATAATAATAGATTATACTTACATATAAAAATATTGCAATAAATATTCAAAAAATTTTTATTAGATATAACAGAAATAATTTTTTAGATTGTTAAAATAAATAATGAAGATTTTATTGATTTTTTTAAACTGAAAATAATCTTTCTAATGATAATGTATAATCTTTTTGTTTTGATTGCAATCTCATTTTTTTAATATAGAAACAGAAAACTATTAACACAGCACAAGACTGAAAATGGTGCTAGTTGTACATCCCATCACGAATCTTATTTTTTATCAGTTCACAAATGAACACATATTGTCAAATAGTAGTAATGATTAAAATATGTATGAAAAAATGTAAAATTAAACTGTAGTTAATAAAAAAAGTTTGTCTTGTATTAATTTTTTTCAAATATTTGAAATTTTTTATTAATCATACTTTATTTCTTTATTTTTTTAATGTGAATTTTAAAGTAATTTTTCACTGTTGCTTTGCCTTTATATGATTTCTGAAAATTACTGAAACATATCCTCCACTTTTCAAGGTAAGTTAAGTCTATTTTTGTGTGATTTCTTTTGTGGACATTTTCTGAGGAACCTATCTATTGCATAAAATGAGACCCAGGTGTATATATTTTTTTTCTTCTTCCTTTTCCTATGTATTGATTTCTACTTTAACATATCATACCATTTACAACTCTCTTAAACACTTTATCAATACTCTTTATTTATATCAAAACTAACAATTTCTACTGTCCTGCAGTCATCATCAGAGAAATAAAAATAGGATTATAAAGAGCTCCGATGATGACTGCAGGGCAGTAGAAACTGTTAGTTTTGATATAAATAAAGAGTATTGATAAAGTATTTAAGAGAGTTGTAAATGGTATAATAATAATCATATATATATATATTATTTTGGAGAGCTTCCATGTCATAGAAATATAATAGCTAAATAACTCACGATGCAGCACAATAACAAGTATTTTTCTCAGAGTTTTTTCTTTCTCAAATCATAAGACTGTGTATGGTAAGATTTAAAATCATTATTTTGTCTTTTGTTATTTTCTCCTCATTGTTAAATTCTACTGGTTGAGAAGTTTTTAAAAATACTTTATTTGCCAGTAGCTTTTTCCAAATATTGTAAATGAGAAGTTTTAAAAAAATATTTTATCTGCTAATAGTTTTTTCAAATATTGTTAATTTTCTTTA
This sequence comes from Epiperipatus broadwayi, assembly GCA_028023455.1. Taxonomy (NCBI): domain Eukaryota; kingdom Metazoa; phylum Onychophora; class Udeonychophora; order Euonychophora; family Peripatidae; genus Epiperipatus; species Epiperipatus broadwayi. The sequence continues at coordinate 571,840 of JAQFVV010006232.1, forward strand.
CAATATTCGGAAAAAAGCTATTGGCAGTTAAAATATTTTTAAAAACTTCTCAACCAATAGAATTTAAGAATGAGGAGAAAATAACAGAACAAAAATATAATGATTTTAAATCTTACCATACACAGTCTTATGATTTGAGAAAGAAGAAGCTCTGAAGAAGTACCTGTTATTGTACTGAAACATCAGACATTTAGCTATTATATTTTTATTACATGGAAGCTCCCAGAAATAATACTATGAATTAATTTATCTGTGAGAATATTAGATTTAATATATATATAAAATAAAAATTCATATAACATTACAATACTAGCCAAAAAAAAAAAAATTTATTAAAATTCTTTCAGAACAATGGTTTCATCTATTAACAAGGTCTATTTATTAATAAATGGAGCCATGTTTGTGGAAGAATTTTAGTAAAGTTTAGGTTTTTTTTGGTAATATTGTATGAACTTTTATTTTATTATTTCTAGTATAGCATTAGGCGGTATTAATATATATATATATGATCACTAGATAAAGCTTACCAATAGCTCTAATCAAGCTTTATTTTATAAGTGCCAAAAGAGAAAGAATTCAAAATTTCTATCGGAAAGTCCCTAATTTCAGACCAATTGGTTCGAGCTTATGGATCACCTCAGTGGAGTCCCTGTGCTCCACTGAGGTGAGCCATAAGCTCGAAATCAATTGGTTTGGAGATAGGGACCTTCCCATAGAGATTTTGAATTCTTTCTCTTTCGGCACTTATAAAATAAAACTTGATTAGAACTATTGGTAAGCTCCATCTAGTGATAATTTAAATGCAAGCTTAAAAGCAAGTTATGAAATTTATGACTTGTTTTATTTTATATATATCAATTTGTACATTTATGAAATATTGTGGATGTGTAATTAATAATATTAAGCAATTATGCACTTATGAAATATTGTGTAAGTCAATTACTCTTTACACATGCATTATAAAAATAGACATATTCTCTAACAGTTGACTATAAGTATATAAATTACTATATTGTTAATTTGGAAAACAACTATACACAAAAATGTATATGAGATATGCTTTAAATCTGATTTCACAATTTTTTCCTAATGCACTGTTGGCTAAGTTATATTAGTCATAGTCATGGCATCTGACAGTGGGGAGAAGATTGCTGGCATTATTAGAAAAACATGAATGAATGATTAGTATAAATGAATAGCTAATTATTTGATTAAGTAGGCCATTTTTTAGAGAGAGGAATGCTGGAGTCTTTCTTGTTAATATATTTTTTATCTCTCAAGATGTGCCAGGCCTCTTTCAGTTTTTTATTTAGCATTGTTGGGTTCTAGGGCTACAACAGTGGCAGTCTTAGGCTTGAAAACATGGCAGAAGTGGGTTGGTGCTTATAAAAAATTGATTTAGTAACCATTTGGGTTTGATTATGGCTATATATGTACTAATGAGCTAATCTAGTAGACAACTTGACCTTTGATTTTCCATACTATACAGCATGTGAACTTGTAAAAAATTTGTGATTTTTAATATTTGTGTTATTAACAAGTTGGTTTAAAAAGATCAGGGTGTGTGGAGTGATTTGGTGAGTTGTAGAGCAAATTTTAGTAAGGCAATGATTAATATTAATAATATATGGCAGTGAAGATAAAGGTTTATCAGATTCTAGAAGTGGGTGTCTAAGCTTGATGTAAAACTTTTTGACAGTTTGAGTAATATTTTGATTTTATAACCAATGTTGTAAAAGTTCAAGAAGAGTCAATATTATTTTTTATATCTGACTCAAACTTATTCAAATGATGATTGTAGTGTAAAAAAGCCTTTAAATCAATGAGCTTGTAGGATTTTGTAATGATGGATTTAGGGTGTATGGCATCTTGAACTCAAATTGTCAAAAAGTTGTATATCAATCTTAGATATCCACCTACGGAATCTAATAATAAACCCTATTCTTGACTGCCATAAATTTCTAATATTACTCATCAACTTACTAAAATTTGCTCTATGACTTGCCAAATTGCTCTATGCATCCCTCCCCCAAGCTGACTTATTAATAACACAAAACCCTTTCTTCCCTGTACCAAAAATTATAAATTGTTTACAATGCCACATGCCTTCAAATCAACTGTGAAAGCATATATTATGGAGAATCAAAGGTCAACATGTTTACTCAATTAGCACAACATCACTATACATATAGCCATGCTCAAACACAAATGGATACTAAATCAATTTTTTTTGAACACCAATCTATTCCAGCCATATTTTCGATCCTATGTCTGCCACATCATATGCCTAGAGCACAATGATGCAAGCATAAAATGAAAGAGACCTGACACTTTGTGAGAAATAAAAATGCTATTAACAAGAAAGACTTCTCCATTCCTCTATCTAAAAAAATGGCCTTCTTAAACAAATAATTAGCTAATCAGTTGTGTTAATCATCCATCCACATTTCTCTAATAAATCTTTAAATCTCACTTCTGTCAGATGCCATGACTATGACTAATATAACTTAGTCAAAAGAGTACTAGGCAAAAAGTGTCTCATATATGTTTTAGTGTATGATTATTTTTCATATTATATTTTTCTAGAGATATTGCATACTAAAATTTTCAATGATATATTGTTAATTAATTACATATATACCAATTGATAAGGTTCAGTTTCACAGGTAGAAAAATGAAAAACATTCTCTTCTCTGTGATATATAATCTGAACTTATGTAAGTAATATGCCAATTAAAATACCAGACTAGCAATAAGATCAAGCTCTAAATTCAAGTATGGTCAATAAATGTATGATTTTAAAAATTTATTGATGGGAGAGTGCAAGTCTATTTTATAGTGCATTTGTGGAGAGTAGTTGCTTTCCATAATATTTTATATATATATAATCTTTTAATACATGTATATTATTTATACTAAACTTAATGTAACTATAAGAAACTTGAACTCAAACTCCTCACAACTATTCAACCCATTTTACTAACTGATACACATAACAACATATAATGTGAAAAAGATAAATGATCTTCAATATATAAATCAGTACTCATACCATCTTCTACATATATATGCAATCACTACTCAGTTTATATTAAAAGAATACCAATAAAATATTTAAATTCTTAAATATAACTCTCTATTTATCTTTTTGTGCAAAATTATATTTTTGTTTCAATTGTTATGAATATATCGTGATTTCATGCAGTGAAGTGGAGAAATAAACAATCAAGACACAAAAATTTTGAAAAACAAATTTTAACAAAGTTTATTAACAACAACAAATAAAATAAACAATTTATGTACACTATTTACAATGGATATCCTTATTTTAATCTTACATTTTTATCTACTAAGTTATATAAAAATAGTTTATAGTTTAGTTATATCTTTATTTATACTTAAGACAAAATATAAAAAATGTTACCATTTGGTTTCTCATTATGGTTAACTTATTATAAATATATTTACTTATTAGCAGAATATTTCATCATTATTATTAAACTATCTTATTTTTAAAAGAAACATTCATAGGAAAACATTCTACAGAAAAAACAAAATTAACTTTATAATGAGTATGGATTTCTCAAAATATTAAAAAAATTTTCATCTTGCAAAGTCAAAGATGTTACATAAAATATTCATCCAAAATTCAGTACTAGATTTTAGTGTTTTATCACATGGTGTTTACTAATCATAACATATTCTTATTTAGCCTTACTTTAGTATGATGTAAGTGTAATAATCAATATATTCCTGTTATTCAGTAAACAAAAAAAAATATACTATGCATATTCCCTACATTTATTGTATATTATTGTATTTTAAAAATATGCAATACTTATTTTTCTCTTTAAAAAAAATAATAATAAAGCATTCAAAAATAATTAACATTTTAAAGAAAATGTCTTTGTTTAGATACTCTATTTTAAAAATTTATATTTCATTTCCGAAATAAAATTCAAAATATATTCTACGATTCTTTCCTTTCCTTAGGATACTTTGGACCTTCAATTTTAAGTTATAAAATTCTATTCCTTCTAAGCAAATAAACCAATCTTATACAAAATGATAGCATAACCTAAGTTCTAAATTATTTACCATTTCTTTTCAAAATATCTTACTGAACGATGCAGTTACATGAAATAAAGATAGTGAAACAGATGTATAGGATTTAAGGAAGAAAGCTAGACTATCACTCATAATATATCTCAAAACATGGCACAGTGCATTACAAGAAAGAGGTATGACCTTTACCTGTCTAATATCCTCTAGTACATAAAAGATGTTAAAGCTATTTCTTCAGCTTTATTAAAACATCAAATATTTAAAGAAATATAAAACACTGTCCAAATAAAATGTGTATCAGTCATAGGGCTTTGTTAACTATGCTGATAACCACATAAAGACTAAATATTATTTCTATTCCTTATCATATCCTATTTTTTTTAAAAATACATCATCTTGGTTTTCTGCTAACTATAGTACTTCCAAGCCACTATCTCAACATTATTTCTCAAGATTTTCCATATCTTACATCGATAAATAACTATCTGCATTTACAAAACAATAAATAAAATTCACTGATAATTTTAAAACAATCTAGCTGTTCCATAAGAAAAGTCTGTCCACTTCATTATTCTGTATGCTTAATCATATATAATCTAATCAGACAATATTTGAATATCCTAACATGAAAATTTTAAAAGAATCATGTAATTATTTGTTATTATGTTGGATTATATCACTAATATATAAAAAAAATCATTGTATGCATATTTTCAAATCAATCCTATCTCATAATGTTTTTTAAAATGTTGTATGAAATGCGTTACATATAATTAAAAAAAAAACTTTTACACTTCATTTTTACGATTCATAGATGATCTAAAGAAAACAAAAAATATACATTATAAATTATTAATAGTTATTACTATTACCAAAATAACCTTTATCTGGTCATCATATTCAGTAGGCTTCTTCATCCAATAGATACCGATCATTGCAAACATAAAGAAATATACATCCATACACTTTATTTTAAAATATATTCTTATCTAAATTATTAGATTATTCCATTATAAAATTTTATATCATCAACAAATTAATGTTTTATGTTTTCATAATCTTATAAAAAAAATTTAGATTTAAACTAGGTTAATAAAATAAAAGGAATCAAAACTATAATTACATATTTTCTTGACAATAGTTCCTGATAAGTCCAAAATGTTTATTATTTTCTCTAGAGTTTTAAAATGTTCTCCTCCAAGCGCGTTAAAGTTTAAAAATAAAAATAAATATTAATCCATTTAGTAAAATTTATAGAAAATAATCCTTGGTTTTAGTATTTATGATGATAATTATTAAATCATATTATTAATTAATCCCGTGAAGCTTCTTAATATTCTCTGCGGCGTATCCGATGCATCTTCCATCTAATTTAGCTTTAAAAATACTTGGTAAACTTTTTTTTTTTTTTTTACAATATTTCCATGGATCCATTTTTTATTCAACTATGTGTTCACTTTTTTTTATATAAGTTTCCATCCTTAATAAATTTAAACTTTCGTTTGATATTTTTTTATATATCACCTTTTAAAAAACTTCAAGTACTTTTAAACAAATGTTTTCTAAATACATTTTAAACAATTCTAAGACTGGAGGTTTTAATATAAAAAAAATGCTTCAGTAACATATTCTCCTGGGTTCTTTCTTTAATTCTTGAAAATATTTTTTTTAAAAAATGTTACCTTCAGAAAGGATATAACATTTTACTCCTTTTGATATAATATTATATAAAACGATTCATAAGATATAATTGTCTTATTACTATTTTAAAAAAATAAATTTTGGATAAACTTATCTAAATAATAATATGTCTCCAATTTTTACTTTTTAAACAGAAAATAACTTTCCACTGTATCAGTATAATGTCCGGGTTTTTATGCACCAAAACAGTTCTCCGGTGAAGCACTAACAAAGCTGTATCAAAATATTCCAAAAACATTTTTATATTATTAGAATTTATATCCATTTTATTCCACAGTATATCCATTTTTTCATTGCGAAGTTTAGGTCAAATTTCAGATAAAATAATCCTGGCAAGTAACTTTTAAAAAATTAGAAAATCATTTTCAAGAAGTTCCCAAATATATTTTATTTTAAACTCTCTTTTGCAAAATACTTTTTAAATAATATCAATTAGTTTTTTTTTTTTTCAAATAAAACTATAAGAAAGTACTAAAATTGACTAAAATAAAAATTTAAAGTACTATCTCTTTGATAGCTACTAATATACCTTTCTCTAGTTTCAATACATTATTAATTTCCCCTGATACCCTCGTGCAATTCATATTTATAGTCTGTAAGAATACCTCATTTGATTGGTTGATTCTTACTTTTAGCTTGAGAATAAATTTACATATTTTTAGTTTTTTTACAGAATTGAATTTCAAAATTACAAATTATGATGTAATTAACTTAAAATGTTATTTAAAATACTACTTTTAAATCAATTATTATTTTATAAAAATTATTTAAACATTTAAAATAACTATTAAAATCATTTTAATAACCTATTCCATTTATCTATTTTTATTTAAACAAAATATTTAATTTTTTTATTAACTGTATTCGTCTTTATTACATTATTTAAAACATTACATACGATAGTTAACTTAATATTTATTATTATTTGCTTTTATGATAGGCAATAATTCTATCCAATTCTATAATATAACTTTTAAAATATTTTAAACTTCGTTACTTTAAATACAAACAAGCATGTGTGTGAAAGTATGTAGTATACAAGTAACATGATTAATAACTTTGACAGACAATTTTCAATCTATTTCTCTGCCTAGACTAATAAAATTGATACACTTCTTATATTTAATAATATAATTATAAAAATTTGGAAGAACAATTTAGAAAATATAGAATTAAATACAATTCTCACCATCATAAAGTTTATTTTTAAAATGTACGATATTAATTTTGATTATTAAATATGACTTTATAAATTTAAAATATAACATTTATTACTATAAGTTTTAAACTATTAAAATCGAACTTTTTAAATATACTTTTAATATTTATAGCTGAGTTATTTAATATGGCCAGCTTTTACAACCTTATGCAACAATATTTAAAGCTTTACATAACTATTTTTTAAATGATTCGTTATAATTTTATATACTACGTATTTTCTTTAGCTTCAAATTGTACTTTATATTATAATTGACAAACTATAATTAACATATTAAAAGAACATATTCTAAAATTTAAAATTTTTAGTAATTGCCTGAGATGGACTATTACTGACCTATAGAAAAGGGCACAATATATATCACCCACTAATTCATTCAGCTTCTGGTTACTCATTTCTGATTCTAATGCATAGAGATGATTTTCCTTTAAGTAGAGAAGATAAGCATGAATGGTAATTATCACAGATTTGAATTCAATTACTTTTTTGTTTAAATTCTGAGATTTTCTCTTAAGCAGATAAATATATCCAAGCTTTTAAAACAACAGGTACTTAGTCGATGCAAAATCACACATCACTGGCTTTATTTTCCCTTTTCATTGGTAATAATGTACAAAGAGATTTTTTTTTCATTGACAAAATTCAATTATATCCAAGTGAATAATAAATGCTAGCTTTTTTTTAAATTAAGAAAGTGAAATTTAAATTGCTTAATATCACACATAAATTGAGTTAATCCATTTTGTAAAATTCATTGATCTGAGATATGATATTCATATACACATCATTGGATATTTATTCATCACAAATAAATAGATGAAATCCTAGATTTTAACAATGGGATATTTTTTATAGCTGACTTGCAATACAACACATTTTGATGGGCTTTTTTCAGATTTTGCTGTATCCCCTGGAATTTCATCAATGAGCTGTCCCAATTGAATGGAAAGATGGTTGGGTTTATCCTCCCATGATTTAAGAAATTAATCACTGAAAAATATAAAGTTTTAATAAGTTTTAAAGACAAATATAAATATGTCCACTCTAGGCAATGATAAAATTATAAGAATTCAAGTTGCAGTGTTTTGGTTTTATTTATAACATACCCTTGCTGATGTTAATGTAGTCAAGACATCTGCTGAATATCACTCAAAGATCACTCGATCCAGTCTAATAAAATTTGCCTTCAAGTAATAAGTGAAATGAAGATTTGAAAATAATTGGTTACAGTGAAAATAAAATCGTGTTTTACAATTTTGATATTATTTTTCATTTTTAACCCAAAATAAAGAATTTATATTACATTTTAAATGCATTTTAATGAATGTATATATTTTTTACATATATTTTTAATTATATTTTCCAATAAACTGATTTATAAACAAACATATATGAAACATAAAACATTTAATTTTATAATAGGTAAATTGCTATGGTGAATGTAGTAACAGAGATTAAAATGGGTAATAATTGGTAATAATATTGATTTTATTAATAATATTGATTTTATTCAAGTGATCTTTTTATGATTAACTTAATTATATTCCAGAATGTATTTATTTATTTACTTATTTATATGTTTCCTGAAATTGACAACAGATTTACAACTTAATGCTAATATTAATAGCAAATAAGAATGTTGTATGAATAGTATAGTAACCATAGTTATCTGGTTAGCATTCATATTTAGAAACTTCCATTATTCATAGATCATTGAAATAAAATTAAACAAGATCAACAAATCTCTTTATCTTTTTTAAATACTGTGACATACAACACTAATCTGGCACTTACATAATATATATCTGATGCCAACAAAGAAATAAATAACTTTCCAAAGATTACAACTTCAAGAGGGATAATCGTCATTTTAAAAGGAATAATACTTATTAATTAATGTCAACTATAGTGTGAAATCTTTCAGGAATAATTAATTATTAGATTGTTGAATAAACTATAGATACTTTTAAAAAAGAAACAAACTCTTTTGGGGATTATTGTATTTTAAAATATTGGCTTCCCTTTGTGGATTTGTGAACTTAATAAAAATGGGAAAACTTTTTATGATAAATATCGATCACTATTCATGCAGGTTGTACATTTTATTTAGATAAGCTTTTGTTTTAAAAAGAATGAACATATATATATATTGAAATGATAACTTTCCAAGCCCCTATCGTTTCACCATCAAACCTAATGACACACTCATCTGTGCTAAGTTCGAACCTATTTAATATTGAAACAGTATGATTTGGTCATCATGCAGTTTCACCACTATATAAAATAGTAGTTTTGGATTTCCCTAATTCAAACCCTAGAGGTACACATATATATGACAATATACTTGGGAATTTAACATATATAAAAGCGGACATTTACATGTATATGTGTGTAATTGTATATGCACACACATCTGCTATGTTTGTATACACATTTTGTAATATTTTTATTTGCTAAAAATTGTATATTCATATCTGATTGATATTATATATAATGTACACACCTTATAATTTCATAAATATTTATCTTATGATTTCAAATTCTTAAATTGGTTTTAAGCTGTGGAAATTATATTTATATAAGAACAAAGTTCTATAAATCATTTCAAACCATCTTTGAAGTTATCCAATTACTAAATTACTTAATCACATATAGCAATTAAAAACAAATGTAGTTTTCTCAGGTATACATTAAAATGTTTGCAGCTTAAATCTCTTTCAAGAAAAGAAAAAAAAAGAAATTCAATGTTTAAAGAAAAAAGAACTTTGTCAATCTTATGAGATGCCACCTGTATAAATCCAGACTTTATGATTCTTATAAAATAAAAATTGGACAATTAAACCTGCAATAAAATCCAGCTGAACTTGAATCTGGTGAAATCAAAAAGGAACAATTAGTAAACATTAAGCCTGAAATCAATCTAACCAATTTGTTTGAAGTTGAGGAAATTAAGACTTCTTAAGTTTTAAAGTCTAAAAATAAAGATTGCGAATGAACTATAAGGGGGGGGGGGGTAAAAGAAATATAAAAAGGCCAGTTGGAAAAGAAATTATCCATCCCTTTTTGCTTTTACTCTGATGTTCACTCATATCCAGGCAGTGTGCTCATATTTTATTATGCAAACCATTGCCACCTTCCTCAGCGGCTAGAACTGTTATGGAGACCGAAGACCCCAAACCACAGCCTAACTGAAAGAATAGCTGGTAGATGAACCAGCTCAGATAAATCAGTCCATGTGTGTGTGTTTCATACTATCAAGCTGCAAGCCTTCAGAGTAAATAACTGGTAACAACTTCTCATCCAAGCTAAATCTAAAGCTATAGCAAATTTCTAAATCTTTCCTAAAGCTAGCTATATAATATAAATAATGTGCACAAACTCTTAAACTCAAATCTCCCAAATTAGTTAAACTATGTTAAATAAATGTATTCTCTCTTAAATCACTTAAAATGTATTAAATAAGGGTATTTCAATCTGTAAATTTTAAAATACTTTAAAAGTTAAAATGTAAATCTTGCCTGATCTCAAATTCTTAATTCTTTTTACATTCAACTTATAAAAATTATTATAGCATTATTATTTTCTCTATTTACATCTATACTTTTGCATATATATATATATATATATATATATATATATATGCAAAATATATATGTAAATATATATATATATTATTATTATTATTAAAATATATTTATTGATTTATGCTATGCCTTCAGAGCAGAGATTGTTAATTATTATAAACATGAAGAGACACTTTTGTTCTCATATAAATTAATGTATGATGTTAAGCATACTTATAGATCTCTGGTCTGAAACCTACTTTGATATATTAATTGAGCTGCTATGTTTAGCTTAATATTGCATATATGTTGCTTATTAAAAGGTATGTTTAGTTAAATACGAGAGAGTGATAATTTAGGGCATATTCAGTAGTTAGCCAAGTTTAAGTCCCAGATATGCTTTAGACCCCATTAATGTATTTTCATAGAATATGTAGTTAATTAATAAACTAGATCATTTTAATAAAGTCCTCTTTAGCACAATTTCAGTGTCTATTTAACTAGCTGGCGTAGGGTAGTTTGCAAAAGAAACTATAGATTTCGCACTTTACTAGTTGTTATAATTAATATTTAGAAAGCATTGTGAATGAGTTTTTACGAAGCACTGAGGTGCATTCCGCCTTGCTATCATATAATTATTAAGATAAGATTAGGTTGTAAGGACTATCTTATCATCCCTAGTTCAGACAGCCCTCTCTCTTGAATGGGATAATGATTTTAACAGTCATTCCCATTACCTCCTTCAGAACTGGAACACCAGAATCCAGCATCTTTTATTATGGCTGTTTAATCATCCGAACTAAAAGTTCACATATAGCCAGTGACTGGTATCTGAGAACCAAGTAAACATTACTGAATCTCAAGAGTAAAGGCACATTCAAGCCGCATCTCTGATGTAATTTGCATAGCACCATAGCCTCAGAAGCTATGCTACAAAACGCCCATTCATCTGCTGTTATATTAATTGTTCAGCATTAATCTGAACCCAAGATCTAGTTTATCTAAGAATATCTATATAAAGAGCACATTGACTGCTCATCACAAATAATAAATTTAAGTACACATTGTATAAGGTTGTCACTCTCTTAAAATGTAACCCTTAACACCCTAGTAGGAATGACAGAGCATAATTTAGGAATCAGTGTAGACGTAAAAATAAGTATTAATGTATAAACGATATAATAAATGATGATCGTTAAGTACAATTGACTACCGAACATGTAGTTCGTATTTTCACCATCTCACCTGCGAGTGGAATATGCAGTATTTTGTTATTGTTTGTGTATTGTCAATATTAAATAATTTTAAAACATATTAACATCTGCAGTATTATTCACTTTATATATATTAAATCACCATCCATAATTATTAATATATGCATTGGATAATCAGCCATAAGTTGTGTGAGTGTGTTTGGTTAAGCTATAAAGCATTTAGTTAATTATCCTTGAGTCTCTTGCTTTACCTTTTGCTACTGCTGGCGCGGAAATTAAGAGATTATGAGTGTGACTTCATATATGTCATTCATAAGGTAGTAAGTCAGGGAGGGTTGGTGAAGGAGCTGAGGTGCAGTCGGATTTGGTCTCAAACCCTCATCTAGATCAGCCTTGGTATAATTTATCAAAACTCTGGATTTTGTTGCATGAATGTTCAGATATGACTGTTACAATATTAATAAATTTAAAATTAGCTTATGTCTGTCTAAACATTATTATATATTTACGTGCGAACCAATGCTATAATTAGATAGAATTAGGAAAATTATAGTGTACTAAATTTACTTAATATTTCTAAAAATGTTCATTATATTATTTAAGATAAGAGTAAATTATTAATTTTGTTGTTTAATATTGTAAATCTGTATGTGGATATATAATCTGTGCTATATAGAAGGAAGGCATGATTTTAAAATTGTAAAAGCCGTTATCTAAAAATAATATTAAATGTTTCTTTAAAAATTGTTAAAAGATTTCTTGTTTTAATTATATTTCAGGGAAAAAGTTTCTCGAAAATATATTTAAAAGTTATATCAAAACATATTTGTAAGTTATTTTAAAAAAATATGTTAAAAATGTTTTCGTTTTTAAAAAAAATGTTAAAAGGTTGTTTTTAATAAAAAGAGTTTCTATTATATGTAAGATTAAAAATAAAAGCTGGTCAAGTAATTAAAAAGATTTTTGGTTGTAAACAAGTGTCATTAATGACCACACCTGGAATCGGTAAAAAGTAAAACTAGTTCAAAATTTACTAATTAAAACCTCCTTAGATAAGATTAAGTTATTTTTAAAATCTAAATTGGACATTGTTTGCAACAAAAAATCTTAACTATAATAATAGCTTATGGAATGTTTCTAACATAAGTTATCTAAGATTTTAGGAATCTGGATTATAAATTTGAAAATATGTAATTAAATTCCTGAGTTTAGTCAGTCTTGATGCAATAGATTCCAATAATGAAAAGCTATAAATACTCTGTATTTTTAACAAAGAGAGGACAGCCATATTTTTAGAGAGAATTGCAGCCATTCTTCACAATTGTTAATGTTTAATATGTCCGGCTAAAAGTGGGCATTTTGTTGTTGCTACTCGGCGGGGAGAACGGGGGTTTCTCTCATCGAAATGCCTGAACCACCATCATGCCGATGAAAGAAACAAGCCTAACATAATGGGAAAGATGATGCCACCACCCGTCCAGTCAAACTCACCAAACCTACAACCAAGAACTTGTAGTCCAGGTAAATAATACCGGTACCGTTTTATTTTTCAAACTGCAGAGCTCTGTGTAAATATTTATATATAAGTTAGCTAACTCTCTTTTTAAAATAATTATAAAACTAAATGTAACCAAAACTTAAATCCATTTAATACTTTAAATATGTAAATTGCTATCAAAATTTAATGTTGTTAAAGTTTAAATAATCTGACTATTTTTATATTTTCCTTTCACTTAAAAGTAAATTATTTAGGTTAAAGTTATATCACTGTGGTTGTGTCTATATTTCTTTGCTTATTTTAAATTCTTATTATATTTTATATGCCAATATATCGAAACAGTGGGCACTTAATTTCATGTTTTTTTAAAGAAGATATTATTTGAAAATCTTCGTGTAATTTGTTTATAGCGTCAACTTTCTGCGCACTGTTTCGAATTCCTATTTTTATAAAATAATAGCGACTTGCCTTGCACTCATCATTTTATTTATAATGATTTAATATTGAAGCGGAATCTGAGATTCAGATTGCGCTTCACAGCCCACTTCCAATCTTCCGCTACCAACCTAAATTCAAACCCTATTCTTGCATATATATTCCACTCACTAACACATTTGTTTGTATCTTTTTGTTTGAGTATTATTAACTAACATATGTATTAACGAAGATATTGGCATAAATATCTGAATTTAAACATGCAAAATAAAATTAATAAATGTAGCATCTGAAAATTCATATACGCAATAGGGGATGGGGGATTAATTATCACGGACTTATAATATCAAAATATATTATAATTTCTGTATTTATTTATTTTATAAAAGTTATAGTAATTGTTTGTTAATTGCAGCTCAGATATCTATAGATATTGTAGAGACAAAAGTACTGAGCCAATATTTAGTGGAAAAGTTCGTGATATGTAATTTTATAAAATTGTGTTTTTAAATTATTTTTGCCATTAAACTCCACTTTTCTTTTAAATCCAATATGGAAGATGCGATTGTAATTAGTCAAAATTAATTAAAGGTGAGAAGCATAATCTTGTATAATATTCTAACATAACTTTAATTAAAAGTTTCTCTAAAATCAAAAGTAGAAACTAAACTTAATTGATTTACTTTTGTTACAAACATTTTCTTTTATCAAAATTAATTAAAGTTTGAATACTTATCTAACAATGGCATCTTCCATCACAATAGGTAAAAGCTTGTATATGAATTCTTTTGGAAATTAGATTGCAATGACCAATCAGAAAGGGATTCCAAAAATACCAAGGCATGGAATAATTACGAATTAATTTAGAGAGTAACTAGGACAGTCGAGGAGAGCAGTCACCAAGAAAATTTGCGTTCGTTAATTTCAATGTGTACTGAGTAAATATAAATCGCCTTTCTCACCATTCGAGATGGCCTTCCCTGCAATCTGTGCGCATGGATCCCAATACTCATAGACTATACTGATATGCCTGTTCATTAAATCATAAAATTACTACCTGCCTGAATAACTATGTTTGATAAACTAGATCTAGTCTCCGCAGGAATTGAAATCATCAAAAGAACCGCCATGTTTTACAGAGGTAATCATTTCAAATGCTGCTAGACTCTTAAAGCTACCATGAATAATTTTAACTTTCACCTATCTATTTCTTTAAACATTTTGTAAATCTTTCATTTGTAAAATTTAATATTAGTTATGAATCAATTTGTAAAGTTCTTACCTTTTTGTTAATTGTACCTTGTTCTCTCTCTATATAACTTAGCTGTAATCTCTCCTACATTAAACCTCTCCTGAATAATTATTAGTTCTTAATGTCACATCTATGCGGCAATATTTTATTCTCATTATTATGTTTTATACTTTCAGATACTAAATTATATGTCGATAATTTTCCCCCAGAATCGCAAATGCTTACGCTATCTCTTTTAATAAAAGAAAACCCTCCTTACTTTTCAGAGGGTAATTAACCTAGTAGTTTCTAAAAACAAATTTGTTATTCCTAGTATAGCGGGTGCCTGCCAGTCTGGGGAAATAAAATCAGAATTTGATAATTATTATACAGTGTTATTTTCTAAAACTAAGTAAAAATCTATTTTCTTAGAAATGTGTTTATTTGGTTGATTAAATAATAGCGCTAACTTCTAAAATCTGCAAATAGATTTATATGAGTAAAATTAATCCTACTTTATTGAAATCAATAGCCACCACCGACTATATATCTATTTAATAATATGAAAAGTATTTATTTATTCAAGCATTCAAAACCAAAGATTTATATTTATACGTTGTGGAAAGTTTACGTGTAGTTTAAAATAATACATAAGGGGGGGATCGTTTAGTTCTATGAGCTATATTATATTAGCATTAACTGTAATTCTTCCACATCCACGTAGTAATCAAATCATACCGGTACGAGGGGTTTTTATTAATAAAGATAGGTGATAATTATTTATTCCTTAGCTAAATATCTACATATTTATATAAATGCAAGCGTTACGTGTATACCGGCCTTTCGTGATATATATATATCTTTGTGCTTCATTCATTTTTACTTCCAATCCCAGGAACAAGGTTTGGCAAACCTCTTTGGATTTCTTCAGCGCGAGATATTATTGCATAGGGTTCGCTCTGGCAAAAGTCCAGCCTATGGCAATTCAATAAAGCGCCTTCTTAGTTGTTTATGACCCGACCCTGCCGACGTTTGCAGAGAGTCGCATTTCATTAACGGTGAATTGAAGCATCTTCTTAGATCTTAGAATAGATCGTTCCATTGCCCTCATACACGTACCGCTCTCCCATATTTCGTTTTTGTTAAAAGCCTATTAATTCTCCTAAACCGTACTGTTATGATTATACTAAATGGATTACCACTTTTTATATATATATTTCATTTGCACTTTCAGATACGACACTTCTGCCATTATTATTATTTCCCAAATTAGCTTCCCACACACGTTCTTATATAGCAAAACGCAAATATTAATTAAATAAAATTACCCTTATCGTCCAACTGAAAAAACTTACGTATTGGTCTGAATGCTGCTGTTCTTATTACTGGTGGATTCAAATAACTTCGGGTACCGTAGTCTAGCGCTATTATTAAAAATCTTATGTATCCCAGTCAATCGATAAATTATTGACATATAAATAGCCGCACTAGAATAAAGCCATGAATGATTTGTTATTGATGATTAAATATGTTCATTGTATAGTATTGTAAGGGAGGTTAATGTTGTCCAAGGGAGATAAACACCCATTGTATTGACATTGTAACACCAATAACGTGTGCAATCATATATACTCCAAGTTGATTTAATAAATTTTATATCTTTCTAAATATCTAAGTCATTGTTTCATTCATTGAATAGAAATAATTTTGATGTAATATAACAAGGTTTCACTACTAGATGATTGAAAATCGCTAATTATAATATCCTAGACATGAACCAAGTTCGAATAAGAGTCTTTTTGTGTCACGACTTTGTGATGCCGGCGGGGTAGGAATAAATTAGATCAGTATCATTGGAATTGTTGCTCATAAATGGGTAGATCTGGAAAATAGGCAAATAGGGCAGAGTTCATGAATGTTCCTGACTTATGTATCTTGCACAGGATTGGATTCGAGGTACTTTTGCCTAGATGCTAGATCTTGTTATATGAACAGACGAAACGGACCGGTACAATATATGAAATGTGGCTCTTTTAATCAACTATTTAAAATTTTAACTTTATAGTTTTATTAAGAATTAAATTTAGCCTTGATCGTATTTATAAGTATATTTATCATTTAAGTTCTTAAGTCCATAGAAATATACTTTCCCTCTTTAAAGTATTTATTATCTATAAGTAACCTAATAGATCGAGCATGTCAAAGTACAGATGTATTAATATCCCCTTTCATAGCATACACATTTATTATCAGGCTACACAAGAGTTGGTCCCAATTTGATAGAGCTAATATGCTATTGTCTCATATTTCATAGTATGAAATATACTACTCTTTTCTTGGTGGATGTGATATATTATTTTATAATATTATTCTCGTTTTGCTGCTATACGTAATATGTATATCAAGATGGAGACACGGCATTGCCAGCACATCTTCTCTTATAGGGTAGAGCAGTAGCAAATCCTGAGCCAAGGCCAGGTTAGTATGTAAGTCCCCCACCACGCAGCATTGCGATCGGTTACAGGGTACCGGCATTTGTTGCAAGAACCCTGAAGTTATTTCATCCATCCGCAGAGCAACTTTTCCTATTGTTATTTACCTGTGCCATAGCACATTGGTAAAATCTTATACAGCCAACTCTCCCACCTTTATATAGCACTTTCAGCATTGATCTGAAATTTTCTCTCGAAAGCCATGTTCGATCGATCATTACTTGAGCTGGTTTATGCGCTCGTTATTAAGTCATATTGTATTTTTAGTAAATGAATTCATGATCAAAGTTCAATATAATTATTTATATAACAGCCACAAATTTAATAGGATTTGGCATAACTAGATTTATAGACATAATGTAGTGATTAAATATGTATCAGTTGTAAAGAAATTCATAAGATGGGCATATGTTAACTCATCCATGAAAATTTAATGATTAATTATAAAAAGCTTTTCTGAATTCAATATAAAAGAGAATGTGTTTCTCTTATCTAGCCCATGTTTGCATACATTCTACACTGAAATGCTATACATTATTGTCATTCCAATTGTAAATAAGTGATATATATATATCCATTTACTTCTGTTTCTAATCACGACTCAATCCTTTTTTCTTTTCAAAAATATACAGTACATATAGCCATATAATTCTATAATTAAAAATCACTTCTTTTCTTTTCAAAAACTTTATTTGATGTATATATAAATCCACTTATTTCCAATGTTTCGACTATCTTTACTCTATAGTCATTTTCAAGGATCTAGAAAAAAACATTACATTATAAACAAACTTCACATAATAAAAACAAAAATAATCAAAAACAATATAAAGCATATAAACCCCATAAAATTTAAAAATAAATAAAATACATTAAAATCAATTAAATTAAAAACACAAAACATACATCACACTTACTGACTCCCTTCTCAAAAAACTTTCCCTTTTTACATTTTCTTTTATCCAAAAAACCAATTGTTACAATAAAAAACTTATTTCCTTTTTCTTTCTTATATACTTCAAAAATGTATTTATTTCCAAAAATAATTCTTTATACATGTCTTATCCAATTCTATTTAAAACAGGTTTATATCTTTTTATATATAAACTCTCTTTTACCATTCTTTCTTTATACAATCTAACCCCCTCCAACATTTTAATCTTAAAATCTGTATGTCCAATTTCCTTACTATGTATATTTACATTAGAATTCCTATCTCTCAAATGCTGTTTCAATCTTGTCTCTAATTTGTTCTTTGTTATACCAATATATGATACATCTTTATTCTCTTTTTTACAATCCAAACATTCTATTTTATAAATACCATTCATGTTTTCAACATTTCTATTTCTTATCATATTACCTAAATTACATTTCCTTTTATATATTGGTTTCAACAATAAACCACATTCCTTACCATATTTCTTATTCATATCCCTCATTATCTTTTTAATCTTAAAAAAAGTACTTTTTGACACTTTATACCCACTATACATAAATTCCTTCTTTTTTTCTTTCTTTTTTCTCAATTTCCTCTCAATTTTGTCTATATTCTTTTTTCCACATAATTTATTAATAATCTTAATTGAATAATCATTTTTTATTGGCAAGATTAGTTATACAACTTAATAGCAGATACCGAATGCAGATAATTCAGGTTTATGCCCCAACAAGTTCTCATAGTGATGAAGTAGTAGAAGATTTTTATATGGATGTACAAAAGGCTTTCGATCAGAGTAAACAACATTTTAAAATTATTATGAGAGACTTTAATGCTAGAATTGGTAGACAAATGAAAGATGAAATTGCTGTAGGTAATTTTGGTTATGGTAATAGAAATGAGAGAGGACATAGACTTGTGGAGTTTGCAGAAAAAGAAAAACTTTATATTATGAATTCATTTTTTGAGAAAAATGTTAAAAGGAAATGGACATGAAAGCATCCAAATGAAGGTACAGCAGAATTGGATTATATTTTGACTACCAGAAAATACATATTTCAAGATTGTAATGTTCTTAATAAATTTAACACAGGAAGTGCTCATCGATTAGTAAGGTGTAAGTTACATGTTAATGTAAAACTAGAAAGGCAAAAATTATTAAGAAAAACAATATTTACAGTTGATATTCCTAATCTTCAGAAACATTCTTATGAATTTAAATTAGAACTTACAAATAGGTTTCAAGTGTTAGGAGATTTTGAACATGATACAGATTTGAATGAAATTAATATGAAAATAACTGATACACTTTTAAAAACTGCAACAAACATAGCTGGTAGAAAAAAGCAGCAATTGACTAATAAAATTTCTATTGAGACTAGAGAATTTATGAAGAAAAGAAAAAATATGAAGATATACAAAAATGATGTATTAAAAAGAATTGAATATCTCGAATTTTTTAAAATGGTATGGAAAAGAGTTGAAAATGATATAAGAAAGTATAAGTGTGAAATAGCAAGGAAAGCTGTAGAAGAAAATAAAAGTCTCAAAAATGTTAAACAACATTTTGGTATTGGTAGGAAATTTATATCTGCAATAAGAAAAAAAGATGGAATTATTACTAAAAAGAGAGATGACATTATGAAATTGGTAGAAGATTTTTATCAAGAATTATATAGTAATAAAGAACAAGTACCTCCTATATCTATTACATTTTCTGAATTGCCCAGAATTTTAAATGAAGAAGTGAGACATGCAATTAAGTGTATGAAGAAAGGAAAGGCTCCAGGAAATGATGGAATTATAATTGATATATTAAAAGAAGCAGGTGAAGAAATAGAAACAATTTTAGCAAAGTTATATACCAAATGTCTAAATGATAAAGATGTACTGGAAGATTGGAAGAATGCAGTAATAATATTAATATTTAAAAAAGGTGATAAAGAAGATATTAGAAATTACAGACCTATCAGCCTTTTATCAGTTTTATATAAAATTTTTACCAAGATAATTACAACTCGTCTACAGAGAACTTTGGATTTCCACCAACCAAGAGAACAAGCTGGATTTAAAAGTGGTTTTAGTACAATAGATCATATCTGGGTATTGAGAGAAGTCATAGAAAGGACAAACGAATATGAGTTGTCATTATGTTTTGGATTTGTAGATTATGAAAAGGCATTCGATTCTATACACATTTCTTCAGTGATTAAAGCATTGGATCATCAAGGTATAGCTCCAGGATATTGTCATATTTTAAAGAATAT
The DNA here is from genome assembly GCA_028023455.1 of Epiperipatus broadwayi. Taxonomy (NCBI): domain Eukaryota; kingdom Metazoa; phylum Onychophora; class Udeonychophora; order Euonychophora; family Peripatidae; genus Epiperipatus; species Epiperipatus broadwayi. The sequence goes on from JAQFVV010006232.1 coordinate 592,465, forward strand.
TTATAAAAATGCAACAGCAACAATTAGATTACATAATGATACTGGAAAAATCAACATTGAGAAAGGTGTAAGACAAGGTGACTCCATATCTCCAAAACTCTTTACAGCAGTGCTGCAAGAAGTATTTTATGAATTAAAATGGGAAATTAAAGGAGTGAAAGTAAATGGAGAGTATTTAAGTCATTTAGATTTCACAGATGATGCAGTTGTTTTTGAAAATAATGCTTCAGAGCTGCAGGAAATGTTGCAGGAGTTAGCAGATGAAAGTAGAAAAGTAGGACTAAAGATAAATGTTAAAAAGACTAAAGTAATGTTTAATCGATTTTCTCAAAATATGAAAATAAAGATTGATTATGAAGAATTAGAAGAAGTTAACAGTTACAAATACCTTGGTCAGATTATTAATACAGATGGAAACATAATGGAGGAAATTAATCATAGAATTAAACTTGGTTGGAGTGCTTTTGGTAGAAATAACTTGATACTAAAAGGAAATATGCCTATGTGTTTGAAAAGGATGTTTTTTAACAAATGTGTTTTACCAGTTCTTACTTATGGATCTGAGACTTGGACACTTAATAGAAGAGCAATACAGAGACTTCAGACCACTCAAAGAAGTATGGAGAGATGTATGTTGGGAGTAACAAGAAGAGATCGAAAACGCAATGTATGGGTAAGACAACAAACAGGTGTTACTGACCTTATTGAAAAAATTAAAAGATTGAAATGGAGTTGGGCTGGACATATTGCTAGAAGAGATGATAATAGATGGACAATTGAAATTTTAAACTGGATTCCAAGAGATTGTAAAAGACCCAGAAAGAGACCACATGTGAGATGGATGGATGAAATAAGAAAATGTGCAGGGGTGTTGTGGAGAAGAGAAGCTAAAGATCGGAGAAGATGGATTAAACTTGGAGAGACCTTCATCCTGCAGTGGATTGATAATGGTTGATGATGATGATGATATATATATATATATATGAATTGTAAATAAATGCATAATTAGTTTAATGTATTTCATTCTCTGTCTCATTATTGATCTAATTCAATCCAATTCTAATTATTATTTATAGTCTATATATGTGAAATTTTAGGCAATTAAGAACCTTTCTGTTATTTATCAGAGTCTTATTGCATTTCTGTGACCTATGTCGGCCATGAGGAAAGAGGTATACTATGTGTAATTTCACGGTGGTCATTCATAGGGTCTTGAATCTTGGAATCCTGGCTTACAAGTTGAAGTGTGGTTGGACTTGGGATGTCACAGTCTTAATCTGGTCAGCTTCAGTCTCTTTTACTTGAATTCTGAATTCTGTTACGCGAATGTACAAACTTGACTGTTACAATATAAATGGTATAACTAGTCATAAGAAAATTTTAATAACCCTATATTTATATTGAAATAATCATAATCAACTTTATTTAATAACTTGTTTTGTATACTGATAAAGACTCAGTAGACAAACTGTAACAAAAAATTTTTTTTTGTATGATATATATATATTGTCTACTGGAAACAATAGATAAATGAATATTTTCTTGTGGTTTGAGAAAGAATGTCTAATGTCTTACATTTTATAGTTTAAATATATAATATTCTATAATACATTAATTTAAATTATTACAGCATATTCATTAATTGTGTTATTGTTAATTTTGTAAATAAAATTAATATTATTTATTAAATTCGAGTTAAGAGTCTTATTCAAATTAATACATATATAATATAGTAATCATAATTTAGAATTTCATTGCAAACATGAACATATAAAATCTAATTACAAAATAATATAAATCTTATTATTGTATTAGTGTTCAGTAGTTATTAAAAGTGAGTCAAATGTTTTACAAACATTCATTGGTATAAGAGCTAGTTAATAAATTATTATAATAAAATTTTATATAATCATTAAGCTTAATAACTTGATTCATTTTTGAATATAGTAAAAACTTAACACATAGTAATAAAAGGGTTATTTATAAATGAATATCATTATAAACAATTAACATATATCATAATTTTCAAATATATTATTTTATATTGTGTAGACAATTTGGCATCCAATTCGATTGATATTTATCTAGTACATAAATATTATTCATAAATTTTAAGCATTATTCCAATATATATTTTGAATTTTATTAATAGAGCTTGTTTAACCTTTGCTCATTCTATTCCATTACAGATTTGGTGTACTTAATTTGTACTTTACCATTAATTTTAGCCTATTTACATTATTACATATTATTGTATAATTAATTCTATTATAAATTTTAATTTAATACAATTCATAGAGTATATAAAAATCAATGTTCTCACATGATCAATTTATTCTGTTACATACATGTTGGTATTTTATTATATTAAAATATTAATTAAATCTTTCCTCATTTGTATTGTTATGAATTTAGCTTGCTCAAAGAATTGTGGCATTAATAATAAAAATTTTCATATTTTCATTTCGATATCAGTACAGATTTGTTCATTTATCTTCTGGTACAGATTTGGGATTGGGGATATTCTGCAAAGCTTGTAAAGAGCTTATTTGGGAGCTATATATATATATAAACAAGAAATACTTATATATCTATGAAATAGTTTAATATTTTAACCAGAGGACTGGTTTTCATCAGAAATAAATAAATATATAGATATAAATATAAATTTCTTTTAATAATTAATAAACAAAACACAAAAATTATAACTTGCTTTTAAGCTTGTATTAAAATGTTCACTAGAGGAAGCTTACCAATATCTCCAATCAAGCGTTAATTTATAAGTGCAAAAAGAGAAAAAAATCAAAATCTCTATCGAAAGTCCTCATCCCCTGACCAATTGTTTTCAAGCTTATGGCTCACCTCAGTGAGGAGTTAGGACTTCAGGCACTAGATCTAAAATACCAATTCAAAAGTCAGCACTTATCTAATACATTACTATCAATTTGAAAATCTGAAATTTTCAAACATGTAAATGTCTTTAAATCCAGCTTTACAAAGCAGATAGCTATATGGGTCTGAACCCAGTTCAGTTTCACCATACATTAATAGCCAAAGCAATAGAACATTGCAAAAGCACTTATAAATTACAGCTTGACTTTATGTGATGTAATGCACTGTGACTTCTCCTTATATGGAGTCAGGAATCTCTCAGCAACTATGCCCAGAGAAACCTGTTAGCCACTTTGAATGCCTTTTCATTCCCCACCCCAAGTTTTCCCATATTCTTTTCACCCTGCTCCATCTTATTTCCATAACATAATGTTTGTCAACTCCATGGCCTTTAGATCTAAAACCCTCTTATCTTTTCCCAAACCCAGCATAAAAACCAACAAGCCACTATAATCCACTTTGCTCATATTTATTCTTCCACAACTTGATTATTTGTATCCTGTCTGCTTTCAGGCATTTACATTCAATTAACAGATTCCTAATATTTTCTATACCTTCCTTACACAGCTAGCAGACTAAATCACCCATATTTCTCCATTTACATGTATATTCCCTTGTTGCTAAAATTCCCGTTCGAGTCTTAAACAGTAAACTACTTTCCTTGCTATTATCATAAATTAACTCACACCCAATATTCTATTTACTTCTATCAATATTTAAACACATTTTACTTTCCATACTAGCTCTCCATCTTTCCAACTCCCTATTCTTTATTAATGCATCTATTCTTCTATCCCATTTCTTAACATTAGAACAATCAACAATTCTCCCAACACAATCATCCCACTCTTGTACAAGTATACTGACATAAATTCTTTATCTAAATCTTCTGCATAACATATTCCCTTCCATACCCATCTTGTTGCCTGCCCTTTATTCATAACTCAATTAAATACTATTTTGGCTATTCTTTTATTATCCATAAACTGAAATCTACCAAACATTTTCATTTTGCTTTTTGCATCTCTCATATAAAAACTTGACCATCCCATTTTTCCTTGAATTGCCTCCTTTGCTGTCCACCCTTCAGAATCTAATGCATGTCTTCCTACTTCTCTTTGTACTTTTTCTAAGTAATCTAATACCCCTTTACTACCACATAACACATTGTTACCATTTGTTAACCCTGCTACTGTCATTCCCTTTCATACAATTCTAGCTATATCATTTTTATTGTGGGAAAACACTGTTACTTTCTTTGTCAATTCCTTTCTTTTCTTTGCTTGATTGGAGATATTGGTAAGCTCCCTTTAGTGAACATATATTTTTTTATATATATAAAGAAATATAAACAGACAAAAACTCTCCATATAGTAGTGCCACCTTGTGCTAACCAGAGTAATCAATGGATGCCAGAAGGCTTGTGCATAAAATTCCTATCTAGTGCCTACTCATCCAATATCATGAGACTAGTTTCTGGCTTGTGGCCTTCATCAGTGAGGAGCCTTGGATCTGAGAGCACTGCACCTAGATCTTAGGATCTAATGCAACCCTCCAGCAGCCACCTTTTATCTCTACTTCACTACAAAACTATGAGAATGAAATTGAAAACACAATAATATTTTCAATCTAAGCTCAATAGCTTATATAGTCATATGGGTCTGAACTCAATTCAGCACCCATACATTTTGGTGACTTTGGCTCTTTAACAACCATAACCACCATTATTATATTAGGCAGGATTGGTGTTAAACCACTAAACATCACATGATCACCATTTCATGATAGCACATAACTGTTAGTAAACAGGCAAAAACTTTCCATATAGTAGTGCCACCTTGTGCTAACCAGAGTGCTCTCAGATCCAAGGCTCCTCACTGACGAAGGCCACAAGCCAGAAACTAGTCTGTGGATATTTGATGAGTAGGCACTAGATAGGGATTTTATGCACAAGCCTTCTGGAATCCATTGATTACTCTGGCTAGTACAAGGTGGCACTACTATATGAAGTTTTTGCCTGTTTACTAACAGTTATGTACTAGCATGAGATGGTAATCATGTGATATATATATAAAACAATTTTTACAATCATAAATAAATTACAACTTAATAATATTTAGCAGTTTAATTATTTAATTATCATAAATATATAGATATAAACCCATTTATAGAATAACAATGAAAATATTACTATAATAATTTATAAATCAGATTCTCAAAGAATTATTTAAATGAACTTGAAAATAACATCTCTTTCTTATATCAATACTAGTTTATTTGTTAAGGGCATTATTTGCTAGTTCATTTAAAATAATTTTTTGAGAACTTGACTTATCAATTAATTATAATAGTAATGTTTTTAGATGTGTGTGTGTGTTTGTTTTTTTTTTTTTGTGAATTTATATATGTATATATGAATATAATAATAATATAGCTATTCCTAAATTTGTGCATTAATATATACAAAAAATGTTTATGTTTTATTACTTTATTTTGTACAAAGTCATTTACCTATTGTCTATTTATTTTTTATTTTTTCACTAATGAACTAATTAATTTATAACTTGAGCTAAGAATGTGTATTTTAAAACATTATCAATTTTAGATAAATGTTAAAGGAAAAACTTGACTATAATTTAAAATTTAATCAATATAAATTGATATATGATAGTTGTATATGTGAATTTAATTAAGGCTAATAAATAAAAAAATATACATATTTGAGAGCTCCTATATAATTTTTTTTTTATATAACATTAAATAATATATACTTTAAATTAATCTCCAAAAGTTCTAAAACGCTAACTTTGAATGTGTGTGTACCTATTCCAAATTTTTTATAAAACGCTAATTAAACATTATACTATATTACCTATTCTAATATTCTTATAATAATATTGTACATGGAAATATAATATGTAAATAAGCATTTATTTTTATATAGCACATGTTTACAATTGTATTACATTCAAATATCAGATTTGCTCATATATAAGCATTTGAGTTGTAGGAATAAGTGGATTCATTTTATTCCTGCATAAATACTATATCTTGTATTGGAGAGGAAAGTATTCATTTATTATTATTAACACTCGCAAAAGCGTATGCACAATTAGCTTGAAAGGCTGATATTTGAATGTAATGGAAATATAATAGGAAAAGGTGATAATAAGGTAATATAGAATTAAGAAAACTTCATTTACTCTTTGCACTAATTCCCATCAACATTGGACATTTTAGTATAAATTCATATTCTTATTGGAACACCAATATGCATTATTAAAAAGTTAAAGTAGAATGAGGTCAAATGACCTGACCCTTTCTTGAAGTTTTCCTATGCAGTTATTGATATTCCACCTGTATCCAGAAAAATAGCTGTCATCACTATAATAATCCTATCTAAAATTATTCTTCTTTAAAAAAAATTCATAAGGAGAGAAAGTTGTTCTATTTAAAAGTAAAGCTACTTTAATATATTTATACCAATGTTTCTAGGGAGAACTTGATTATTAATTTGTAAATTGTTCAAGTGAAAATTTTCCAGAAGTTTGTATCATTCTGCTAAAAGTTCAAGGACAATTAATTCTGGTCAAGGTGAAATCATCATCTAAAGGGAAATTTGACCATTGCTCAGTTCAAGCTTTGCTGCTCACAAAGATTTTAAAATAAAGAACTCTGCATACAAACTTTTAAAAAGTTTTCCTAAGATTAAAAAGACTTGACTTTTTTTTTTTTACAATTACTATGCGTGCATGATTATTTTTTTAGACCTCTTGGGGGTATTTATTACTAATTCAAGTAATATAAAGTTTAAGTAATATATATTTATGTGAACATACAATTCCAGTGTGTAGCTAAATGAATGAGCAGATAGATAGTTTATATATTATATGTATTTCAATTTGGGGAAACAAACGAAAGGATTATCAACTATTAGATATAATTAAAATAGTGGAGTAATTTACATTATTCTTTTGTTCTGTTTTATTAATTTCATGATCGAGTGAATTCTGAGGAAAGTTTTTATGTTTATTACAAAAATGTTTGCAGCAGCCTTCACTAGTTAAAATTTGTAACTAAGTCACTGATTTATTTTTTGTTTAGTAATGTTATATAAAATGTGAATGATTATCTTATTAATAAATTCGTATCTGTATTATTTATTAGCACATTCAGTCATTTGACATAACTCTCTCAGTCACATGTCTGATTTAATTATTAGTTCCCTGAGATTGTTGATTATTTTAATTCTTTAAATATATTTAAAGTCAATATAATTTACCCTTTCATATTATATATATTACATAGAACCTCGTTTTCAAAGTATTATTTATAGAAATCAAGTTAAAATAAAATTTATCAAGTAATCATTTTATAAATATTTTCAATACAATTTTAGAATCCATTACACATAAATTCAACCACACCACATACCATTATAAATTGACAACTAAATGCATGGACTGCAAATAATTGTTAGGTTAAATCAGTTGATTTATGAACATGTGACTAATGAGTGAATTATAAATGTAAGAGTAAAAAAGAGTTATCTCACAACAGAAATAAATAATATTTTTCTTTTTAATTTTATTTATTTTAGCCTATATCTCTTTCACTTGGATGAAATAAACAGTAATTAGCAACAATTTTTATTATTACAAAAATAGGAATAAATAGATTATATTGTGTATGAGTAGTTAGTAATTTTATTTATAGGGCAACGGTGGAAAGGAAAGCAGACCATGGATTACAACATTGACAGTAGATATATTTATTGAAAAATGCTTATTAATTATTTAATACTTTGTTATACTAACAATCTAGTACTATGGATAATACTAACCCTGATTTATCAGGTGGGTCTAATCTTGATCTCCAGAAAGTTATGAAAATATTCAAGGAATTAAAAGTGGAGATACAAAATAATTCTATAATTTTAGAACCACAACTGAAGATAATTCTAAAGAATTAAGGGATTACTTGAAAGCAAAACTAAAAAATAATTCTAAAGAATTAAATGTTAACTTAGAAGATAATTTTAAAGACTTAAGAGATAAGTTAGAAGCAAAGTTAGAAGATAATTCTGAATAATTTAGGGATAGCTTCAAAAGATTAGAAATAGAAGGTGTAAAATCTAAATTAGAAGTATGCATTGAACATTTAGTTTTGTGGGAGGAAGCTAAGATTAAATCTATAGCTTTAAAAGGAAAAATAGAAGAATCAAAGGAGGAAGTTAAAACAGAAACCCAAAAGACAAAAGAGAAACCTCAAGAGTCTCAAGAAAAATGTAAAAGATTCAAGAAACAAGTCATGAAAGTCAATAAAGTTCTGAGGGAAGTTGAAATAAAAAATTAATTTCTGATGTGGTATAAAGAATGTGAAACAAGAATTGGATATAATATTAAGATTCAACAGGATGAGATGATTAGGTCTACCCAAGAATATTATTTACAAATAACCAATAATATATGGAATGATAAGATAAAAAAACTCTTGAGAAGAAATGAGTGATGTCTAATGCTATTTCAGATATACTGCAAGAGATAGATTTCAGGATGAATAAACTCAATACCCAAGTTAATGAGATAAACAATAGTAGAAATATTAACAATGAGTTGAAATGGGTAATAAATAAGAATCATGAAAGTGTTCTGTGATTCTTAGAGGTTGATTTAGGACAAAGGAGGCTAGAACTGCAAGCCATAAGAGCCAAACTAGCAACTAATTAGAAGCATTGAGATCTGAAATAAATAACAGATTAGATAGAATAAAAAAAATACCAAAGAATCTCAAAATAAATTAAAAATTAGGTTGAAAATCTGTCAACATGGCTTGTCAAAAGCCTGCAAAGAATTGAAAAGTAAATCTAGAGGATAACTAATAATAGAAACAAAGTAAAAAGAATTAAGCATTCTTTTGTAGCCATATGCTTAAATACACCCAAGTAACAAGAACCACACACCATTGTAAGTGGTAAAAATAGTACTAAAACAAAACGTGAATACTGATAACTCTAAAGTTAAAGGTAACACAGATTATTCAAAGCTGCAAGTTAGTAAAATTAATGATATTAAAATTGATGGCTTTTTTTAACAATGAAGAGCCAATATAGCTTAAGAAACCAAGCTTTAATGTAAAGTAGATGTGAAATGATAATTAAATAGTAGGCTACTTTAAAATAGTTCAAAATAACACTGCTATAAGTAAACTTTACTTTTCTGTTTTTCTAAAATCAATCCACAGATAACATAAAATTGATCATTCTGAAGTGGTGCATACATGCTTGCACATATGAATGCTTCATTTTTCTTTTATTTCCTGCCATTTAACATCAGATATGATTTCGTTATAATCATATACATAGATAATGAGTGTGTGTAACAGTAGACATTTTAAATTGTTGAAACCATGCAAATAAATTTGAAAATTAAATATTTTAAAAGTTAAATAATTATGTAACTGCAAGTGTTTCAATGGGTTAGAGTAGTCAGAACAATAGAATAAGTTTCAGTAATGGAAATAATCCATTAATAATTGGTGTTGGTGTCCTATTCAAATATTAAGATAGGAGATAAATAGTTGCAGTTTAACACCTTTGGGAGTTAAATTAATAACAGTACTACCCAAAAATGTTAAGAGAAGATCAACTGCTATAGGGCAAAGTGTATACAAAGAGCATTGGAAAAGTAAGAACTTCTCATAATATTTAATTAAAATTGAAATAAAATAAAATATGCAAATGGCCATTAATTAAAAATATCACAAATCAATTAATAAAAAAATTCCCAATGGTCCTTGAGAGATTACATTATAAATATTGAGGGTGATCTTTTGTTAAATATATAATAATATAAAATTCTAGTTCACCTGTATATATGCATCATCGTTGTATAAAAATGCACGAGTAGTCCAGAATTGGCTTATTCCATGTCATCAGGGAGAAAGGCAAACTTGTGATGAATGTTCCAGTAGCAGTCATCTAACATGTTCCAGATCTCAGTATAGAAAATGCCCTACTGAGTTGTCTATCAATAGTTCGAATCAATAATCCACCAGCTGTTACATGAAAGCATTCTGTCAAATCAACATCAGTGGTGAAATATCAAGTTATCTCAAATCATCAGGATCGCGAAAACATAGACTGTATATTAATTTAAGTGCTTCAATGATTCTTTCAAGTTTGCCAGTAAATTTTTATATATATGGAAGAAAAATCCCACTTAAAAATAATGCATGTATTACTTTAATTCTCATTAATATAGTTGTAATTTACTATATATATTATAACGATCGAAACGAAGTGGGAGATCGCATCGCACCGCACCGCACTACCAAAGGGCGCCATCTAGGCATTTGAGCCTAGAAAAATTTATAAAGTAGGCAGATACGCGCTGTTAGGATTCCTCTTTATTTACATATTTAGATCGTTAGCCCATTGTCACTAGCTCAGCGGAGACGCAGAGATAAAAATCTATAAATTTTATATCTTAAACATAAAAGAATAAAATAATAAAAGCCACTGCCAGAAATTAACACAGAAAAATATTTATTTATGCACATATAAAATCATTCTAAATTCGAGGAATAAGTTTAACATTTAGATTTTTATCTTAATTTTTAATTTTACATTTAAAATAGCTTGCTATAATGTTTAATATTTTATTTAGAGGGTCGAGTATGAATGGACTACATAGGTCTGCATTTGAAAGGAAAATATTCTTCCCTGATTTAACCTTAGGCAACCAATTTCGCAATCAACTGGCGCCAATCCATCTGATACATTCATGTATTCAATGTAGCATGATACGACAACACAAAATACTATATTGTCAGGAATGTACATCTGAACAATAAGTAGAAATAGAGAAGACATTGACTCTCCACCAACAGGAATGTGACATCTGTGGGCAAGTAGATCAATAAACTAAAAACTCCATAGGAATGGACTGCGGTCTTCTGCCGACTTACAAACCCATCCATAGGCAAACAGAGGGTGTATGGCATATATCTATAATCCTGCCCGTAGCGGATCTCATACTACATCTACTAATTACACAAATATATCCAATCCATTGAACCAATTCAACTACGAAATGAATAACCTAAGATTACCCTCCCTTAATACAACTTTACCAAACTATATAGCCATTCGCGCCCGACTTAATTTTAACATTTATATACGTTCGCACAGATTTATTTAAAAATGTTGGGTATAGATCGATTACACAGATTCCACGGTCAAAAACATTTCAAAATAAACATAAACGATCAAAATACAAAATTATTGATACCGACAATCGCAGAGGGAAACTTATAAGTAACCCAATAGTATTCACCATAAGATACTTGCGTTGTCACCAATAACTTAAAAGACATCCGAATAAATACATTTTAGATACTCACCGTAAGGTATCATTATTTATCGAATGTCTATATATTTTGATCAAATATGAAAACCAAAATCTAATTAACCGCAAACGAATCCATGCAAGCGTCTATAGACAACTTAAATGTAATGCATTTAATAATTTCTACAATAAAATATTTCTACACATAAAAATATGAAAAGGGAAATGATTCTTTTCACAATCAGGATAAATATAAAATTAACCATTATTAATTTGATTTAAACTTACAAAAAGTCAGATAAGAGTCCATTTTAAATAAGTCGGCTTGTTTATTAATTTGTTCAACTTGACGAAAGTTCTTGATTGATTTTAAGAATTGTTCATTTCCTATAGCTTACGGTAGCAAAACTCCCGGTTCCTGGTGTCAATGTCCACGGAGTCTTTAATTGAAAGATCGATCTAATGTTCAGGAGGTGACATTTGCTGGTTCATGGTATCAGTCCTTCCATTTCAGAGATAAGTGAGAGAGAACGATAAAGCGCGTCTTTATCGCTCCTCTCACCCAACCAAGTTGAAAAAAAAAGCTTCTTGAACTCAATATTTCTTTCTTTTTATATCATCCACAAGGATTCACTGAACAAAACGTCACTAATCTGTTTTTTCGTTATGGTCCGGAAAAAGTGGATAAATCATGAGAAGCCTTGTAGATAAGTATATGAAATTTCTACTGATTGTTGTCTTTGGAAAAATGGCTCAGGTGGTTAGACCATTACCTTAAAGTTCAATATTCAAGAATCTAAGGGTCCAGATACAATTTCCATGCTAGTATTGTCAGTGTTTAGGCCAGCATGCCTGAAGAAGAGAGCAGAATAATACCTCTCAAAACATTGTGCATAGATTAATCTGTGTGCTATTACTAACAATTGAATATATTTGGGATATTTAAGTAAAGTTATATTTTTTAAAAGACATTTATAGTCTAATATATAAATATATTACCAAGTATATGAGTTTCCCATATAACAGTATCTTCATAAAGCTTTAAAAAATGTTAGTCATTTTATTAAATTATTGTTCAATTCCAGAGACCATGAGAGAATTTTCTAAATTTCAATTTCATCAAGTAATATTTTATCAAAAGTGGAGAAAAATAAATGTCCTTCATTATCAAAACATTAGTGACAGTATATGTGTAAAAAATAGATTTATGTAATACCTAGTTGAGATATTGAGATAATAAAATTATTATCTCAAATTGGAATAATTTATGCATAAATCAACAAACTACTCACTTATATGTATCATTTCCTTTTCTCATTCATATATATATATATATATATATATAGTAATGGGAAATAAGGGTACTAAACTAATTTGAAATATTGAATCAGGGCTTAATCAAAAAATCTAAGCCTATCTTAATAAATAGTATCAATGTTCAGTTACTCACTAACAGGTGATGACATAAATCTTATTTTAATATTTCAAAACAATAAAATATAAGGAAATCAAATTTGACATTAATAATATCTGTTACTACACTGTTATATGTGAACATTAATATTTGTAATATCTTTCAGGGTTTTACAGCATTTCATATAATATCAAAATTCATGTATTTTGGATAAATTAAATTTCTTAGGAAATCGCTGAACACAAATGAACATTTTGTGATTGTATCCAATTTACATCTTTTAGCATATAAATATAGCTGTAAAAGAATAGCAAATGAGCTCTAGCAAAATATTTAAAATAAAAAATACTCATCTTACTTAATAACAAAAATTCGAAAATTGTGATTAAAATTATGTGACCACATTACGAATCCAAGTGATAATGATGATAGATAAAATGTCAATCATTATTTAAAACAACAAACAAAATATTAATGCATAAATACTAATATAAAATGAACATAAAATAAATATATCATGCTTTCTAAAATAAATGGATTTATTTATAATATAAACACTTATAAATGATCAGCAGAAAAATAGACATGATGTGGAACTCTACGTATTGCTAAAACATATACAAATTTATTAAAGGTTGCTAATATATAGGATATAAATAAATCTTTACTACTATAAATTAAAATAGAATAAAAGGGTCCCTCTACATTTTATAGAATTTAAATATCTTCTCTATAAAGAGCGCACTGATTATATACATCATATGACCTTAGTTTTATCCTTTTTATTTATGTATAATTAATTCTCTTTGAGAAAATATAATGTCAACATGGTCCAACATTTTATATAACATTAAAGTCCTAACAGAAAATTGTATATTTGACTTTTAGTCATGGACTTTTTATTTATTATCTTATAACCCTTATTATTATAGGTACAATTTAAGAATTATTTATTTGAATAAATACATTTGTAATATGATACTATTGCTATCATTTGAATATATAAGAAAAATAAAATATAAGATCTATAAGAGAAGAGCATCTCATAATCAATAAGAGAATTTAATATTATTTCTCTAATAATTATAAAAATAATTATAACCTATCTCCAATAACACATGCAAATATCCTATATCAATTATATATTTAAATCATACTACTTGTTCTTCATACTGTCAAAAACATTGAGAAATATTAACACATGCAATAAAATCAAAATATTTCACAAAAATATAATAAAATAAATAAATTATTAAGTAACTATTATCTATTAAAGTCTACAAATACTATAAATCCAATTTATCTATGTTCACATTTACTATAAATTCTATTAAAAGAATTTATTTTATGAATACACTTATTATTTCTATTCTTTCAAAATTTCACTCTATAATGTACTATTAGTTCAATAACTGAAACACAGGCTTATTATATACCTGTGTCCATATATATGTAATATATAGGGTATATGAGCACAGACTTTCACACGACCCACCACTCTCCACTCTATCTAGTAACACTGATACATCTAAACCTATATATATGTTGAAAAGATAAATAATCACCAATATACGTATTTCGTGCTAAACCAGCAATCATCAGTTGGTCCAGATTAGATTGAAGCCTGTCAATTAAAGTATGAGGATTGTCTATCTTAATATATATCTGAGCACTTATAGTATATATGTGTAGAGATGATAATCTGGACCAATTGATGATTGCTGGTTTAGCATAAAATAAGTATATTGGTGATTATTTATCTTTTCAACATATATGTGTTTAGGGGTATCAGTGTTATTAGATAGAGTGGAGAGTGGTGGGTCATGTGAAAGTCTGTGCTTATATACCCTATATATTAGTTCACTAGTTATTTTTCCAAAATTATTTGATGGGTTAAATAATGTCCTTTTCAATGGCATTGATCCACTTATGATATGATGTCTCATTTTAAAAGATCAATAACAAGATTGTTTATCACAATTTTAAATCAATTCTGAGGGTAAATATCACTAGTTCCCAAGGCAATTAGATTTTCAGTTATTCTCTTAATATGCAGGGTTATTATTTCATTTTGATTTCCCATAACATTATTTTTGCAAGAATAGCAAAAACACAATCATTAAATTAAGTCAAAAATTCACAGGTATGAATAAAAACATACTGTAGACAAAAGGCAAAATTTGATCTATATGACATAGCAATTTTAATAATTCAAAACTATTTTAAAGGCTCAAACATCTTTGGCTGTATTTTAAATAAATTTCCAGGTTAAAATGATAAATAATCGGCATTACAAGGTAAGCAAATAATTATGCTATTATTAAGCAATTAATTATGCTATTATTAATCATATTTGATGATGGTGATCATAAAGGCTCGTCTCTAATGATCCAGACATGGAGTTTACAAGGCAAGTTTCCCAAGAATAGAATCTTGAACTCTTCTTTTATTCAATTGCAGTTTGTACGCGAAATTTATGGATTGGCACAGCAACTAATTTCTTCCAGATGATAAATTTCTCCTTACTTTTAAGAAGTGGCAAAAATAATCATATTATTTTTCATGTTCGACATGCAAAACATTTTAAATAAAATTATTCTGAGGCAAAATTACAATTATTTAAATTTATTTAGATATTAAATAATAGATTTACCAGTTACTTATCAAAATAAATAAAATTCAAGCTGTAAATTTATTGTTTTCCTAATGTTATATAATTTTCTATTATATCCCTATACTTTTAAATCAGTTATAAATCATTAAAATTATGCCTATGTTATAAATCATTAAAGTTATGCCTATGTTATGATCAATTTCTTCACCTTAATAAGCGATACTCAATAATAAAATGTTCTTCAATGTATTATAGGATTACCAACTTAACTTTGTTAATGAATGTTTTCTGTAAGTTTTGAATTGAAACACAATTTTAAAATTTCGATAGACATTTTTATAGACTTGTTTTAAAAGACGTTTACCATTTTGAATCTCATTATCAATGCCAAACAAATGTATATAATATGATATTAAAATTATTACTAAAAAATGTTTAAGTTGATCATCTCATCCTCATCAAAGCCTCTAGCTCATCGTCTTATATAACTGTATTTAACATGAATCTCTGGCCTAAAATCATCTAATTAACTATACCAACTACTACACTGTAGCCTAATCATTAAAATCATCTAATACAAACATATAGAAAAATCATCTAATACACTGGCCCTCTAATATAAAGATGTCCATTAAGATACTCAGGACACAAGAACATCAACTCCTAAAACCATACTACAAGACTCATTGTAAAAATAGACAAATATTATACAAACAGATAAACAGAGTAAGCATTAAACATCTTACATACAATAATGTGATAACATAACCTAGCAATATCCTTATAAATTAAATAGATATCCATTTGAAGAAATGAAATGGGAATAAAGAAAATGAAGCGAATGAAGGATGAATAAAAATGGAGCAAAATGAATAATTAATAAAAGACAATAAGAATCAATAATTATGACTAAAAGATGAGTATTTCCAAATAATTAGGAAGATGAAAATGAAAGCTTATGAAAATGATGAATCTCTAACCTTATGATGAAAATGGTATAAAAAAATATGATAAAAATTAGAAGAAAATGAAAACAAGGACGAATTATTATGACATAGATGATGATGATAATGAAGGATTAATCTGATATTGCAAAAAATATGGATTCAAAATTGAAATAATTAAAAATATAGGTTCAAGTTTTTGGTTATAAATTAACTATAATAACAATTAAAGCTTAAAGTAGTGGCAATACAATGGATTAATAAACAGATTTAAATAAGTGGCACCAATTTTAAAATTATTAATCAATTATTTCTAAGGATTTCTTACTAATTGCTTAAATAATCATATAGCAATGTATATCTGGATCAGCAAGAGGGATTTTACTGTTATCCAGACACATAAAATGAAATAAATAATACAAAAGAAATTACTAAGAAATATCTTGATTCAAACTACTAGCAATAACAATGACAAGACTCTAAATTTAGCAATAACAACTTAACAAACCTATAATAATAATGTAAACTTAATAATAATGTCAATAATCAGATAATCTGGAAAAAATGTATTATTTTGATCATAATAGCAATAATATTAAAATAATAATGTAGTTCACAAATTGTTTAATTTTGATATCTCTGACCAGTATGACCAAGTCTAAGTTAAATATGTCATATAAGATAATATAGTACTATTTTCTTAAAATCAATTATTTTATTTTAGCTATTATTTTAAAATAGCATTCTTTAATAATACTGACAATATTTACAATAATTTAATAGTGTGATATAATATGCTCTAAAATCCTAATGTTTAATAATATTGATTGATGATGCACTAAAATATATATAATAATATTAATTGATGAAATATAATAACAATAGCAATATTAAGTGATGATGATAATAACAACAGAATGTATTGGTGTCAAGCAATTACAATAAGGTGATTAGATAACTTATTAAATTTAAAAACAAAACAAATTTTATTTACAAGATTATTTACAAAAAGAATAATTCTTTATTAAATTTTATAACTAAAAAAAATATTAAAATAAATTTAAAATTGATATGGAAGATCTACTTAGATCTTGTCAAAAAAACATAATATGTTATTTACATGTAGCTAGCTTATATTTACACTTTTCTAGATTATTGCTTACACTTTTATAAAAAAAAAATACAAACATGATAATTACAAGATTATCACCTACACAATGATAAGTAAATAAAATTCGACCACATGGTAATATTACAATGATAAACCCTTTTAATGCACCGATGATTATATATA
Organism: Epiperipatus broadwayi; assembly: GCA_028023455.1. Lineage (NCBI taxonomy): Eukaryota > Metazoa > Onychophora > Udeonychophora > Euonychophora > Peripatidae > Epiperipatus > Epiperipatus broadwayi. The sequence goes on from JAQFVV010006232.1 coordinate 609,971, forward strand.
TATATCATCATGCTAAAAGATAATATAACATCCCTAATGTTTTTTATATCTGAAGTTAGGTTGGCAACATTCTTTTAATCTATGTTTAAAATTGTCATGGTAGCATTCTGAATGTATACTTTGTCAATTAATAATCAACTATTAGATTTTATAAACTTATGTTTGAGAAACTTAATTCAATACTATTTTATTTAGGAATAACAATAACTAAGTAAGATATGTATATTTCTTATCATTTTGAGTCAATAATAATAATTTAGAAAAATAACATAGTATTATAAATTAATACTAATATTATTATATTTTACAGAATCGTTTGTTCAATGCTGACACAGCTTATTGGTCTATTTCATATTTTCTTTAGGGTAATCATCATTACAACATATTTGACCATCAAGAATAGATGGGATGCAATCTAATGCTAAAGATAACATACCAATAATAGAATAATTATGAGCCAAGGCAAATAAATAATAATCTGGACCATAGTTACTTCATGATTATGTATGGTCTGATATCCAGGTGCCAATTCTTTGCACACTTATAAGGATATAAAAAAGAATGGGAAATTAAGCCCTTTTAATAAAAATACACAAAAAACTAATTGTTAAACATTATTAGACCTTGATAAACTCATATTTAACATATAAACTCACAGATAACAAATATTACAACTCATCAGCCAACATGGCAACAATTAAAAATCCCAAAATTAATAATATCTGTCTACACTACAAGTGCAAACACTAAACAAATGAAAGTAATCCTAAATGAATACATAGCAAATTAAAATAGTAATTACTGACCCAAACATAATTGATGTTAGCTAGTAATTATCAGCATTATACTAATTTTATAACAAAATACATAAAATATTCCATATAATTATTGAATTTTATCTTTCTGTGATGTTTTAATACATGCAGTTTTACCAACCAAGTGTATAACAAAAGAATATATTAAAATCAATAAATTATCTTAAACACTTAAGTTTTTAGTGATCATATTTTCCAAACACATAGAATTTTAAATACCATGTACCTTGGATCCTTATATTTTATTTGCAAATTGACTGCTTGGTTACTTAGGAATACTAACACATAATATAATTATATAATTAAATACATAAAAATATTATCTAAGAATTCTTTATTTCTTCATTGAAGCAACAAGGAATTTGGATTAACTATGTTTTCTGCAGAATCATTTCTTGAAACCTTTATTATTTCTTCAAACTTCAAAATCAATTCCATAATCACTTTAAATGCTCCTATTACTTGAAATAAACAATACAAAATTAAGCTGTTTCCTGTGAGTACACCAATAGAATTGCAGAAAAATTTCAACATCTGCTTTGACAGTAAAATATACAGCATCCATTGAAGATTGTCTTTGATGCTGTTATTAATGTATTTTCATTCTTTATAAATATTTGTATACAATTATCATCAATTCATTTGAAATAAATCCTAGCATCCTTGATGCTTTAATACATGTACTGATGACTAATTATTCATTAATAAAGATTATAAATTGTAGAGGAATTGTTAATTAATACAGCCATTAAACTATTTATGATTTTTTTTAATACTGTAGGAGAATACAATCGTGAATATTAACATGTTTTTTTAAATTAATATTATCATACATGGCTTTATCATTCCGGTTAACAATTTAAATCTTTTATTGAATGACACTTTATATCAAATTATTCCTTTAACGAATCACTAATTCTAAATTGTAGTATTTTATTTAGTGATTATAACAATTCCAATATAATTACAAAAGTCACATCCAGTTTATTTACAACTTAAATTAGGAAGAATTTAATTAATGCATTTGAATAGAATTTTAGCATTAAAAGTCTCTATTCATTTACAACTAAGTTGAAGTTTGAAATGCATAAGTTATTATATTTTAAAATAATTAATAAATTGCAATAATTTCTTTCAATTTTAATAACATTATTTAATAGTCAATAGCAGTGATAAAATTAACCAAGAATAACATTTCATTTTCTAGAGGGGTTCCTATAAACATACAAAGAATTACTTCAGTCTTTGAAAGTATATAAAACTTTCAAAAACAGTTTGCATAAAGTTACTTCTTGTATAAAAAGTTCTAAAACATTTTTTATCTTCACTTTGAATTTATAACACCGACATTTAATATTTATTTTACAGGTTTCATAATTAAAAGAATTAATGGATAATTTAAGAAAAAGTATGCTCATGGATATGTAGAATTTCTCATGGATATAGTTATTCTTTAAAGCCATTGCTTTTGTTGTAGTTTTATTCCAATTTGTGAAAATAAACTTTTAAATTGTCAGCTATTAGTCCCAAGGTTATCTGTCTGTGGGTGAGAGTGTTTATATTTTACTCCATAATTTATGAATTAACTAACACAAAAATACTTTATACTTCTCTAAAAACAACTAAAAATATAAGTTTACACCATATTTAAGTAAATGATAAATCTTTGCCTGATAGTCTGAACTAATTTCCCTGGATGGTTTGAAATATTCTCCTGATAAATTGAAGTAATCTCTCCTCTAAGTTTTTGCAGCTTTATTTATAAACTTTTTAATTAAGGGCTGATTGCAGACTAAAAACTAATCAGATTTCTTAATTGTTATAATAGATTTTTGCCAATAATAGCAAATCTCCACCTTTTAATCTTAAATACAATTAACTAAAATAAATTTGTTAACAAGTTAGAAAATATATATGTATATAATAATTTGGATAAAAAAAATTCAATTATCAAATATTTTGCTTTACTCAAAATTAATTTTAATCTCGAGTTTTAATCACATCATTTAATCATGCAATACCAAACTAATCATTATTTAATTTAAAATAATACCAAACTATTATATTATATCTGTATTTTAGTTATAAATATTAAAACTGCTTTATCTGTTAAATTGTATGTAGATATGCTCACATACAAATTGGTAGAAGCATTTAAAATATAGGTTAAATAACCTGAGCATTTAATTGCTTACAGAGATATAAATATTGACTATTATTAGAATACTATATAAAAAAAAATTATATTTTCCTAACCTCATCTCACAATCATTAATAATTACTAGAACAAACAATGATGATTTTAGTATTAAAATTAATAATTAAACTTACATTTTAATAAAATTTAAATTTTTACCTCATTTGATAATAAAGTAGAACTTGATCAAGATCAAGCCTGACAATAAGGTTACAATATATATTGTAATGGTCTGATGAAACCTCACAATCCTACCTGCTATTGGAACCTAGAAAATTTTATAAAGGTCACATATACATACAGGTGAGGTTATTGTTTTATCTAACCAAAAGTTCCAGTCACTAATTCTAAGAGGAGCTGAACTTTATAATGTAACATTGCAAATGCCAAAAATTCTAATTCTTAATATTTAAAATGTTATTGATAAAAATATATAAAGTAAATTACTGCCATAACTAATTGAACAAAACATTTTTATTATTATGCATACACACATTACAAAAAAAATTCTGAGGACTGAATTAACTATTGAATATATTTAAATTGGGTTATATACACAGATGTATGAATTCAACAGATTTAACACTATTTTAGTATTTTGCTAAGTTTAAATACACTACATAAAATATGCATTTAAACAAGTTCACATCCAAACCAATGCTAGTTTAAGGATATATTGATGTGATCAATGCAAAATGAGAATGTTAGCATAAAACAATCATGCTGACAGGAATTTACATCTGTAATAGGATATCATTAGAGAAATAATGATCATCATTCAGTACAGGAATATACATATGTCTGACAAGATAATCATTTGGAATATATATAAAAGAAATGCTCAATAAATGGGAAATAGCATTGTGTGCTGGCTTACTGTCCCAGTCAGAGTGTAATAAAATCAATATCATAGGAAATATGTCTATGGCCATTGGAAACTATGATGGCTACCAATTTTTTTGGGCCATGCATTCAGATGGGTAATATATTCTGTAGGCTAATGCAACACAAGGAAATGAAAACCCAATGTGCTTCCCCAGATTACATTGACATAAAACATCCATACAACCCTCCACCAGGACCAATTCAACTACAAAACAATTAGCTCAAAATTAACCAACAAAAACTAACATAATCTTACAAACCTATGCAGCCATTTACACCTATTTTTTTAAAATTTATTAATTTAATTTAATGAGAATGGAAATGATAATAGTAAATATACACATAAAAATATTACTGAGTAATTTAGAAGTTATTTCGTCAAGCAAGAGATTTCTTTTAAGAGTTAAGTGACATTTAAAATTACTACTTGAAAAGTTCATATTTTAGTTTAAAAGTTCAAATCTCATTTGAAAGAAAAAAAAGTTCATACTTTCCATGGCATCAGATTATTGGAACCCATCTTTGTAGTCCTTGATACTTCACACCATTTAATTCAAAATTCCTTTCATCCCATATTGATATTGTCCTAGATGAAGATGAATTCATTGCTGGCCATTTTCTGGGAACCATCACTCTGGAGGCCATCTCAGTTGGTGCAAATACAGGAAATAAATATTTATTGCATGATCCCTATATTTTGGAGATTTGCCATACATGTATAAAATATATTTAAATAAACATGTAATCAGAAAGAGCAATCCAAACTCACAAAAGTTTTTTTCTTTTTATATCATTTCGAATTACTTATCAATTATTATTGGCAATAATGATTTTTCTCTGTAGACCATAAGTTCATTATTTGCCAGTTCACTTTAGAATGGAAAAAACAAATTTTATTACTAGTAATTTTTTATTGATCTCTTATCAGATTTACAATAAGTTAAATGCCGTCTGCTATTACATCATTATGTTTAAATAGAATATCATTTCCATTCTACTAAGATTTAAAAATAACTTTTAAAAAAAAATAATTGAACTGTTTTTATTATTTTCTTTTACATTCCTTCAAAATAATCTTTCATCTTTAGATTTTTTTAACTTTAACTTACTTTTAACTAATTATTTAATTAGTTTACCATCTATGCACATTATATATATTGATTTAAATAAAATTTTTATTAATTTTTTATATTTCTATTTGAGGGCGATTTTATTTATCGATCTTTTTCTCTTTTATATACCAAATTCTACTACACATTCTTGAAACATGTATAGTATATAAAATTAAAATGAGTTTTGAGAAATACTATGTAGATATGTTCTCAATAATACAAAAAATACTTTAGTCTCAGAATTGTAACAGATCACATTGAGACAGCTCTTTTAATTATAAGCTCTCTGCTAAATGTATAAATAAATTGAAAGAAGTAGGTACCATAGTTAAATATGTTATATTTAATCTAGATAACCATTCAGTTTAAACTGGTAAATGGATATACCAGGTATTTTTAACTAAATAATTTGAGCGCAATACCATTTTAAGAATCATAGGGTGTTGGATAAAGATATAATTAATATATTTACAAAGAGATATACTAACTTATGTATGTAAAATTGTCTGCTTGAAGAAAAAAAGATAACATGCAGCATATTTTAACAAAATAATCGACCAGTGAATATTGCAGTCTGCTCTTTTAATGTTCTTTATTTCAGCAACGCATTATTTAAATCCATATTATTAATCTTTAATGATTTCTTTGTAATATCAAGATAGCATTGTACTTAAAATCTTACAATTATTACAATCACTTTTTTTAATTATAAATGGGCTTTTAAACATATCTAAAGACTGTGTTTCTGCATTGGTCGTTAGAGTGGAATTAGGATAAGAGACGCTCTAATAAAAAAACCAATACTAGAAGTATTGTCAGATTTTTGCTTTTGAAATTACATTTGGTCTGAAATTACTTGAAGGAAAAGTAAAATTATAATAAAAAAATAAATATTGTCTTCATAAAAGAGTCACAGGACAAATATACTGTACATGTATAAGTTGATAGAGAAAAAAAAGGGAAAAAAAGAATTAAAAAAAAAGATTATATAAACACACATTATAAACATTTTAAAAAAGTCCTATAATACATTTAATAAAACTTTTAAATCATTTTCCTGTTTTGAAACAGAAAAACATATTTACTTATTTATTAAATTTTAGTCTTTTAACTTTTTATAAATTTTACTAAAAATAATAAAAGATTTATTCATGATATATATATTTAATACAAGTTTTAAGATAAAAGCTGTTTTTAAAAATAAAAGTTTTTTTTTCGTAATGTTTATTGAAAGTTTATGATAGTATCTTATTTTTATTTATTGTAAACAAAAATTTTAGAGCGGGAAGATAAAAAAGAAAGATGAAACTAAAATCCCATTCTTTTTTTTTTTTATTTGAATATATATTTTCGAAAAATCGCATTTCAACATTGAAAATAATCTTTTGATAACAATACCATATTTATTTGTTTATTATGAGTTTTAATTATGAGAACAAAGAATCAACAAAAGAAGAAATACATATTATAAAAACTGTGTTTATTTCATATTTATATAATGAATTAATAAATTTACGCTAGTATGTGTGCTAGTAGTTCATACTAATGATATAAACGTTAACGGAGTCAAGGACACATATGACCGTGACAATTGATAACTGTAGTTTTTGGTAATTGTCTTTCATTAAATACTGCTCAAAAATAATAAGATATTGCAAAACAAACTACTATATTAATTTAATCTACAGTTTAACAATAGCAACTAGTTTACTGTGTAATACTGCTAACACGTATGTATTAAGTGAAAAAAGTAAAGCTGTAAAATGGATTACTGTAATTAGTAAGCAAAAGGTAGATTTGGTAGATGCTGTATTTTAAAAATATTAAAGGTACTTGAAGTTAGCTTATATATAAAATATCTAATTTATATATATAGAAACTAAACTACCATCAGATTAAATATTGTTAGACTTACAATAGAGTTTAGATGTTGAAAATTATAATCCATTTTCTTGAATAATCTGTAGTATGGGCCAAACATGGTTTTTGAGTTGCTTTATATTATTAAAATAACATTTGCACTTGAGAGAGATTAATAGACAAAAACTAATCGGAGAAATATAGGTTTCTTATCCTTACAAATAATGCTCAGAAGTAGAATAAAGTAAAATAAATTATGATTGATAATAAAAAAGATACCAGATTCAATTTCCATGCTAGAACTGATACTAGCTAAATGGAAACATCTGATGAATGAAGAATAATAATGCCACTTATATAACTATTACTAACGATTGAATATATTTAAAAAGTCAAAATAAAGATTGAATTTTTTAAAGGATGGAAATAGACCAACATATAAAATGTCATCATCACAAATTTTTAGATAAACACAAAAAAGTTGTACAATTTTATTTATATAAGATAAGCATTTGTGAAATCACATTATTTTTAATTGGATGAAAAAAAAGAACTTATCTGACATGGTTTTCTACTACTTTTTTATATGATCAATCTTTTAAAAAGTTAGAGTAAAATTAATGCATCAAAATGAAATAATAAAATCACAATAATTCTATTCAATTGGCACGAAACACATTGTTTTTACTTTTATTATCCAAGAATCAATCCAGGAACATTTTCCTTTGTTCAAAAGTTCGAATATTCATTCATATAAACTTTTCATTCAGATAAGAAGTGGCTGTAAACAGATTATATTTCATAATAAGTCATGACCCATCTGAATCAAGAGCTTTTTTTTTTGGATGTTCACCCAAAAATCTGCAATCAGAAACTTATGGCATAAAAATAGAATTATTATGATGTTTAAAATGCATTTCTTTTTCCAGATCTAACAGTAAAAGTAACTGGATGATGCAACTAAAATTTCATCAACAGATTCAGGTCAAACTATGGTCATTGTGCTCATCTGCATCTTAAATGGAATTTATCAGCCATTGGTCTATGTAAATGTCAGAAAACACTATAAACCATATAGATAGTGAGTGGCAATTCTATGGCTATGATGGAAAAATTTAAGAACTCTTTCCTGAATGAAATCTTTACAGGTTCCTTTATTTTTTAATAGTTTGTCTACCAAGAAATGCATCTGCTAAATAATAAATAATTTAGACTAGAATAGTTATGAATTTTAGGGTTGTTAAAAATCGTAGTTGTAGATAAAACTTAAATTTAATGCAGATTATATTTTAAATTTTCCATGAGAAAATATAATGTATTTCCAACAGTTATAAAATTTAGTAATAGTAAATATATAATTATATTTTATACCATCCCCTTCTTTGTATGAGTATTCATGAATATCGTTGCACTTTAACAAGTATTTAAATACGTTTTTATGCTATATTAAATGATTATTTTGATAAAAAATATATATCAAAGATGATGCTTACTTTTAAAGCAAATTTGTAATGAAAATTATCAAGTAAGTAAATACATTGATAATTGTCACTGAAGACATTATATATGATATTGCATCTTTAGAAGTATTTGACTGCTGGAATTTAGACCTCCCAAATCCTCCCAAATCAACTGTCCTGGCCTGAACCCTCATTGGAAACTAATGCCAAAATAGTGAAATAGATGCTGCTGCAAACTTTCTCTCCCATTGCCAAGAGAAGAATGGAAAATATGATCTGAAACTATTGAAGGAGTCCAAAAAGCCAACCAGTTGGAACTGACAATCATGAAAACCTTGGAAAGTCATTTTAAAACTTGTCTATAATCCTTTATAGTTATTTTAAATGAACTTTAATTAATGAAGGATTATAAAATTTAGCCTGAAACTAATCATATTTTTATGTAAATATTATTTTATATTATATTAGATATGTGTGTGCGTGAATAAATATTAAGGTTTGCTTAAATATTATTTGGTCTATTCTCTCTCTCTTGTCACTATGTCACTATTAATTTAAGGGTATAGTTATTTTTATGTGTTAAGTTAAATGTGCTGAACTCTGGTTATGTGTATGACTTAGTCATGGGATATGTCAAACACTGGATTTTGTACCTATCATTCAGAGCTTGCTGACTATATAACCTATGGTTGGCCAGTGCCTGTGGTTGATCCTCAAGACAAATAAAATGCTTTGGATGGCAGGGGTTTGAATCCAGCATTAGAGAAGTGCTATAGCCTGGAAATGTGGTCAAAGGTTATGCTTTGTATAGCCTTGATCTGGTTATAGGTACCATTGATGGTTTGTCTATCAATAGTATTCTTCTCTGCTTGAAGTGCCAGTTCGTTCCCATGTTTTTAAAATTATTATAAAAGGTATTTAAACTTATTAAACCTAGCAATTATCAGACTCAGTTCAAATGCCATCTGACATGGGTGCTGAAGAGCCATAAATTGACCCAGCATAATCAAAGTTCAAGTAAAATTTGTAATTAAAAATAGAAAATAAAAGGTTTGAAACTAAAAATTAAATTAAATGCTAAATTGCATAGTTATATAAGTGAAGTCAGTGAGCAGTGTGAGAAGAGAAATAGACTAAAGCAAATATTAAAAATCAAAATAATTAATAATAGTTAAAATATATTATGCAATTAAAAAGGAGAGAGAAAAAAGTGGTCATATAGATAAATGATTTCATTATTGGGGTTGTTTATATTCAGATCAAAAGTAGAGAGGACTAAGAGTTTTGAATTAGTCAAACACTTTGTTTGATTTAAATAATAAATAAACCAAGTAAAATAAAATTTGCATGTGAGTCAATAATAATTATAAAATCAAATTTAATGTATACTAGGGCAGAAACAAAAATGGAGGCTCAAAATAAAGAAAAAAGTAATGTAGAGAAATACACAAAAATATTCAATAAACAAATAGATTAGTTAATGGAGGAAATGAAGACAGCCTGACTGAATGAAAAAAAATACTAGAAAATAGAAAAAAAATGGACACAAGTATAAATCAGTTAACAGATCAAATAGATGAAACTAAAATTAAGCAGGAAGAGAAAAGCATAGTTATGTATGCACATTTAAAAGGTTCAAATATTGTGAATCAATTTTTAAAAATAAAAATATTTTCAGGGCACACAGGGAAGACTCTAATTGAATACATTGGCAGCCTAAAATGCTATTTTATGTGGAATCAGCTGAGCAAGAAGGCAATTGTAACTATAGATTTTAATAATATTTAAGCTGACACCAAATTCTGGTGGGATTCCTTATTTACAAAACGCATTAGCAGAGTAGTAGACAGTCTTTATTAGAAAGCTATTGGAGAGAGGAACAGCAATAAAATATTAAATACCAGGTGTTGTAGAATAATTGGTGATCTGGTGAACCATTCACTTAATTTTCTTGCTGATAAGTAATGAAATTAAGATTGTTAATGGCTAACCCACTGTCAGAACATCAAATGATATAAATAATAAAGCATAATTTCCCACATAATATAAAATAAATGTTGGTTGGAATGGAATGCAAAACAGTAGAGCAGATAGCGAATTGCTTAGTGAAATTGATAGCACAAGGCCAAAGTATGAAAATAGGGAAAGGGAATTCAAACCTCTAGAAATAGGTAGACATGTAAATAGTATGAAGTTCAATTCACATAAAAGGGAACTGGAATAGAAATACTAATAGAAAATTTTAGAGCATTAAGAGCTATGGGCAAAAAGTAAAATGTAGAATAGAACATAACAAAGAGATTAGCCACCCTCAGGTAACAAATTTAGTATGTAGCAAGGATGAAAGGGATCCAATATTAGCTCCTCAACATTGCTTAAAAGTAAAAATAATATTGGAGGGGGTTATAATAGAAATGCTGCTGGACTTGGGCAGTCAAGTGTCAGTAATGTTATAGGATATGTTTAAGAGAATGAGTAGGATCAACCCTAATATCAAAATTTTGCCATTAAAACAGTATTTGTTACTATGATCAATAGTAAGAGTGAAAAATTGGTGTCAAAGCAGGTGTAACTAAACACATGTATAGCAGAGAAAGAGTACAGTCAGGTATTGTTTATATTAGAGGGATTAATCCACAAAGTCATACTAGGATCAGATTTTATGCATAGTGTCAGCTGCATTTTGTACTATAAACTAAATCAAATAAAATTAAATGATAAAGTATTAACATTTATGTTAGACAAAACATATAAATCCACTAGAACATGTTGCATACAAAAATGTGAAAATAAAATTGGAAACATATGAAAAAGTAAAAGAATCAAAATTTATAAATAACTATCAAAGACAGTGATTGGAGCAAGTGCTAAGTGAATACAAAAATGTTTTTGAGAAATTCCTGAATTAATTCAAGGCAATGAGCACAGAATAAAACTTGTAAGAGATCAGCCATACCCTACTTCACATCAATACTGGGAAGAGGTTGAAGAGTAGATAGGTAAAATGCTAACGTGGGCAATCATATCCAAGTTCTCATCATCTTTTAACAACCCCATTGTGACAGTAAAGAAGAAGGATAGGTTCATTTGACTATGTTTGGATGCAAGACAATTAAATTAAATAACTATCCTTGACACAAGTATTCCTCCATCCATATATGAATTATTGGTAAAATTTCATAATAAAAAGATAGGTATTTTCATGTTCGATCTAACTGCCAAAAAAACCGCATTTTGGTACAAATAGGTGTCCTTACAATTTTAACTGAATACTTGTTAAAAAATTGGGGCAGAGCTAGTACAGGGTCTAGACCAGGTATTATCAGATGAAATAAAAAATTTAGTAGTGAAATATGTCAATGACATAGTTTTAGCCTCAGAAAGTGTAGAAGAACATTTCAATCATTTAAAGCAGCTATTGCAATAGTGTTAACAAAAAGGGATCAAAATAAATTTAAAAAAAGAGCAATTTAATGGCATCCAAGGTTAAATTTTTAGGTCACATAATAAGTGGGAAAGGAATTCAATTGCACCTTGAAAAAATTCAAGCAATTCAGTAATTTCTGGTTCCCAAAAATAAAGAACATGATCATTTCTAGGATTGTGTAATTTTTATAACCGCTTTTATAAAAAAAATTTTTTTAACATGGAGTGGCTACTGCAATTTCTAAAAAAGAGAAAAGACCTTGAGTATGGAGGGTTCAGGATAATAGAAATTTTCAAAATATAAAAATGATGTTTTTAGAGGAAGTTATGCTATCGTATCCTGACTTTTGCAAACCATTTTTTATACAAACCGACAGTAGTGGGATCGGATTGGGTAATACTCATTTTTGAATTCAAGTGGGGGGAGGCAGAAGGGTCTCCTTTTCTTTATAAGCCATTTATTGAAAGATCCTGAATTAAATTACACAGTGATGGAAAAGGAAGCTTTAGCAATCATTTGGGCTTTCAAAAATTCCATCAGTTTTGTAATAGAGCCTGAGGTGATTGTAATCACAGGTCACAAAAACCTCGAGTTGTTAAACCATTGATTCCTAACAAACAGTTGGTTGATAAGGTGGAGTTTATTCTTTCAAGAATATATCTACAACATAAAATATTGCCAAGGGAAGGAGAATGTATTGGCTGACATATTAAGTCATTATCAGGCATCACAGGACCAACATCATTTAAGCTGTAATGACATATATATTGCTGCAATGGAAGTAGATGGAAGCAAGGCTGTAGATAATGATTTGCAGATATTATAAGGCAGACAAAGGTCCAACTTCAGGCAGACAATTAAATATCTGAAGCAGCAAACTGTAAAAGGAAGCAGAAACAATCCATCATGGAGAAGTAGAAAGTGCTATTGCTTAAAAGGGATTTTCTTATAATATTAAAAATGGAGAAAAAAAACAAAGAAAAATCTATAGTTATTCCCAGCATTCTGTAGAGGCAGATATTGGAGTATGTTCATCAAAAGTATCGTCATTATTGAGCAAATAAAATTGAGAGTTGGTTAAGTCATTAGTTTACTGGATAGGAATGTATGCCAGCATTCTGGTCATCATCCTTAAATGCATCCAGGGTAGGACCACTTATGCCTATTTATTCTTAACAACCTAATAATATAGTGGCTATATATTATTATGAATTATTGCCCTGTTTAACAGAATGAGATATCTGGTAGTAGTTTTATGATATATTTTTAAAACTAGTGGCTATATATCTGGTATCACAGGAAAATGCCAAGCAAACTATATGGATATTTGAACAGTGGCATTTGGAACTATTGACATTTTGGAACTATTGGAGTTTCCTTATAAAATTATATCTGATTATAGAATGCCTTTCATTTCTGAGGAATGGAAGAAATGGGTTAATAGGCACAAAATAAAACATGTGCTCATGTCCATTTGTAACCCACAGTCCAATCCATGTGAGCAGGTCATGTGGGAATTAGGGTGATTATTTAGAGCATATATACACAACAATCATTGAATGTGAGTTAAGGAAATTTTATGCATCAACATGATAAATTGGTCGAAAAATGAATCTACAGGGTTTGAACCTGTGTGACTTCATTTTGGGAAAACATACCTTATCCATTTAAAACTAAACTGCCAGTGGAGATGGTTCCTAAAGTTAAAGAGATGGATGCTATACAAGCATGGTTTAAACTAAGAAAGATAGGAGAGTTAAGGCAAACGAGGCAAGGGAAGGCAAATGATACATTTATGATAGAAGACAATGTTATGATAAGAATTAACCCTGTAAGCCACCCAGAAAAATGTGTATATAAAATTCCAACAAATCTATGAGGGTCCTTATGTGATAATATGCAAATATGACAACAATATTGTGGCAAGGGGTCAGGAAGAGAAGGAACTTATAATGCCCATTCACTAAATGTCATTAAAAGGAAAAGGGAACCACCTAACAAAACATAAACAAATAAAAATAATCAGACAGACCCACAGGTAAAAAAAATCTACAATTCAAAATGCACTTTAGAGAAAAATAAACAAATAAATAAAAATGAATATGAAAAATCAAAGATAAAGCTAATAAAAAAAATTAGTGTAAGACCTAAAATGGATCAGCTTGACGTATTTACCTCTCAAACTGTATGTGTGTGTGTGTGATGTAATGCGAGTGAGATATATATGTATAAAACACACATATAGCGCACATTACATATTTTTCATCTAAAAATAAATCATTAAGTTATTAATAAAAATGAAAATAGAAAAATATAGTATGTTTTTTTAAAGTTGATTTTAAGACACAAATTTTGCAAAAGCAAAAGATGGTGTCATATTTTTCTTTTAGAATAAAACTGTTCTTAGCAAGATGGTGTGGGGGGGGATCTAAAAAGATTTATAAAATGATTTAAAACTTTTTCTCTCTCTTTTCTTTAAACAAAACTCTCTTTTTTTTACAAAGAATAAATAAGTAATATATATTAAGAATGTAACCTTAATTAATCTTGTGTTTAAATTTGTAAAGGTCCCTACTGTCACATTTTAGGCACATAGTCTTAAGATTATACAACCTTAATATATATTATTTACATAATGAGTATGCCCTTTACAAATTATTAATTACAACTTTAAAGAATAAATAAGTAAATATGGAAATTCAAAATAAAATCAATTTGTAAAAGTGAAAACTTTCGAAAAATATAATTAGTTTTTAAGATTTCTGGTTGATAATAATATTGAAATTGTGTTAATTAAAAAACAATATAACTATCGATGCAATAGTAGATTAATCTAAGCAAAAGATTAGATTAACATGGAATGTAAAAATCAATTAGATTAACAAAATGTAAAAATTAATTAAAAGCAAAACATATTCAAGTTATGATCAAAATTGAAAATAATGATAAGAAATTAAAACAATGAGAGAGGATATATAAAGGCATCACTATCTATTGTCTTTTTTTCTGGCCTTGAATGCAGCAATAAGCCAATCAATTACTGCTGCAGTCAACATCTATGCAAAAGCCATAGATATAGCAAAAATCCATTGCTAGATTTCTTTAGATGTGTTTGACTGGGATTCAGACCCCAAAGTCCTTTGCAAATCAATTGTACCTGCCTGAATCCTTGCTGGAAAGTAATGTCAATTATCTCTTTTCCATCTATTTCTAAACCTCTATAGTGCTCATAAAATATTTTTATACTAATATCCCACACCCAATAAATCATTAACATATCTTTCAATATTAAGCATTTTATCACTCTGAAATTTACACAAAACATTATTTCTAAAAAGAAATATTCTAAAACCAGCCAATTTATAGGTAAGTGGAAGATTTGAATTTGATGTACAACTCATCTAATTGATAATGGTTTCAATGCCATTTTATTATTAATTTTATTACCTTTTCTCCACAAATCAGATCAAGATATTTTATACTCTTCTCACTATCTTCAGAAGTAATAGTCACATTAACTCATCAATATCATTTAATTTAATAAACAGTTTTTGCACTATCATATCTGATTCTACAATAAAGCACATCATTCACATACCTAAAATAATTTTTAGCACCGATCAAAAATATTCTTTTAAAATCAACCCTTTATAATATGACAACACATAATTACATATAATTGTTGAAACAGGCAAACCCATAGGCCAATCTTCATCCATTATATACAACTGATCTTCAAATGTAGCTATCAAATTATGATCAATAAATAATAATAAATCCTTCACAAGCATACGATAAAACATGCATACTCTTTTTTCATGTAAAACTTGATCAATAATATTAATATATTCCTTTCTTTTTATTGAACCATATAATTCTGCAACATCTAATGTAAATAATTCATCATCATTATCCAAAACAATATTATTAATCTTTTTAACAAAATCAAATGAAGATCTAATTGTATAATCACCAAAACCCAATTCATCTTGCAAAAACTTACCAACAAAAACTGCTGCATGATACTACATACATCCTCCAAAATCTAACATCAGTCTAATAGGTAACTTTTCTTTATGCACTTTAAAATTTTCAAAAATCCTTGGCATAATTGCAGCTGATGGATAAATCGATAGATACAACTTCCTATCAAACATTTTATTTAAATATTGCTTAAGTATAGTATTAATATATTTCAATCTCATTGTATCAATAGAATAAAAAAATATCAATTTCAATTTCAATTTTTCAATTTGCTTATGAACCTCTTCTCTATATAAACTTTTAAACATCTAACATAACCTTTCACCTTTATCTTCTTTAATACATGTAATATTATTATCTGATAAATATCTCCTTATTAAATAAATTTGTTTATATCATGAATCATCACATTTTACGTTAGAAATATTCAATGAAGTTATTTTAGAAATCACCTCATCTCGAGCATGATGCATCTCATAAGCACTTTCTATTGCTGCAATAACCTCCATTTTATAGTATTGTAAAATTAAAGGGATTCATAAATAAGTATAGAATTGTATGATTAAATAATATTAGAAGTGCATAACTAAATAATATTGGAATTATTTAATGTAAGATGTAATGTAGAAAATAACCATATATGGTGTGAAGATTTAAGTAAAATTTACTACCAAAATGTCTCGCCTTATAAGGTGAAATTGGGGATGAATCAAAACCCATAGGGACTAGTAAAGGGCTCTGTTAGTAGACAATATAAGAAGAGGTATTTATGGAATGAGAGATGTTTTATGTGAACCCCAGAAATCAAGTATATAAGTGGGATATAGAGGGAGAATCAGGGTAGTAAAAAATTAAAGACTACAGTGGCCCTAATGGGCAGACCTATACCCAACTTTAATGGAATGCTTTACCGACGTATGTAACAGTTATGTATGTAATTGAATTTTGCTGGAAATTAAAGTAATATTTTAACTTACACAAATCTGTCTAAATTTCTCATTTATTTGATGCATACCCATCAAAGCTGGTGCAGTCAGACAGGATCACTGTTATACAGATTTTGGGAACAGCAAACAAACATACATTGGACTTCAGTATTAAACCAAAAAAGGGAACTGCAACCGGAAATAAATTCACGCATTAAAAATGGCTGCCAACATACAATCATGAATAGCAAACTTCAATGTTAAAAATCCAGGCAACTGACCATTATATGTAAAATTAATAGAGAAACATTTCCCGATAAATAGTGTCAAAGAAAATCACATGAAAATAGTTACTCTTTTGGGTTTTGCAGGGATCACAGTATTGGAAATAGCCAACCATTTGTGAGAGCCTGATGATCCTGAAACATTAACATATAATGAGGTAGTCACAAAATTAACTGCAGAGTTCTGCCCTCTGCTGTCAAAACATATCGCAAGATTACATTCTAAACTATGATGACAGGAAAAAGGCAAAACTTTTAAGAAATATGATGGTGCTCTATGCAAGTTAGCAAAAATTGTGTTTATGGTCAGTTCTTAGAAGAAGTACTCCTCAAACAATTATTACTAGGATTACACGAACCAAAATTCTGTGAACAGTTATTAGCAGACTCGACAATAACATATAAGGAAGCAATAACAAAGGAAATGGCACATGAATTAGTAATTGACCAAGCTAAGGAATATATAATTAAGACATCAGAGCATATACAGTATCAGTCGATCCAGAGAATAGTTGAACAAGAAGGGAAAGGCAAGAACCAGAAAGATTATAGGTGCAATCATGTATGTCGCTGTGGAAAACCAGGACACCTTGACAAAATTGTAGTCAATCTCAGTGAAAACCATCAAGCCATGGATTACTAGGACCTCTGATGAGGGATTTTGACCAATTAAGTTTAAGAAAGCAATCCCCAGAAATGTACACTATAGAAGCGTTAAAGAGCGCAAAGTCTGAAATTAAATGAACATTATACATAGAAGGAAAGTGTTTCAAAATGGAAATATATAGTGGCTTGGGAGTCTCTCTTATGTCTTTAACAGATTGGAAGAACATTACTAAAGCAGATTTTATAAAAAAAGTCGAGAGGACCAAAGTTTGTGTTAGAGACGTAAATGGAGACATGGTTGAGATTGTCAGATGAGTTATGGTGAGAGTAAAATTGAACATAAACAACAAAGTGCTACCATTATTTATAGTGCATAACCGAATAAACCCACTAATCAGTAGGAACTGGTTCCAACCACTGGGAATCATGATCAAGGTAATAAAAAAATATATCAGAAAAGAAATGCAAAGTAAATTCACACTTCTATTTAGTACAAGGTTGGGTCAAATACAAACAACATCGGTGCAACTAGAGTTAAAGGATCACTCAACACCTGTAATGTGTAAAAACCAGAAAGTACCATTTTCACAGTGAAGCAAGGTGGATGAAGCATCTAATGCAAATAGTGTGAGTTCACAGAATTTGAATAGAAACAAAGTAAAACCAGTTGTGAAAGTTAAGAATGACAGAAGTGAAAATGCTTCCAAATTTAAAAATCTGACAATCAAACTTGGAAAAAAGAACTTGCTAACTTTTGATAAAATTAAGGAAGAAAAAATTCATAAGCGGCAGTGACAACATGAAAGAGGATTATGTAAAGCAGCTCAATGAAGGCATCACGAGTGACTTTGACAAGAAGAAATTGAAAGAAGACAGAGAAAAGAAGCTATAAGATTTTGGACTGAGTATGAGAACTTCATCATTGGTGAGAAAGTGTGGATTAGAAATTGTCTGCAGAAAATCTGGATAAAAGGTATAGTCAGCATAACTTCAAAGAATATTGTGACAGTGCAAATGGATGATGAGATGGTATACAAAAGACACTTTAACCATATTCACCACTGGAGTTGACTGAGCTGGGAAGGAAGATACCCCAACCAAAACAATGAGAATAAATCAAAAGAGACTAAACCGGAGATCAGCAAGATCCAAGTTACTAACCCAGAAATAAAAGCAAAAAACAGTGAAGCAAATAATGCACCTGAAAATAGAGAGCCAGTGATGAGTGAAGAACAGCCAGCAACAGAGAATTCAAGTGAAAAGAAGCAGTCAAGGGAAGAGCAAGGATATTGCCACCCAAGATGAAATAGAAAACCACCTGCATACCTAAGAGACTTTCTGAAATAACTGATACTTCTGGAGTGGGAGGAAAAGTTTGGTGTCATGGATAAATTGGTTTAGAATTTCTTGAAATTTATTATGTAAATAGTATTGTAAAATTAAAGGGATTCATAAATAAATATAGAATTGTATGACTAAATAATATTAGAAGTGTATAACTAAATAATATTGGAATTATTTAATGTAAGATGTCAAGTAGATAATAACTATATATGGTGTGAAGGTTTAAGTAAACTTTACTACCAAAATGCCTCACTTTATAAGGTGAAATTGGGGGTGAATCAAAACCCATAGGAACTAGTGAAGGGCTCAGTTAGCAGACTATATAAGGAGAGATATTTATGGAATGAGAGATGTTTTGTGTGAATTCCAGAAGTTGGGTATATAAGTGGGATATAGTTAGAGAATCAGACTGGTAAAAAATTTAAGACTACCATGGCCCTAATGGGCAGACCTATTATACCCAATTTAAAGGAGTGCTTTATGACATATATAACAATTATGTATGTAATCTAATTTTTCTGGAAATCAAACTATTTTAACAAGCAAATCTGTCTAAATTTCTCATTTACTTGAGCATACATGTCAATGCATATATACATATTAAATATTTTTAAGTTTTCTATTTGCTGAACCAAAATTTCACTAGCATATTTCCATAAATGAATAGCGAAACAGCAGTCAATAATCTTTTTTTAAATTTCTTTTCTTTACCCATTAATTCTGTCATTTACTAATTTCATGAATGGCCAATTGGCTTAGTTATAGCTTTCTAAAAATAAAATACTAAGCTTACTGGGAAATTTTGTGTTATGTTGGAAAATGCACCCTGTTTCACCATCATTCAAGAGAATGATTGCCATTAGATAAAGCAATAACAAATTTAATTATATACTTATTGGTAAGCCCTAATGCATTACCTATGTAAGGTATTGTAATCTGGATCAAAATAATCAGTGTTGATTCAGCATGAAATGCACATTTTGGAGTTAACTGCCTTTTCAGATGTTTTGTTCTTATCATTCAGAAATGGGTAGTGTATTAAAATTTTTAAGTATTTTAAAAATATGCACACATAAAGTTAATTTTAAATATGCTTAATATATATATATGAAGTTATTCCATATATTTATGTTTAACTTATTTAAAAAGTTAAAGTGATTCCAACATGAGTGATTAGTGGTTCGACTGATGAAAGATTGCAATATGGTAGAATTGAGATGAGCAACGCATCGATGAAAACCAAAAAACTTGAATATATATATATGACATTCTAAGCGCTGATTTTCTTTCTCTCTATATATGTATGTATCATATTAGTCGAAATAAAAATAAAATTCATTTAACAGCTATATTTAAATATGCTATATTATTATTATTTTCATTATTCAAAGTTTTTAATTTAAATGCGTTACTGTAAAGTTAATGGTTATAAATGATTTATTAAAAATGAAAAACAATATTGAAATAGGAAAAAAAATTATATATTAGATGAAAACGACATTTTCATATGCATTTTTTTTTTTTTTTTTTGTTAAACACCTTAGAGGAATAGAAAAAAAAAAAATCAATGTCTTAATCTTTGGTAGTCTCTGACGATTTGTTTCTTAAGTTGCGAAAATTTCTTCAAATCAATGATACATCTGTTTCACAAATACATTGTTTGCCATTGGGAGAAAGATTAGACATATCTGATAAATGACATATTCTTTAGGCAAAGCATTCACAGGAAATGTTTAATCATTTTATAGCTTGTGAAGAATATATAAACTATTTTATAATCATATAAACCCAAAAGCCATTGCTAAATTATATTGCCACTATTGTACTTTTAATTTAATATTCCTAAAATAAAACAGATATATAATAATCTTATATAAAGATGCAAACACTTTCATTAATATATAAATAATATATTGATAGTAATTACATATATATGTTTCATTTTTGAAGATATATAAACTTAGAAACACACACAAATATATATATTAATTACCCAGACTTCACTTAAAATATATTATTTCAAAAAATTATATAATTGTAGGGGATATAACCACTAAAACTGCGACATTTTTTAAAAATTCAAAATATCTTATTTAATTAACGAAATGAGAAACAATGAAATCTGTAAAGAATAGCAAAGCTTCATAAACAATTGCAATTAATATAGATCTTTAAAAAAAAAAAAAAAAACATTACAAGAAATATAAAAAAAAACAAATGTTGACAAAGAAATATAAAAAATATCTAAATGATAAAGATATACAAATTAATTGAAAGAATATAGCAGTGATTTTGATATTTAAGAATAATGAAAAAAAGTTAAATAGAAATTTTGGATTTTTTAATTAACAAAAAAAAAAAAAATTGCTGACATCATTGAAACTTGTCTAAAAAGAATTTTAGATCAAATCAACTAAAAAAGCAAATTGTATTAAAAAGTAGTTTATAATTACCACAGTACATCACATTTAAGCATTATGAAATATTAAAAAAATAGTAAGTATGAATTGGAATTTTGTTTTGTATTTGTATATTATAAAAGGACATTCAATTCACCAAGTATTTGGTAGTGATTAAAGATTGAAGGATTAAAAATATAGATTCAGATTATTATTGAATTATAAATAATATTTATCAAAATGGCAAGAGTAGATTAGAATTAGTAGAACAATTAAAAAGATTAGCAACGATATGAGAGTATGGAGGGTGATTTAATCTCATCTTAAACTCTATAGCAATTTTGCAAGAGATATTTTTGGATTAAAATAAAAAGTTAAACTAATCAAAGTAAACATGGATTATTTATGCCATCTTGCTTTTGCATGCAAATGATATTATTGTTTTTGCCAACATTGATTTAGATTTCAAGAAACATTACAAAAGCAATAATATTAAAGCAAAAAACAAAATAGGACTAAAATTAAATGCTAATTTTTTTAAAAAAAGTTCAATGATTTTCTTAAAGAAAACAATAAATGTTAATAATAGTCAATTGAAATAAGGAGATAACTTTATTATTAATACAAATAGAAAATTAATGGATAAAAATAATCATAAAATTAAATTTGAGTTAAATGCTTTTAGCAGAAAAAAAAAATCTTAAAAGAAAGTATGCCTATTTGTTTATAAAAAAATTAAATATGTTTTACTAGTTCTTTCTTAGAAGTCTGACATATGGACACTTAATAAAAATGAAATAGGGGCAAGGAAGTAAGGAAAGACGTGTTTTTGAGTAATAAGGAAAATAAATTATCAAAATGAAATATACTGATATCAAAACAAACATATGTCAATGGCATTATGGAAAAAATCAAGAAGTAAAAATAGTCAAGGGTTAGATATATTGCTGGGAAATATTACATCAAACCCAATTAAAGTTTTAAATAAATTGATTATAATATATTTAAAAAATAAACCACATGTAAAATAAATGAATGAAATGAGAGACACAAAGTTATAGATTGGAGAAATGAATTAAAGTTGAAGAGATATTCACCCAAAGAGTTTTGACATGATATATATATAATTCTTTTTCTGTTTATGAAATCAATCTTCTAATGCCATAAATATAATACTCTAAAGTATAAAAAAAGTTGCTTGAATAAAGAAAAAAAGTTAAACTAGATAAGTCACTTCTGATTTGAAGATTTATATATACGTATAATTAATACTTTCTTAATTAGAAAAAAATCATGTAGTTAATTAATTACTATAAAGACAGAGCCTGCTTTTGGCAGTTACTTTAAGCTATCATTTACAATAGTTTAAGAACATCATTACTTTTATATAATGTGTTATAATTAATGAAGTTTGTACAAGATTAGCTTCAATAAATTAATTACAAATATTATTAATGATGACTTCAGTATTTTGCTTTTTATTATTCCATTTTTTACATTAAATATAATAATTCATAAAAAATATATTTTTTAAATAGATGTGTATGATTTAAAGATCATATATCAATTTTATTGAAAGCACATGCTCATACAATAATCGAGGCTTTCCAAATATTCCCATTTCTTTTTTATGTAAGAATATGCATTATCTCCTTCTTATAAGTTTTATATACAATAATTTTTTCTGATCCATTATCTACTACATCTATATTATTGTAAGATTGTCTAAAGATATAATATGAAAAAGTTTGTTAGTTTTAAATATTTTGAGAAAAAAAATGTAATTAAACTTATATACAAACAAATTTTCACAATTAAATTTTTTTTAAATCAGAAGTGTGGTTTTGGAAAAACAACATTGATTTTACATTATTTTATATTCTTTTGGTAACAATTCAACTATGTTAATTATACCTTTTTGTATAACACTTAGTTGACTGAATAATGAGCATTATTCAAAACTGGAATAATATTAGTATCCAAACTTGGTATCACTTCCAAGTGAACAAATTATACTTGGGATATTTAATCCTAATATACACTAAAAAGAATTATGTGTATCTTTTTCTAATCACTTTGATATCACCAACACTATTAACTTCTTTTCATTTGACATCACATACTTTATTTTCATAGTTATTCTGAATATTTTATGTTCCACATTTTGCCATTTATCTAAAAATTTAAAAATATAGGTTTTACATATTCTTCAATTACTCAATGAATAAAAGTTAATTTTTCTATATTTGGAATAAAATAAATAATATTGTAAATGAATCAAACAAAATTGTAATCAAATTAAATAATGTTATTTGCACATTATATATGTTTTCTTAGTTAACAAAATATAAATAAGTTATATTTAAATATGTTTGGTAGTAGAAAATATTTAGGGGTTAATAATTAAAGAACAAGATAAATTTTAGACATCTAGTAAGCCAATTACAATTAAAAAAATGTTAATTAGACTGTAGAATTTTCTTTGGCATTTAAAATTATTCATTAAAAATATTAAAGCATTGATACCTGGGAGAAATCTGAAACAGAATAAGAACACAACTTATAAGTAAATAATATGTGGACATGCTTGCATCCCTGAAAGATATAGATAACTACCATGGCATAAGTTTGAGGGTACAAGTGGATAATTAATCCAGTTAATTTCCACTACTAAAGGTATCAAAGTAAACCAAGGGGCTTCTGCAGATCACAATGGCTTTATCATTATATTGTAAATGTCTATGGCTTATGTATATGTGTTACTTTAAATTTATAGATTGTTGTAAGATAAATTTTTGTGTTGTAATTTATTTCTGCTTGTATTTTTACCATTACCACAACTGAAGTATTCATGATACCAGTACATATTAAAAAATTGATGCAGTCAGTAACAGGAGTTGACCCCATAACTAGAAATTAAAGTATTCAATGATAGGATTCAACTCATGATTAAGAAATGGATGCAGTTAGACAGATTAAGGGGGATTTACTCAGTGGAACTAATATAATCAATTTCTATATTGAATTTAAAATAAAAAAGTGAAGTCTGTGATGCAAGTGACAATATATAACTTTAAATTTGATCCACCAATTTATATAAAGAAAATAAACTTTTTCTTACATTTGTTTATGAAGACCCAGATAAATTACCATACACAACAGAAATGAACACATTTAAATCATCAAATCATTTCACAGATTCAAAATATGTAGCTTGGATACATTTCAAAAATAGAAGACAAAGTAAGGGGGGGGGGGTTGCATGATTATAATCAGGTATTGAGAGAATTAGATAAATGATCTAAATGTGGACACACTCTTAAAGATGTTTTGCTTGAATAATTATTTCAAAGGATGTATGATGATAGACTCATGCAGAAGTTGCAAGTTTCTAGAAATTTAATTACATTGAAGCATTCAAAAAGGAATTAGCCCACAAAACTGTATTGACCAATGCAAGACGTTTTGAAATTTTGGCAATAGTAAGTATTGGCATAAATAAGACATAGTAAAAAACAGATTATAGACAGTAATTCAAAAGAAATGATTTGTTAGTGTTGCAGAAAAAAAGATCATATGGTATGAAAATGTAAATGGAATCAGTGGGATTATGGCTCATTAAAATAAGTATGTCAATGTAAAGTGGGAAAAGAATATAAAAGTTTATGCAATTAATAAATAATTACTTTGTGTCTGTGTTTGTAATGAGTAATATATTTGCAATATATATTTCATACAAAATTATGAGTGTAAAGTAAACAAATAAATAAAATACGATAAATAAAAAAAATGTATATTGAGTTTATTTGGCTAAGTACTTTCGAAGGAATACCTTCATTATGAAAGCTGTGTGCTAAATGAATTGTGAAGTAAGATCATTGCTATGAAATGCAAAGTGTATAGAAATTACGTTTGCCATTATTTGAATATTGTGTAAAATGTATCTCTTTTGTCCATCAAATTTTAGTCCAAGTTAATGAAATAGGCTTCTTTAATCTTTCTCTTTAAGTTGTGGCACTCCCTGCACATGACTCGAGGGCTGTCTGGAATGCAGGGGTGGCTGATGGAGGTGCTATGCATGGCTTCTTTGATCTTTTTTTTTAGTCATGGTGTTCCCTGCACATGACTTGAGAGCCATCTGGAATGCAGGGGTGGCTCATGGAGGCACCTCCATAGGCCACCCCTTCATTCCAGATGGCCCTCGAGTCATGTGAAGGGAGCACCATGACTTAAAGAGAAAGATCAAAGAAGCCTATCTCATTAACTTGGACTGTAATTTGATAAACAAAAGATATACGTGTTACGCAATATTCAAAAAATGGCAAACGTAATTTGCATACACTTTGCATTTCATAGTAATGGTATTGTGTTACAAATTCATTTAGTACACTGCTTTAATAATGAAGGTATTCCTTTGAAAGTTCATGTAATGTGAAGTTAAAAATTCCCAGATTATGAATATATCAACAGAATCTGAATTAAATTTTAAAGGGGAAATGCTATTCAACCCACTGACATGCTATTGACAGCACTGATTAAATCTAAACTGGATGTAAAATTCAGTAGTCAATTATATAGATGGATGAAATACTAAACTGATCTACAGTACAAAAGTAATCTATTGAAAGAAGGCTGATAAAAAATATCAACTACTAGTCAAATAAATGAGCAGGAGATGGTCAAGTTGTCAGCCTGCACTACTACTCAAATATATATGGAATGTTAAGAGAAAAATTATCTTTAAATAAAAATGTATTTGTAAGAAATGATCATTAATAAATTTTAGTTGATTCAAGATGATCCTGATTTGGGATGAATTAAAGCATTTGCCTGTTATTAAGTATACTAGCCTGGTATCAATAGAAAAATAAAAGAAATCACTAAAAGTTGTAATGGATGGCAAGTAACAGCAAATGCACCATAAAAATATGTATATAACATGGCCATCAGTAATAAAATTTTAAGAGTCATGTTTATATTGATCGTACTGAATGTTTTACATGATTACATTTTCCTAGCAATAATTGACACATATTTAAAGTGAACTGAGTACACAAGTGTGAAAATCATCAGTTCTGATGATACTATTGAAAAACAAAAATATGTGCTTTTCCAGGTTTCCCTGAGACAGTGACAGATAACAACTGTAGTTTTACATCTAAGACACTGAGAACACATCTACATACCACCCAGAGGTGAAGCATATTACAAAAAAAGGGACATCAAGAAATATTATATGCAGACTTTCTACACTTGCACAATATGCCTTTAACCAACACTGGTAAATTCCCTGCTGATGTGATGTTAGGGAAAAACATTTGCACACAGCTTATGATAATATTTCCAGAAGAAAATTTTGATTTAGAGATAAACTATACTGTGAAAAATAACTATGCTGTGGGTAAAAATGAATAGATTAAAATTGGCATAGAAAAATGTAGGGTGAAAGAAGTTACTTATTTAGGCAAATTGCAATCTCTGAAACTGAGAAAAATTATTAGAAATCACATCACAATCATGTTAGATGATTTGTGAAAGAAGTTAATCAAACCACAAGTACTATTGTATCTGATATCCAATCACTATAGTCCAAACAACTTCAAGAAATCTGAAATAATAAAAGTAGATAAAGAGAAAAATGAAAAAAAAAAGTACAAATAGAAATAATTCACACTTATAATAGATTGCAAAGAATTTAAAAGACTACATTGGATTTCAAAAACCCTAATTTCTAAAGTGGAGTAGTGAATTATATTACAGGTAATATAGGATATCAACTGTTGGTCAAATGGATCAGCAGGAATTGGGCTAGCAGTAAACCTGAAATACTCCATAAACCTATATGAAATGTTAAAAAAAATTTATCTATAAATAAAGAATGTGTTGTTATAGGATTATGAAAAACACCAGTTTAGATAAAACAATTGAAAAACTTAAAAGAAATATGCATTTTTCATGGTTTCCCTGAAATATTAGTGTTAAATAATGTCACTATATTGTATATTGAACAGCTTCAAGGAATTTCTTAAGAAGGAAGATTAGACATATCAACATTTCTTCATCCTATCCAGTTTCAAATGGCTTTGCAGAAAATGTGGTACAAACTTTAATCAGATATTACAAAAGGAAAGGACTTTAAGTATTTAAGAAATGTTATATACAATCCTTTCATATAAGAACAGTAAACCTTCAACTAATAATGGCAAATCCTCAGCTGAGATGATGTATGGGTAAAAAATTTGCACAAAGCTTATACTAATTTTCCCAGGAGCAAATTTTGATTTATAGAAATACCACACTATAGAAAATCACTAAAATGAGGGAGAAAATATATGAATCAGAAAATTAATTGAATAATACTGGGTAAAATGTGAGATTAAATATTTTATGCAGGCAAATAATAATCTTTGAAACTGAAAAGAAAAAAAGTGACTAAAGACACATCAACCATGTTCCAATTTAAAAAAGAAATATACCAAACTGAAAGAACTGTTGTACCTCTAAATTCAACCACTAAATCCAAACAACTTTGATTGATCTGAAATAATGGAAATAGATGAAGAGCATGTACAAGTGGCAATTATTACAAAATGCCAAAGCAACTTTAGGGTTGTTATAAAATGACATTCCACATTTAGGCTAGATCTATATTATTATGAATGACATCTCAATTCTGAGACATAGTAAAGTTTTTATATTATCATTCCATATTATAATCAATAGCTCATTACAAAATAGTGACAAATGATTGGGCTATGTTTTATTCAGATTATCTTGATCATTTCCCCAGCATCACCATTTTTATAATATTACAATATATATATATATATTGTAAAAATTATCCAGCTCATCCTTATAATGGTTACATTTTAAATAAAAAAGTAAATAAAAGAAGGAAGAAAATTCATTTTAGTTAACTTTAGGTTATCTTTGTTCTTAAAGATTAAACATCCTATAATCTCTTATATGTATCTAATTTGTAAATATTTAAATATTTTGCTACATTCTATAATTCACATTTATTTTTTTAAATGTTTAATTCTCATTACTATTTAAGTGGTATTTTATTTACATCTGAAATAAAAATGCATTATAAATATTTAAAAAAAAGGTAAAAGAGATAAAAGAATGAAATCAAATGGCTATTAAAAGTAATATAATGATAAAGATAACTAAGAGTGTGTATTTCTAAAGAAATCAGAAAATTAATTTATAATCTGCATTTTTTTGAAAACTATATTTTAAGTTTATTCACTTTACCTATCTGCTTTATTATTAACAGAGGAAGTTGAATAGTTCATGACTCATGAAGATAGATAATTATAATTATAAATTTCTAAAGAAATGCTGATGTAGCCAAAAAGATAATTCCAAAAGGGATTGAAAACATATTATTGTAGCTATTATTCTCCCATCTGGTTCAGCAAAAAGTTTATTTCTAATTTTCACTTACTTTTCATTATTTAAAAAAGAGAATATTCATTTTTTAAGTATAAATAATATATTAATGGTGCATCAATAAGCAAATCAAGCAGTATAGAGTTTCACCAAACTCTTGTTGTTATCTTCCAAATTTTATCATGTAAAAAATCACTAATGCCAATGTATATGTGAAGAAATAATTATAATATCTGTCTAAATCCTTGGGAAGGAGATAAACATCATAACGCTTAATGCATTTCTGAAGAATGTTGACCACCACCATCTGCCTGTCCTAATTATTCCAAAAAAACTATTTCGCTGCTGGATGATGTAACTTCAAGGAAAATTGCATATTGATCAAGAAAGTGTTTTTGTTAGCCATCTTAATATCTGGCCTTCCAACTTTAAAGATGAAACATAGGCAGTTATGATTATTTAAGATTTTATTTTTTTAAATAAAAATAAAAGGCATAAAATGAAGAGAAAGGTCAAATCACTTTATAACTAATATTTAGATAGTTGTGTATTAATTTTTTTGTTGTTACTATATGTGTTCTGATTTCTTTTAGTATTCTCAATTTAAAAAAAGAAAGAAATTGACTTATAGAATAGGTATGGAATTTGATGTTTAAATAATATATATGATTTGTAATACACTCATACTTGTTGAGTAGCAAAATATGTTAAATTTAATAATATATTGAAATATCATATAGATAAAGTCTATATAGGTGATTAAATTACTTTATTACTTTTAATATATGTATTTATATTTTTTCTAATATAACATATCATAATTCATTTAATCTTTGGGAATATGCTTTGTTTTGTGGGAGGTGAAGTGATAAAAGTAAGATCCCACTTCATGAATATGGAGAAAGTTATCTATATGTATGTGTTTGAAAATTAATCTCTTAAAATTATTGTATTGTTTATTTATTGGATTCCTTTTTAAGTATTAATGAAAGTAAAGTAATGTATAAATCTATATAGATATAATAATAATGTTGGTCTTATTTAAGCATTTTGATACCAAATAAAAAAGATTTCCTCAGTGTATATTTATACTTAGCTACTGATGATGATGTCATTTAAAGAGAATCTGTTATTTATATTGTTGAAAAATGGTATTCACTTAAGATATGGAATCCCTACCATTTTGAATTATCTGACTATCAGTGAACTCAAATAATATATTATAATTATTTACATGGTATAGTCTATATAAATATATCAATATCTGATAAAATTTGTTAATTAAATATGATGATCATAAGTTATCTTGAAAGCTTCTATAATGAAATGCCGATTATTCTTATCATTGTTATTCTTACATCAATGCATGAATAAAATATGAACTAATTCCTTTTTTTATTTATAAAGATTAATTTTGTTTATTTCTTTCAAAGACTACATCACTTGTTAAAAATCATGTGTGATGTTATACTGTATAATTTACTAGTTTATTTACTTTGCTCTGAAAATATTGAAACAATATTTAGATTTTTAAAATTATTTTAATGCATGTCTATATTACTGAATATATATAAAAAGATAAAAATATTTGTATAGATTATTTATATTATATTTTGTCATCCAAAATAAAATCCAGATTCAGTAATATGCCCTTTTGTTTTTCAATTATATTTAGCTAGTATTTTAAATTTCATTAATATATTTGTGAAATTTAGCTTCAAAGTTATAAATTCATAACTCAGAACTATCAGGCTGAAACTCATCCCACTTATTTATCATTGAAATTTTGGCTTCTCCAATTCATGCAGTACAATAGATAAGAACTAATTTATTCCTCATAAATATACCACTACAATATATATATATATAATTATTATTATTATTATTATTATTATTATTTGATGTCTGTATTTTTTCAAAGCAATATACTTAATTATATAATTGAATATTTATAAATACAGTAATTAGATAATTAATAATTTTATCCACCTAGGAACGCTTTCAATTATCTTAGTAATTTTTGTCAACTAACACTTTTGTGCATGCACTTTTATGAGGGTTAATAATAAATTAATACTTTCACTCCCAACACAAGATATAGTATTTATGAAAGAATAAAATGAATCCACTTATTCTTTCCAACCCAAATGCTTATATATGGGCAAATCTTAAGTACTGGAAATGAAAGCGCGAGGATAGACCACTCACTTTAAATTACTGTTTATGATGTCTGAATGAATGACGTCGACGAAATTATCTAGAATTTACTAAACATCACTCTCAAATGAAACTTAAACATATGTAAATAAGCATTTATTTTATAGAGCTATGTTTTATAAATTGTAATACATTAAAGATCAGCCTTTTCAAGCTATTGTGCATGCGCTTCTACAAGTGTTAATAATAAATAAATACTTTCACTCCCAACACAAGATATAGTATTTATGAAAGAATAAAATGAATCCACTTATTCTTTCCAACCCAAATGCTTATATATGGGCAAATCTTAAGTACTGGAAATGAAAGCATGAGGATAGACCACTCACTTTAAATTACTGTTTACGATGTCTGATCTTTAATGTATTACAATTTATAAAACATAGCGCTATAAAATAAATGCTTATTCAATTAACACTTTGAAAGGCTAACCTTCCCACAATTCTGTGATCTTAACATTTGCTACCTGCTTGTTAATTAAGTCATGTTTGTATTTGAATATTAGCATAGCTTCCTTTATTTTCCTTTTATTGTTTTTTTTTTCTATTTGCAATATTTTTACATTATTAAAATTGAAGTCAAAACCATAAATACAAGACTTATTATGGTCATAAAAAATAGATGCTGAAATATTATTATCTACTTTACAATTTTGTTTCGATTTCTGAACACATTTTAATAACAGCAAGTGCCCTTTAGTTCTTTTTTCCAACATACATCTCAATTCACCTATATATCCACTGCCACACTTACATATCCAATTATAAATGACACAATTTTTATTTATAAATGAGGTTTTATCTTTAGAGTTATTTATTAATTTGTTTAATGTAGGAGGTGGGTAAAATGCAATATCACATATATCTATAAATATTCCTTATAAAATTTAATTGATCATTTGAAATATATGGTATTGATATCCGTATTTTTGATTAGCAGGAGAATCAAAATTATTATTAAAATTTTTATTATTATCTTTTGTATTAAAATCTCTAATAACATTATATATATGATTATAATTGTAGCCAACATTTAACAATTCATTCAAATATATTGCAATATTTTTGCATTTATCTGATGAATATTTGCAAAGATTATTATTTCTAAATAAGTAAGACTTTAAATCTTCCATTTTGTATGACATTGGTACTTTTGAATGGCAGGCTTGAAGTTCTTCTTATTTAGAAATAATAGTCTTTGCAAATATTCATCGGATAAAGGCAAAAGTATTGAAATATATTCGAATGAATTGTTAAATGTTGGCTACAATTATAATCATATATATAATATTATTAAAGATTTTAATACAAAAGATAATAATAAAAATTTTAATAATAATGTTGATTCTCCTGCTAATAAAAAATATGGATCTCAATACCATATATTTCAAATGATCATGTAAATTTTATAAGGAATATTTATAAAGATATATGTGATATTGCATTTTACACACCTCTTACATTAAACAAATTAATAAATAATTCTAAAGATAAAACCTCATTTATAAATAAAAATTGTGTCATTTATAAATGAATATGTAGGTGTGGCAGTGGATATATAGGTGAATCGAGATGTATGTTGGAAAAAAAACTAAAGAGCACTTGCCGTTATTAATTCATGTTCAGAAATTGAAACAAAATTGTAAAGTAGATAATATTTCAGCATCTGTTTTTTACAACCATAATAAGTCATGTATTTATGGTTTTGATTTAAATTTTAATAATGTAAAAATATTGCAAATTGAAAAAAATAACAATAAAAGGAAAACAAAAGAAGCTTTGCTAATATACAAATACAAACATGACTTAATTAACAGGCAGGCAGCAAATGTTAAGATCATGGAATTGTGGGAAGGTTAGCTTTTCAAAGTGTTAATTGGCAAAGATATTACTAGGTAACTGAAAGTGCTCCTAAGTAGATAAATTTTTTAATTATCTAATTACTGTATTTATAAATATTTAATTATAAAATTACACACACACATATATATATATTGCTATCTATTTAAGATTTTTTAATAACAATGTCATAGATATTCATGAGTTTGATCAAAATAAATAAATTGTGAAAAAAAAGGTGTCAGAAAATTTAGGATAATATTAGATTTCTTAATGCATGATGATGTCAGAAGATTTTAATTTTGAGTAGTAATAGATTTGTTGATGTATGATGATGTTATATTTTTAGTTCACTTGTAGAGCTCTCAGTTATAAGAGAAAATGTTATATAATGATACGGTAGGTAATGATTTTTCTTTATGCTTTAATATTGATAAGCAGATATTAAGTTGTTCATATGACTGTGTGTGATTTAATTAACCATTTTAAAAATATATTTAAGTGTATATTTATAAATATCTTGGATGTTACTACATATATCTGATCTTATGATGATTATTACATATGAACTAAATTTGCATATATATGGTAAATTGGTATTAATATAACTTATAAAGTTTGTAAATTGGAACAAATGGAAGAAAAAAAATCAAATCTGCAAAATATTACTATGGTTCCTCTAATAAAAGCACAAGCTCGTGGTTAAACACCTGTAGAGGTCCCTACTATCGCATTTTACACGCATATTCTTGAGGTTATAGCCTCAGTAAATATTACATAATTCATTCTGTAACAAATATACATATGCATAACACTACATTAGTATTTATATAAGGATTACAGAATTGCCTACATTCAATAATTTTATAATTTACAACAAATAAAAAATAAATTGAGCTTTCATCTGTTGTGCAAGCATTTAAATAGATCAGAAAATTAAAATAATAGCTATATCATCAAGATGTTACTGTGACTTCATTAAATTTACTTAAATTTACAGTTATCATTATTTTAATTTACAACCTATTTAAATGTTTGGGTGCCAGGTGGACTCATTTTTTTTATCTGTTTTTAAATGATGATTTTGAAATTACATAGTATGTTTGATTAGATAATTTACATTAGATAGTTTTATAATGTATATAAACATAATCTCGGTTTCATAGTAATCAGTGTAAGAGTTTATAAACAAAAACATAAATAAATGTAACAGTATATTAAAATAAATAAATAAAATACTATAATAATTTAAACCATAAAATTTTTACATAAATGTATAGAAAAGTATATCATCTTTAAATAGGAATTTTATATACTATTCATAATGCATACAATGTTTTGCATGAACAAAATGCATAAACACATACTCCTATGATAACTGCACAAATTATAATTAATTTATTTTTATTTGACATCAAATAGTTTATTTTTTAAATTATAATTTTTACATCATTCTAGTAATAATAATAATTATTTTTTAATTATAAAATGGAAAGTTCTGAAACTGAGCATGCTCATAACAATATACATAATTATCACCTCAAATTTTTTAAATAATTAAAATGCCACATATGTTAGAATAAAAGGCAATCAAATAAGATTATAAACTATCAAAAAAATAATAATTCAATATAGCTTATAATCAAATAAATCTCCAAGAGATTTTTGTCACTGATGTAAATAAAATTGCCATGTCTATATTACTACATAAGACAATAATCCAGCTAAATAACAAAAACAACATTTTGGAAGATTCACAACATTCTTTTACATGGAACTAGGAGTCAGATGATTTTAAAAAGCCAGAAGTTAATGTTCAACACACACACACACACACACACAAATCATTTAAAGATAAACAATATGTTTCTGAGAACATTTAAGTTTTGATTATTAGAAAATTTATATTCTCAATTACAAATCAACTTTTCTATCCAAAATTGTTTGATTTAGAAAAGCATGTGCAACCTTTTCTGAATATCAAGTCACAAGAGATAATGCTTTTGAATTTAACAACATTACAAAAAATAAAAAAAAATTACAAGTTTCATATTTACCATGTAGTACACATTTAAAAAATAAATAAATTGATATTTTATGTAATAAGTTATCATGCTAATGTAATCATAAATTAAGTACACTATACAGTTAGCTGTGGTTCCTGGATTGCATTTATGCTTTTTACAATAACAAAAGCCTACAAATCTTTAAACAAGAAAACAATATTTAGAAAAAAAATCAAATAATACAAACAAACCACTGGAAGAAAATAAATAAAAATATGGTAAATAAATTTTAGCAATAACAGTTGTTATTAAAAAAGAATGTTAAAAAAATAATGAAGACCATTATTATTAATATTCACTTCTATTAAGAGATTACCAAATATTATTTTAATGAGACTTCATTTTTTTCTCCAATTGTAACTTGTACAGATCATATATATTATTTATAATACTTCACTCATATACACTTTAATGCAATTAATTTTCTTAAAAACTTCTTTATTTTCTTACAGTTTCGACTTTCCAGCAGTCTTCTTCAGAGCTCCATCTTCCTTACAGTTGTTTTAACTTTAATTAAAGTTAAAACAACTGTAAGGAAGATGGGGCTCTGAAGAAGACTGCTGGACAGTCGAAACTGTAAGAAAATAAAGAAGTTTTTAAAAAAATTAATTGCATTAAAGTGTATATGAGTGAAGTATTAAAGTTAAACAACTGTAAGGAAGATGGAGCTCTGGAGAAGACTGCTGGACAGTTGAAACTGTAAGAAAATAAAGAAGTTTTTAAGAAAATTAATTGCATTAAAGTGTATATGAGTGAAGTATTATAAATAATATATATGATTATATGAAGATATGCAAAAAAAGTGAAGGAGAAAAATAAGAGAATTGTACAGATCATATAATTCTACAGACTTATTAGCCCATGTCTGAACAGCATAATTATAAATCTTTACAAATATTTTTAATAAAAATTGTTTTATAAATAATAATTACAGCTTTCTATGTGGGTGTAAATAGATACATATTTATTTTTATCTTTTAATAAATATTTACACAAGCCTGTCCATTAAAGTATGAAGATCGGCTATCGTAATATAAAGCTGAGTACTGATTGTATATATGTGTGAGGATAGTAATCTGAACCAACTCATGATTTCTGGTTTAGCATGAAATACATATATTGGTGATTATTTATCTTTTCAACATGTGTATGATCAGATGAGTCAGCAATATGAGATGGCATGGAAAGTTGAGGGTTGTGTTAAAGTCTCAGTTCGAATCCCTTACATTATAAACTAGTCATAAATATTTCAAACATCTACTAATTAAAAAGTTGAAAATAGATTCATTAATTATTAAAAAGAATTACAAGATCACAAATTTAAAATATTTAACATTTTAGTATGTAACTTAAAATTACATTTTATTGATTAAATTAAGAAAATATAAAACTAAACTTTTAATCAATCACAATACAATAAACTTTTAACTTGCTTTCTTTTCTGCCTATTTATTCTTGATACTTTGAGTGTTGGATAACATTTAAACAAATCATGCTACTTTAATTTTATTTTGAGCTAATAGCTACTTTTTGGACTAATAAAAATAATTTTTGGGCTATAAATGTTATAAATTCATAATCTTTCCCATATTGGTTGATATAAACCTTTTTCAAATAGTGAATATGCTTTACTTAGTTTCAGCAATAATTTGTAAAGAATTGTACTGTAATACATATTATTCATTATGAATATTATAGTAGAAGATTACATGTTTTTAAATATTTTTATTTAACTTAGAAATTGTTTGTGTGTATAAAATACATTTTGAAATTGAATTTTAAGTATTTTTATCAAATAGATTTTTTTCAAACTTTATATGGTATTAGTAATCAATATGAATGTAATATGACAATGAAATATTTCAGAGTTGCCAAGTAGTTTATATAATCTAGGATTGTTGGCAGACTAAATTCCAAACACATTGATATCAATTCAGTAAGTGTTTAGTGGTGTGCCTGAGAGGAAAGTATTTTTTTTATATAAAAAAAAATAAAATGAAAATGCTTATAGTAAATTCAAATAGAAATAAGAACAAATCTTCCTCTTAATTGTAAAAGTTGCATTAAATTTTAATTTCTTTTGATTGCAAATATTTTAAAGTGCTTTTTTCATAAATAAATTAATATTAGAATCATTTGTTCTAATAAAGTAAATTTTATTAATATCAAATTATATACAAGTATTAACACATGTACAAAAAATAAATTTAAGTTACATAACATGAAAAAAGGCAAAACAATTGGTGCATCAAGACATATGAAGAATGATTTGAACTTGGAAGAAAATAAAAACTTATGTAGATGGATGTGCATGTTATTTACCATTTATAGACTTTATATATAATGGCATTAAACAATATTAATAACATTGTGCCTTAGTGATGATAAGATGTACAACTCAGAATAATATACTGCCAAATTTTGTTTAATTTTTCTAGATAAAAATTTGATAGCATTTATATATATTAATTTTTAAGGACATTGTATTTCTTGTTATCAAATATGATAGAACAGTGAGAAAGCCACATGAGTCTGGAAATTGATTTTTATTGTGCAATTTTCTTTGAAATATTACTCAGACTGTGACATTGTTTTTATTCTTCATTTTAAATAAAATTGAAATAATTATAAAAAATATCTCAAGATTAAAAAGTTAAAAATATTATATATATATAAATATTTTATAATAAAAGCTTTTATCTACTGTGGACTAAAAAACACCAAGTAATTGTTTTTTTCAACAACAATTGGGATTTTTATATTTAACTTGAAATAAAAGCTTAGGGGGTCCCGAAATTAATTGATTCAATTAATTAAAGTTAAAAAAAAAACAATTTATTTTTGGTTTTTTAGTGTGCATTAAATAAAAGCATTTATTATAAAATATTTTTTGGATATAATATTTGAAACATTTCTCTTTATGATATTGCTATTGTAAGGGTCACTTACAATCACCAAGAACCCACTTGTACCAGTCTAACTAACTACTAATTCAAGTCATAAGAAATTTAAACCCTATCAGATAAAAATACCTTAATGATGAGCAAACACGTAGGGAGTAAATATAATTCAATATTTTTTTTAAATTTCCTAATTAAATTACTATAATCATAATTCAGAATAAACTTGTAAATCACATATATATATGTTATTTGAGTACATAAACCCAAAGTGATTGTTTTATGCATCATTGACAGACTTTGATGACAGCAGAAAAGAGTAATCACACAAAGTGATGATCTCATGTCAAGCTATTGCTAGGTAATCAAACATGGAAATAAAATATAGAATCAATTAGATGATTATTTTAGCCTAATAAATTTACAGTGTATGTGTAATAATAGGTCAGCACAGTGAGACACGAGCTGCATGTCACATCATTGGGAGATCTTTCTTTTCTATTTTATTTATTTATTTTAAATCAGCCTTCACTAATAAATGTCAACATTGCTGTTTAGAACTTTTGAGTGCAAGCTGCAGAGCAATATACCTACTTAAACTAACTTTAGAAAACCAAATTGATGATATTTGAAAGGCCAAGATAAATCCAAATCAACAAAAAGAAAACTGAACTATAACTGCGGGGTAGCAAATTAAATAATAATCGATAGTTCTACATCATCGTTAAAATAATGGAAGTCAACATTTATTTTTTCTTCATTCATTATAACTTTAAAAAAAGTTATATACATTAATAATAACACTCGTTTGTGAGGAGAGTATTCAAAAGTGACAGAGAACTAAAGCATTATTATCTACCTCAAACTACACTTATAATATTCTACTATGTGTTACTGTTACAGTGCAATGTTTAGGGGCTAGAATATAGATATGTCATGAAGAAATCAACACTATTCTAATACTTAATATCATGGAGAAACTTGTAAGCAATAAGAATGACCATACAAAGGGAAATGTCAAGAGTCTACAGAGTTCCATCAAGATTTTTATTTCGAGGGAGACTGTATGAGAATAGCTTGACCTTACCATCAGTGAAGTTAAAGAATGTGAACTCTTTATACGGATTTTATTCCTGAAAGAATGAACTCACCTAAATGTTGATATCAACAAGAAGAAAGATACTTATTCACCATGTGCTATTTTAAATTATAGTGACATAAATATAAATAGTTATTGTGATCTTTATTTTGTTTTTATGTTTGAAAAACCTTTGTGAATTTGCATAGAGAGGTTGATTTAACCATACAAGGGAGGGAGACAGCTAACCTTAGTTAGATGATTTTTTAAAATAAAATTTAAAGTATTGTTCCCAACCCTGATATCTTGACATGAATTGTCCAGTGGAAGATAGAGGTAAGATATCTTTTATTTTTATCTCTTCACATTAATTACAACCATTGCTGATAGAACAAAATTTTCATTGTTTGTTCATTGTTATATTAACCCTTGTTTTATTTATTTTTCAATATGATTGACTAATGCACATTATGTGAATGGTCTATACTATAACATTAGGGACTTACACTGTTAAATAGAAGAAAAAAGGAAGGAGGGTACCTAAAGAAGAATCCCAGGATCTACACATGAAATGGACAATCATTGGAATTTAATAATATGTGTTTGTATAATATTAAGTTAGCAATTTAGTTTTTTTTTTTTTTGTTGTTGTTAATAAAATCATTTATCCATTTCCTTCCGTATTTAATGTAAATAGCGGTTGTCAAGTGAATAAATTTCTACTGCAGGGAAGGTGGGTAGAAAACCTGATAGTATTTAGTTATATTAAGCATAAAAAATCATCTTTGGTATTGAATGCTATTAAAATTTAATCATTATTATTAAACATTTTGTTTGTAAAGCAACTTTGTTAATTTGTTTCATACCAAATTCAATCTCTCCTATTCATAATCAACACACACAATGTTCAAAACTTAATACTTCATTTAAGCGTGCACACACACCCATATGTAATCAAAAAAATGAATTATTAAAGTGCTTATGACAAGATTGCCAATGACATAGGAATATAACAGCTAATTTTTCCTAATTGATTTCATCTCTGAAGAAAGTCAAATGTGAATAATCCCTAAGTTTGAATACTGGTGCATAACATGGCTAGAAAGGGGAAGAGATATAGATGAACTAATTAAATCACATTTAAATTTAATAGAACTGTGAGCTAGCATATTAGAGGTTAATTGGTTGAGAGTTAGGTACTTCTTTGTGCTACCATGAGAACCCTACCAAAGCACTAAAGTCTGACCATGGTTAGATGAATTTGTTAAACTCTCTGATAAATGTATGTCTATATAAGTAATGTATCTATTATGCAAAAATAAGTGTTTATAAAGATAAACATCACAAAATCACCATTTCTTATGCTTGCTCTTAACAGTTATTAAAACAAGCAAAACTCTCTATACATATTGTCATTCAGTGCAAGCCAGAGTAATCAATGGATGCCAGAAGGCTTGTGCCTAAAATCCCCATCTAGCGCCTACTCATCCAATATCCCCAGACTAATTTCTGGCTTGTGGTGTTCATCAGTGAGGAGAAATATTATAGTGTTTTCAATTTAAGTCTCATAGTTTTGTAGTTAACTAGAGATAAAAGGTAGCTGCTGGAGGGCTGCATTACATCCTAAGATCTAGATGCAGTGCTCTCAGATCTAAGGCTCTTCATTGATGAAGGCCACAAGCCAGAAACTAGTCTGGGGATATTGGATGAGTAGGCACTAGATGGGGATTTTATGCACAAATCTTCTTGATTCATTGATTACCCTGGTTTGCACTGAGTGGCAATACATATAGAGAGTTTTGCCTGTTTTTATAAAAATAAGTATGAACATAAAAATTTATAACCAATATTAGTATTATAAACAAACTAATGAAATAAAATTAAGTTAATTAAAAACATGTTGAAGAATTAAAGTTAGTTATTTTTTTAAAAAGCATAGGTAGCATAAAAGCATAATTAGAAATTAAAACTACAAATGTCCAGTCAACTTATTACAGAAGCTGGAACAAGGTCAGAGATATAAGATAACAAAGATAGAAAAAGAAACAAGAAAAAGTTGCTATTAGGATTTTGTCTGATGAGCCTGGCTACTATATTTTTATAATTATAATTTTTCATCAACTTAAGCCATGCTAAATTACAATTTAGATATGCACATTATGAGATTATGAATGGAGCAACTAAGCTTTTATATTATCTTGATTTTAATTTAAAAATAAAATTTACTATGATCATGAAAATAATTAAATTTAAATATTATTGATAAATAAAATTTAAAAGTATGTAAAATCATGCACTGGACTAATTTCTTGTGGAATTTGCTATTTTTCAAAACTTTTGTGTGATTTATAAACATTGAAATCTCTCCTTTGTTTAAAGACCGACTTTGAAATCTTTCCTTTGTTTAAAGGCCAGTCGGCCTTTAAACAAAAGAGAGATTTCAATGTTTATAAATCACAGAATAAGTTTTTTTTATTATTATTCCTGTTATTATTTCCAGCATAAAAAAAAACCCCTATTCTTTGCAAGTATATTTACATATATATAGTGAATTATTATTTCAGCTTGAAAATTAATTCTATAAAAGCAAAAATTTTATTATTAGTTTTTTTTCCCCATGTAATGCATCTTTTAAATATAGTAATTTATTTTCAATTGTTAGGAAAAAAGCAAGCAAACAACATGTATATATGTCGTTTTCTATTCTATTTGATAAACACATTTCAATGTTTCTGTTTTGTTAACCGGCAGTCAACATTTTATTTCAACGCTTTACAAAATTTAAAAGCTGAGAGCAGTTTTATTATTTTGGATTTATTTTTAAATAAAATGATTGTTTTTATCACATGTAAAAACAAGCCACTTAATATTTGGTAAATTGTCAAAATCATGTTATACTAAAGTAAAAACCATTTTAAAATATTGAAAGAATTAAACGTTTATTATTTTTTCTATCTTTATATTTAATATTGTTAAATTTGAATCTTATTTGTTCTAGACGCTTTGATAATTTTATTAAATATAAAAACTTTATATCCATCTTTGACCCATTAAAATCGACTTGTTAAAATCCGTTGTTACAACCACAATTTTTTCGATATTTGTTTTTGATTAAACTATATTACATAGGAGGATTCTAAATGATTTTTAACTCCGAGAACTTTTAACGAATTCATAGCATACATTTTCAGATTTAACTATTCACTATATCATTCCAGCTGAATTATTTATAATAGCAGTTTCTGATCTAATTGTGACACTACATAAAACTTGATATGGAAGTGAGAGTATGACTGTAAAATATCTGAGACATTATTATTTTATGTAGTTCTGCTATTATGTATTTTCTAGAGTTATGATCAATTTTATACAAAAAGTCTAAAACAAACTTTAGTAAATATAGTATTATGCTGATTCATACATTAAAACAAATTGAATAGTACAATGTTCTTAAAATGATAATGATAAGATTTTATATGCAGGTTGTAAGATATATATCAGCAATTGTAAATCAACATATATATTATTTCATGTATACAAGCTACTAAAGGTTAGGGCAAATTATATTCAAAACATACAAATAATTGGTTATCAAGGAAATCATTAGGTTAAAAAACATAATTATTCTTAGAGATTTTTAATCTTTAAAATGGTAGCTAATAAACGAAGATTGCAAGAAAAAATGAAAAAAACAACAACATTCTAATTCCACATAATATTCAAATTATACAATAGATTATACATTCTCACTCATACAAACAATAATTATCTAAAAAGCTAAAGCTATCAAGATCAACAACATATCAAAAACAATAAACTATTATTCTTTTGTTTTGT
Source organism: Epiperipatus broadwayi (assembly GCA_028023455.1). Classification (NCBI taxonomy): domain Eukaryota; kingdom Metazoa; phylum Onychophora; class Udeonychophora; order Euonychophora; family Peripatidae; genus Epiperipatus; species Epiperipatus broadwayi. The sequence continues at coordinate 652,604 of JAQFVV010006232.1, forward strand.
AATTCTCTCCTCCACATATACTTAATTATTTTTGTAAAAAATCAGAAGAAATAAAATTTTATATAAATAAAAAATATTGAGGAAAATATAAAATCTACAAGTTAGATAATACAAACAATGCTATGAGATAGGTTAGTATTTTACCAACACACCATTATTTTACCATTAAAGCTTAGTTTATCAACAAAATCATTTTTCTTCTCTTATCTGTCATGAACTTGAGTTATCAGTAACTACTGATTTGAAAATGAGAATTAGATTCCAATTTCATAGAATAACCATTGATAATTCAATATTATTATAGATATCACTAGAATACAGATGGGAGAAATTCTTTTGGTTGCACTTTGTAAAGATATTTTATGTAATCTTATATGCTATACTTGCAAAAAAATAAATACAAGTACCATAAAATAGTGAAATAAATATATATTAAAATTAATATATATATAATATTTATACAATATTATATATACTTTTTAAGCTAGGTGACATTAGAGGAAATTTGAACTCAGACTTTCAAACTCCCTTTAGTCAGCCACTTCATCCTATACAACCAATATTATTTGATCACATACATGCAAAAAAGATATTCCCTGTAATTATATATATATATATTGCAATAGGATTGTCATAAACAATAGTACAATTTAATGTGCTCTTTACTATTATTTTTTTGAATGTTATCAACTGTTATTATAAAACAAAAGTTGTAATCCCAACTCTTACCAGACTTGTATTTTGACTTACTAAATTGATACTTTATCAAGATATACTAAAGATCAGAAATATCCATGCTTGAATCTTTATTATAATGATACATTTTATTTTTACAATTTAAAAATTGTTAATTTACAAGACCATAATTTACAATGGGTGTTTAAAGAAAGAATATTAAATACTTTATATGAAGTAAAGCATAATTATAAGCTTTATCATAATTAAAATTTATATTATATATTAATGTTTGCAAAACCTATTTGTAATAAAATTGTGGAAGTATACACATTTACAGCTCCCTAAAGTGCTAAATTTAATGAGGAATATATCAATTAAGCAGGCAAAACTGTCTATATGCATTGCCAGTTAGTGCAAACCAGAGTAATCAATGGATGCCAGAAGGCTTGTGCATAAAATCCCCATCTAGTACCTATTCATCCAATATTCCCAGACTATTTTCTAGCTTGTAGACTTCATCAGTGAGCAGCCTTGGATCTGAGAGCACTGCACCTAGATTTTAGGCTCTAATGCAATCCTCCAACAGCCACCTTTTATCTTACTTAACTACAAAACTAGGAATCTTAAATTAAAAACACCATAATATTTTCAATCCAAGCTTATTAGCTTATATAGGTCTGAACTCATTTCAGTACCTATATATTTTGGTGTCTTTGGTTCTTTAATAATCATAGCCATCACTATCCTATTAGGCAGGATTGGTTTTAAGCCAATAAACATCACATAATCACCATTTCTTATGCTTGCTTATAACTGTTATTAAACAGGCAAAACTCTCTATACATATTGGCACTCAGTGCAAGCCAGAATACTCAATGGATGCCAAAAGGCTTGCGCATAAAATCTCCATCTACTGCCTACTCATCCAATATCCCGGGACGAGTTTCTGGCTTGTGGCCTTCATCAGTGAGGAGCCTTGGATCTGAGAGTATTGCACCTAGATCTTAGGATCTAATGCATTGATTACTCTGGCTTGCACTGAATTGTAATACGTACAGCGTGTTTTCCCTGTTTAATAAAAGTTATAAACAAGCATAAAAATGGTGATCATGTGATGTTTATTGGCTTAAAACCAATCCTGCCTAATAGCATAGTGATGGCTATGGTTATTAAAGAACCATAACACCAAGATATATAGGTACTGAAATGAGTTCAGACCTATATGACTGTATAAGCTAATGAGCTTGAATTGAAAATATTGCAGTGTTTTCAATTTAAGACTCATAGTTTTGTTGTTAAGTGGAGATAAAAGGTGACTGCTGGAGGATTGCATTAGATCCTAAGATCTAGGTGCAGTGTTCTGAAATCCAAAGCTTCTCACTGATGAAGGCCACAAGCCAGAAACTAGTCTGGAGATATTGGAAGAGTAGGCACTAGATGGGTATTTTATGCACAAGACTTATGACATCAATTGATTACTCTGGCTTGCACTGATGGCAATATGTATAGAGTTTTGTCTGTTTTGATAACAGTCATGAGCAAGCATAAGAAATGTGATCATATGATGTTTATTGGCTTAAAACCAATCCTGCCTAATAAGATAATGGTGGCTATAGGTATTAAAGAAACAAAGTCACCAAAATGTATATGTACTGAACTGAATTCAGATCTATATGACTATGTAAGTTAATGAGCTTAAATTGAAAAATATTGCAGTGCTTTCAATTTAAGACTCATAGTTTTGCTGTTAAGTGGAAATAAAAGATGGCTGCTGGAGGGTTGCATTAGATTTTAAGCTTTAAGTGCAGTGCTCTCAGATCCAAGGCTCTTCACTGACAAAGGTCACAAGCCAGAAACTAGTCTGGGGATATTGGATGAGTAGACACTGGATGGATATTTTATGCACAAGCCTTCTGGCATCCATTGATTACCCTGGCTTGCACTGAGTGGCAATACATATAAAGAGTTTTGCCTGTTTTGATACAAGTAGTTTTTATACATTTCTCAAATTATTCAATATTATAATGTTTATTAGAAATAATTAGTCATATTTATATATTGGACTATTAGTATAATGAATGTCTTTAGAAAAACTAAACTTTATTTAAATTTTCTAATTACATTAAACTGTTAATAATAGCACATTGGAAAATTTAACTAAAATTTAATTTTTCTAAAGACATTCAATACTTAATATTTGATGAAGGTAGTAGTCCAATATATAAATACAACTAAAATATTATCATTATAAATCTTTAGAAAAACAATAATTAGTCAGATACTATTTTTTTCATTATTGTTAGGTAAATAGAAGGCAAAAAAAATACTATGTTGCATTGATTTTTATAAAATCCTTGACAATACTGAACAATTGCGCCATAGATAGTTATTGAGTTATATAGATTAGACAATAAAATAATTAATTTTCTAAAATGTGCTGATGAGAATGTATGGAAAAATTGGAAGATGATATATTGAAAGAAATACAAAGTAAAAAGATTAAATATCAGAAAGTTTAACTTACATATCTGGAATGAGTTGTGAATAAGATACAAAAATGTTGAAAAAAACACTGAACATGAAGTAAAAATAAATAATTTAAAATATATAAATGAATAATAAACATTGGAATCAATATTACAAATGATAAACAAGAAAGTCAAGGAAATGTGGATTATATATTAACAACAGAAAATGAAACAAAACTCATGTAAAAGTGAACTAAACAATGCAGAAAGTTTTATATTTTTTTTACTAAAAAGACCATTACCAAAATAAAATAGTATTACTAGTAACATTGGCTGAAAAATAAAGAATAACTACATGAGAATCATATCTAATAGCAATGGACATCATTGGAAAAGCAATGATATCAGACTATATTCTAAGCAATGAATTAGATGTATGCATATTTACTTGTATATTATTTGGTTGTGAAACTTAGACAATATCTCACTCTGAAGAATTTTTAAATTTAAAAATCTTCATACAAAAAGATATTGAAAATAGACTGGATGTAGAAGAGTTTCCCATGAATAATACATATTAAAATTAATTGGAAAAAATATTAAGAAAAGTAAAAGTTTTTTTTATTTGATTTGACTATATGAATAACAATCAAAAACTAAAAACTATAAATTTTTGGTATCATACAAAACCCAAATAAAATGAAAAGATGTCATAGAATACGAGTAGATGATGTTAAAATTGTGTAGAACTAATTTGCATTTAGTTTAACTTTCTTACAAAAGAAACAAATTGGAGACAGCAGATGAAGTATTATAGTTTCTGATGATGGTAATTTCACTAAAGTGACTAAAATAACTAGATAATTGATATTGCTTTATGTAAAATGTTTAACATTAAATACTTTAATTAAATACAATGTAAATACTTTCATGATCTTGTGAAGTAATAACTTTCATATTTCAGAAACAAAATATATAACTATAAATTAGTTATAAATGAAGTTGTTATAAGCAAATAGATGTTTGTAATTTAGCATAAGTGATGGAGCTGAATGTTTAACTTTAGTGAAACATGTATTTTATGAGATTTTGGTTGTTTATTTTATGATGTGGTAGCAGTTTATAAGATTAAAAATATTATACTTTTAATTTAGCGTTATATAAAGTCGTAAGACAAAAATAAAATATATCCTCACCTTATTATTCTATATATATATATCTGTAAATAGTTGATAATTATGTATGCATATAATTACACTAGATGCAGGTTATTGTATATACAAAAAATTGTTTAGCCTAAAGTAAAAAATATTGTGTTGAATTTTTATCTTGGAATTGTTTAGTTGCACTTAGTTTTTTTTTTAAAAAAAAGATTATGAACTGTCATTTAAATCCATTGAATTGACTGAAATGGCGAATTATTTCTTTGCTTTAGATCTAATGATGTGTCAATATTTATTTTTGTCGCGCTAAAAATTATATATAAATCTATATTTTACACACATGCGTGAATTAAAAACATGTGTATATAAACATTTAATTAACTAGATAAGTATTTAGAATAGAATTTGGGTATATCAAAATATATATATTATAAATTCGGCATGAAAATAAAGTTAATTTTATATGTGCACGAGATAATTTTGGAATTTGTGATTTAAAAGTCTTATAACAACAAAAAAAGAAGAAATAATCCGTGGCATTTAAAAAAAAAAAAATCCAAGGACATTTAAAACAGGAAATGCATTCATAAACAATATTATTTATAGCGACAGTATTTTGTTATAAAACTATGACTGAGATATTATTGATCATATAAATAGTATAAGTAAAGCAAATAATACGTGGCTAAAATAAATTTGGTTGGGGGCGCAAGCCCTCAAAACATTTCTTTTACCATTAGGTAATATCTGGACGACTATTAACACTAGAGAATGGTCACACCTCAGGAAGATAAATAACAATTCATCGCTGGATAGTGTTTGTAAGTGAAAAACAAAAAGAAAAAAATCTCAGTCAAATTGTTATAATTGATCAGTTCTAAATTTATTCTTAAAATTCTACGTCATAATGGTATTAATAGTTGACTATCTTTAGTTTATTTAATCTGTATAAATTAACTGTCAAATTTATTAATACTTTCTCATGAAGTTTTTCATGATGGACAATTTACAAAGTGTTTTCACGGTATCTCTCTTACCTACCTTATTGCCTACCAACTTGTTCTTCAAATAGGACTATAAAAAGAAATCACTGTTACCAGGGATCAACTTTCAGGAAAGGAATATAAGGGATAAGGACTAGCTATTTCTGTATAATAAATGATATTCAGTGTTTTGTCATATCATAAATTTAGTCCCACACATTATACATCATAATTGTAGTATAATAGAAATAATATGCATGCATTCAATGATTATTTCTATAAATGGAGGGGTTAGAAAATTTATGTAAACTTAATAAAACTGTCTGTACGCTTAAGTCACATATACTTTAAGAAACTTTGATTGACATATATATAAGTGTTACTTACAGTTAATAATTTTTGTTAATCATTCATTAGTCTTGTCCTTACCCACTTAATGAATTATACTTTTATAGTGTAATTTTCACAACACCACTCTAACATATAATAAGGACTGGTTTTATTCACTTTTAATACCTTGTGGAGAAGTCGTAATCATATATATATATATATTTATGACCAAAGACATGTGAAAAATATGTAAGATTCCCCAATATACACATTTCATGCTGAAGTAGCACTTTGTCTCAGATCACAATCTCTTACACATATCTTTATCATTCTTCAGTATATATAGATAGCCAATTACTACTGTTTAATTGATGTGTTAAACTTACTGCCCTTACAACTGTGACACAAGCCATGATGTAGTGAAAATTACACTACAGAAATGTTATTTATTAAGTGCTATTTATAATTTATTTAGAATAGTGTATTCCTTGGGTTTATAGGGCATTTATTAGACATAACATATTTATTAAGTAAGTTCAATATAATATCTTATTTTGCGAGAATGCATGACTTATTTTTAAACAAAAAAATATAATGATTCTATAGTAGATATTACCTATGCTCAATTATTTCAAGAGTGACTGAGTTCAAATGTAATATAGGTAGAAATAAATATATCAAGACCAATAATTAATTATGATCTTATTGGACTTCTTGATTTATTAATATAATTAATCTAAGTGATGTGTTCAACCAAACTCCAACAAAATTAATTGATTGCCAAGCCAATACAATTTTGTTATGTGTATTTCAAACTAATTTTCAGATTTTAAATAAGGTAGCTTCTTTATCAAACATTTACTTGTACTAACAGTTAGATATTCTCTAAGATATATTATTTTTCTATTGATTTATAGGATTTATTTTTAGCTGCAAGTATACTTCATCTAATATCTGAATCATAACTAATGATTAATTTATTTTATTAAATTTTTTTAAAATAAAATATTCATTAATTTATTAATATCAACTTCATGTTTTCTTCCTCAGTATTTGGAGGTAAGAAATTATTTGTGTTAGCCTTGTGTAAGATAATTTCTCTTCCACTGCTCTATTGTGAAGATCAAGAAAAATGATAGATAAGTGTTATGAAGTATCAGTTTAGCCTAGATACTCAACTCATACACATTGAATGCACCCACATAGTGAAGAATATGTATGTACATATATATATAATGCAGAAGAGTTAGCATGTTATTGATATACATTTCATTTGGGTTTAAATATCATTGTTTGAGCTAAACTTGAATTCAAACATTGTGAGGTATGTAGATTAAACACTGGCTTAATGCCATAACATTTTTTTTTGCATTCTTATATCAAAGTTTATTTTCCTTTCCTTTCATATCTTCCATTATCATCATCTTCACTATTGAGTTAGTAAAGTAGCTGGAGATATACATAGTTTTGGTAATATTTATGTATCTGGAAACACACAATTATGTTGATTGTACCATGATATAAAACAATAGGGTCTTGTCTATGTATATAGATATATAATAATTATTACAATATATATAATATTTAAAATAAAAGTATACCTTAATATATATATACATGGAGTTTAGATGTAATATAGGGGATTTGAACACAGACTTTGAAGTTTCCTTCAATGAATCACTCATATCTCATACAACTGAAACATATGACCACACACACGTCAAAAAGATAAATGATCAATATATATATATATTTCATGCTGAATCAACATTCATTAGTTGATCACCTCTCATACATATATATATAATCAGGACTTGGTTTATATTAAGATAGCAAATCTTCAAACTTTAATAGACAGACTTCAATCTACCACACCCTCTAACTAACTCTTCAGCCATCCATACTACTGAAAACCTGATGATGAAATACCCAAATTCCATGATGCCAATATTTTAGTCATGCCCATGATAACCATTTAAATACAGAGAAAAGGAGGAATAGGCAGAATACAGACAAAATTTGTAATATTTGAAATACAAGTATACTTTTATATTTATATATACTTGGAGTTTAGATGTAATATAGAGAATTTGAACAGGGATTTTCAAAATCTCTTCAGTAATTCACTCTGTTTCATACAACTGATATAGATGACAACATATATGTGAAAAAGATAAATGATCTCCAATATATGTATTTTGTGCTGAACCCTTTGTGAATTTAAATGGATAAAGTCCTATACAAGAAGGATCAGAGCCACTTAAAGTCAATATGAACAGGATTATAATATTGGCATCAATAAGGGATTTGAGTGTTTCATCATCAGATTTTTAATGGTGTTGATGGCTCAGTAGAGGGTGGAGTAGATTGAAGCCTGGCCATTAATTTTTCTATCCCTTAATATAAACTGAGCACTGATTATATACATGTGCCAGAGATGATGATCTGGACCAACTGATGATGATCTAGTATGAAATTTGTATATTGGAGATCATTTATCTTTTTCACATGTATAGTCAAGTGTATCAGTCATATGGGATAGAGTGGACCACTGAAAGGTATTTGAAAGACTTATTCAAACCCCCTATATAATTAAAAACTTTTCTATTGTAAAATATTATGTAATAAATTTTCCAAGCACTATGTATATACTGTATATGTAGTTGTTATAGCATTTAGAAAATAAAGATCCAATTCACCTTTTTCAATCCATAGATTTCTCTCTACATTACAACAGCAAACTTCATTATTTCATTATCCATCTCACATTACATCATTCTAGATCTTTTATGACTTTAATTAAGACTTGTTGTTCAACTAATGTTATCTTTTTTAATGCTTATTTAATCGAACTCTATTTTAATTGCGTTAAGTCTTTCAACTATATATTGATACTTGTTTTATTATTTATATATTTCACTACTGTTTTTTCTTGTTATTCCCAATTTTTTTTTTTTTTTATTTTCCTATGTGATAAAACATCTTTGGATTTCTCTCTTATTAACCATCCCAATCTGAGATTTATATATAATCTATAACAAACACATTTATTAATAACCTTCTTTTTTACACAAAAACAGATATCCTTTTAATATTAATTTATTTCTAGAAAAGTTGCTAATGATTTATTTCATCTATTATAATTTTAACTGCTTTAATAATTATTTTGAATAAAATTATTGTAATGTTTTTGTAATAACAATTTTTATTTCACCTTCACTTTGTAATTAATAATACGCTGATGCGTGCGGTGAAACTTTTTTATGTAATAATTTGTAGGCTTTTTTTTATATATTCTAATTTGCAGACTTAGCACTTTCAGATCCCTTGTTGCTCCATATTCGTAGTCTTTTCAGATTGTTAGTTATATGCAAATGTATGCAAATTGCCTCCTATACTATCCATTTTTTGGAAATGGCAAAATAATGTTCTTATTATTTGTCTTTAATTCTACTTTCTTTTATTTGAAAATCTTTACAATACTTCCCAAAATTGTGAAACATTACTTAAAAATGAAATCACATTTTTAAAAAAATTTATTAAGATTTAAATAATTTCCATTCCCCCCCCCCCCTAGCTTCTCAATGTAATCAACAAAATGCTACTCATATAAAAGCCATAAAAACCTTTGGCGATATGGAATCATTCTATGAACATTCTTATATTATTGTAAATCTTCAGCCTATCACTATGAAAACAAATAATTGTTACGGCATTTTGATAAATATTTTTCAGACTATGATAATAGATTCTTAATGTTACAATGCTTAAGCAGTCAAATATTGTTTTGTAATTTATAATACAAATAAAAAATGCCGTCTCATAATGTTTTGATCTTTTATAGAAGTTTTCTTAGTATTTGAATATATTCTACTTTCTATAATTATTTTTAAATCCAGTTAAATTTTTTGGTTCATTTGAATCTAAAAATCTCTATAAATGAGTTGTAACAAATTATGTATTTGCTTTATTCTTTGTTTCAATCATACATCATGCTATGCTAGCTTCAATCTGTCGTCTATAACGACAAAGAAAATAAAAATTAGAGATGCTCACTTGTTTTTAAATGTTAATTAATATTAACTTGAAATCTTCTACCACTATCTACATATATTATAAAATAAATCTTTAAAAAAAGAAAAGGAATAAATATTTTATATGAATTTAAAAAATAAATTGAAAAATTCTTTTTAATGTGTACAAATGTATATTTAGCTCTTCAACTCATAACACTCAGTGTATGTTAGATACACATATAAATGTTTAAATATAATGTAACTCTTTTACATTTTGTTAAAGATAAATTTATTTATTTGTATATAATATGATATATTTTATTATCTGTACCAATAAATATACTTGAAAAAAATAATGTTCAATCTATTTTTCATGCTCACATCTTGTTACATGCATGAGTAAGTTAAAGTTAATGCAATGCAATATATTGCAATATTTCCAGCAAGCATTGTTATTGCAACAGAACATTTTCAAAACTGTAGCAAAAAAGTGAATCTCTGATGAAAATAATCAGCAACAATGTCTTCTATTTCAAATCACAAAAATTTGGATTTAGCGATTATGATGTATCAATCATTCCCATTTAGCATAGATCAGGGGTGGGCAATTGTTTTGGCTCAGGGGCCACATAGGTTGGTGGAGGACCGCATTGGGGGCCACTTTGTGGAAGAGAAGGTTAGTGGAGGGCCGCATCTTTTTTTCATGACACAATAAACACACTGCTTTATTCCCTGTACTACCAAAGAAATATTTGTTTGTCCATTCTTCATTAAACACATGACATTCATTACCAATTTTACATTTTTTTTGGAGCATTCATGGTTTCACTAAAGTTGGAAATGTATATCTTTGCTAATGCAAAGACAAAATTGAAATTAATCAGATCAACTGGAAAAGCACTGCACATCATATCTATACTGCGCATGTGTATTGATGTGGTCATCCTAGTGGAAAATATGAGATCAATATTCAGTCATGCAATGGGGAGGAAATCTCAGTCCAAAGTGGATTTTTCTGATTGTCTTGGTGGGCCACATAAAAACTCTTAGTGGGCTGCTATTTGCCCACTCCTGGCATAGATGATTTTATAAATTTACATAAACATCACATGATCATCATCTCTATACTAGCACATAATTGTTGTTAAACAAAGGCAAAACTCTCCATACAGTAGTGCCACCCTGTTCTAAACAGAGTAATCAATGGATGAGCAGGTACTAGATAGGGATTTTATGCACAAGCCTTCTGGCATCCATTGATTACTCTGTTTGTCACAGGTTGGCACTACTGTATAGAGAGTTTTGCCTTTGTTTATAAATTTATATACTTCTGCAAATCTTATTTGCAGTGAATAATAATGCTTAAATTTTTCTATATGTTAAATTTGTAATCCACGGACATTTACCATAAAAATATTTAAAAAATTGCTGAATTAGCTAAATATCTATCATGGAAGACAATAATGGATGGTATATCTATTATAACAAATATTATTCAATAAATAATGATAGTTCACTATGGCAGAAAAATTATATAAATTTATTCTTTAAAAATGTAAAGCTTATTTTAACCAGGTAGGTCATATTCATGGAATTAATATGGGTATTTAGAAAATAGAATTTAAAAGTTTTATAAAACACCTAAATTAATAGCAGAATAGTTAATTGTTTGCATAGATTTTGGCAAATTTACTATTAAATCTTCTTTCGAGTGCATGGAACTTTTAAATTCTCAGATATATAATCATCACAATAAACTTGCCTCATTAGTTATGGTGGAGTTTTATGGTTCAGTATCACACCTATAATTTACTGGCATAATTTGTGAATTTTAGTTGAATTAAATTTGAATAAGCACAAAACCAATTTTATTATTGATATTCGTAAAAGGGATAGATAGGGACATTGTGACCCTTTTCAATGTATGATTTATAGAATGGAACATGAGTGGCCTATGGGGCTATCTGTGAGTGGATTAATTTGTAGCATTGTACTGAACAAATTTGGATTGGCAGTCATCCCAAAACAGTTTGATACAGCAACATCACCTTTATATATAGGCTAGGTAGATGATATTCTTAGCTATGCTGAAGAAAAACCATTATTGATACATGGGATGATCTGAATCAATTATCTTTTTAACATGGTCAATAAAAAAACAAAGTTGCATTAAATAGTATAAAGTTCTTAGTTATTATTCAACATCCAAATCGACAAATAAATTACAAATGATCATATAACCCTCAAGATCTACAGTATAATTCACCTGCATTTATATATTTCAATTTTACATAAATTAACTGGCTTCAAATGTTTTTGTATAAAAACTACAAATTATGTAATTTTGAAGTAGACAGAACAACATTGAAAACTATATAAAAGATAGTAAATTCAGGGTATGATCATAATATATTAAATAAAGCTCTTATTTTTTTTTATTCCTCTTTAAATACCAAACATATAAATAATAACATTAATGCACAGATAAGCCTTCATTTTACACTGGGTACATCTAAAAAGTTGAAAGCAATCTTCTCACATGAATTCGATATTAGTTTGAGACCAGCCCTAATCTCAAACAAATGATGAATAACACCAAAGATAAATTACGTCCAGACCAAGCTCTCCAAATAATTTATAAAATTAAATACAATGAACCAGCCTGCAGAGCAATTTATTATAGTGAATCTTGTGCCAACAGTGCTGCAAGATTAGCACAGAAAAAATATATATAGAAATGAACTGAAACAGATCCCAACATCAAGTTTATACTTTTAGAACATGAATTAGAATTGGGCCACAATTTCTATCCATTTAATATTAAAGTCATTTGTGCTGAGCACAATGATTGGAAAAAAAAATATATAAAGAAGTGTGGTTTATTGCAAATAACATTAACACAATAAACAAGAAAGATTTTTGCATTGCACTATCATACAAATGGTATCTTTAAATTTATAAATGAATTTAACTTATAAATTCTATTTTCTATACAACCATATTAATTCTATGAATACGGCTGAGTTGGTCTAATTCAGGGCTAAGCTGTATATTTTTAAAGAATAAATTTATAATCTCCAGCATAGTGTACTATCACTATTTATTGAATTATATACAAATAAAAAAAGAATGAAATATGATTGAAATATAGCAAGAATTTTTCAACATAAAGTCTTGTTTAAAGCATTCACAAAATAAATATTTTGTTACTGATTAACATATTTATTTTTAACATTTCAAAAGGTTTTTTTGACAAGATATACATACATTTGTATGCATATGGAACATGCAAATGCATTGGACATACAAATATTGATTTCCCATATCCATTATTTACTCTTTTTTGGTGCCAAAATTAGAGCATAAAAAGTACATGTTATAGAAATAGGAATCCATAACTTTTTGATCAATGTTTTTTTTGAAGGGGGGGGGGTCTATCATTGACAAATCATGATCTCAATGTAATAAATATTCACATGGATAAGTTTTTTTATTTCATTTTAAACATTTTTATTATTTTATTACAACAATCATATCTTTTCCCTGTTTTTTTAAATTCTTCTAATTAAAAGATCAACTTTTTTATTAAACTTTGCTTTAAATTTTAAAAATGGCTTAAAAACTGTCAACTTCATTTCCAGTCTTTTCTTAATTTGCTTTTCTTCTTTAAAAAGAGTCTCTTTTTTTGTTTCTGTGTCTAAACTTTTTGACTTTTTTCTCATGAAGTCAAAAGCTATATTATATGTATCAATTGAAGCATAAATATTATCCAAAGCAAAGAAATATCAATTAAACATTTCTTATAAGTAAAATTAAAGTATAGAATAAATGAATTTTTACTTTCAAAATCAAACTTTATTTACACATTAGTGTGGATACAAAAGCAATCAATGATAGGATAAAATTGTCAATAAGAAAGTTTCAATGTATACATATAAATGTGATATGCAAGCCATATATATAGAAATATCAAAAGTTGTATTAGACCAATAATTTAGTCTTAAGAGCAGTATAAGAAACTCATGATGGTTAATTAATGCAAGTATGAAAGAAAAATAAATAACTATAAATAAGATCAAAGATTATATTAATACCTTAAGGCAGTGTGTCATGAGCTTAATTAGTTAGGAATATAAAGTAATTCAAACCTATGTATAAGGTTTTGAAATTCCATTGATTAATGATTATTCTGGCCCAAGGAGTTAATGATTGCATAAAATTATTTATTTTTTAAAAATAATATGATCTGCTCACTAATGAATATAAATCTGAATATTTTAACATATATATTTATTTGACAGAAAAATTATGTATATGCATTTTTACATAGAAACACACTCATAAATATCCTTAAACTTTTCAATTAATAAATCAGTTTAAAATACTTTATGTAAATTATACTTAGTCAACAATTACCTATATGTATAGTGAGTTTTGTTTGTTTTAACAGTAATTACGTTATACTTTACATGACAGGATTTCAGTTAATAATCATTAAGTTTTTATTTACATTTTCAATGGATTTCCATTCTCATATTTTATATATACCACTTGTTTTCTCTGGTTTCTTAAAAAATGATCCTTCAAAAATTCATTTTATATATAATACTATTATTTATTTATTTACTTTTATTACAAATATGTGTACATTTACTAAGAAAATTACCTGTTTTGATTTTTAAATAAATAATATTCAAATTAAAACTTATTTAGAATATTTGCTAATTTTTATTATACAGTGATTTTTTTTTTTTAATTTTTAAAAAGAGTATTTTCTCTTTTATTTTTTAAAATTCAAATGGATGAATAAATTTGATAAGAAATTAGAAATAAAAAAAAAGAAATAATAATTATATAAAAAGTTTAATATAATTCAGTTTGAATCTTTTATAATTTTAATACTGTGTATAATCCATTTAAAAATTTTAATTTTCCTAAATATGTTATTTTAATGTGCTTAAAAATATTGCATTTTCTAAGCTTTTAAATTGATAATAAATATATCAAGTAAATATTGTGTTTGAAAAGTGAAAATGGTTTTTCATTAGTACATTAACTTAATATCTGAAGACTTTCTGTTAATATCAATATAATTTTGTATATTCAAAGTTATAGAGCATATTTCTGGTAACCAACATGGTGGAAAATTTTATGGTCCAAGAATTTGGATTCTTCAGATGGATATTATGGTGTAGTGGTCAGAACATTTTTCTAGAATGTCCTAATTTAGAATTTAAATTTACTACTATCTTTGCAATAGATAGATGAATGTTAATGTTTTATATATGTTGCAAAAATGCAAGTGTAATATTTCATAGCATGAACTATCAGCTGAAGATGTCACACTTTTATAGATATTGGGCTTCTGGTTAGTTTTATTATATATGTATATATTACAATGGTAGTATTTATTAGTGAAGTTTAAGAATTTGTCATCTCTTTAGTGGTTAATTATAATTTTCAATTACCATATATTATTTAGATCATTTGCCAATACATACTGTGATTTAATTTTGGGATTTATCAAGAACCATTTACATTAGATTGGTAGTCAAGATCAATGTTTTAAAAGGACAAACTGATTTGTACATGCTAGCAGCAGATTTGTCAACTGGTAAGTCTACATGTCATAGGTTTCAGCAGCAAGCCTCATGATATATTTCTCATAATAAACCAGACTATATTATTAGAAAAAAAAAAAAAATTACCAAGTAAACTAAATTAGTTATTTTTTTAAAAAACATATGGTATACCAACAAATAGATAGAAATTATTTATCAATTTTGTTGAGAAATCGGATGTTGAAGTGAAAAAAAAACCATATGAGATATATGCTGCTATAGTCATGAATTAAAAAATATAAATAATTGCAAGTTGTTCAACTCTGATCTAAAATTCGATTAATCAGAGTGTTAAAATAATTTATATATACACTATCTAAAAAAAATACACTACATGATTTTATTATTATTATTTTTTTTCCATACGTCATGCATCGGCCGGGAGGCGAACCCGAAACAACCGTCAGCAACCAACTGCTTGCTTGCAAGGCAGCGCTGACCTCTCGGCTAATAATGCTTGACTATGTTTTTATTATTTGACTGAAAAAAAAAGTTAATTTGCACGGATGTTCTTTTGTGCTCATTATCTTTGCCGTTTATCTCATTTTGTAATACCCCCCCTCCCCATATATTTTTCAAAAAGAATGTTTGAATTAAAACAATTATTTAAATAATAAAACAAGTTTTCTGTAAAATTTAATTCTTCATTTTGCCTCTTTAACTTTACAAAATATTGCATAAATAATTTATATTCTTATTTAAAAGAATATTTTGAAATCACGCAGGAATATTTACTATAAAAGTTTAATTAGAAGTTCATTTCTAAGAAAAGTGATTCCAACAGGAGTCTTAATTTGTTTATAACTGCTTTAAATAAACTCAAAAGAAATAGAGCATTATGGGATTAGTTGTTCCCTCAAGTCTTTTTTTTCTCTTATTCATAAAAAGTAGTTTAGCTTTATTAAATGCAATATCAAAAATTACATTTAAGTTATATTATAAAAAATCTTGTTAGTTTATTTTTAAGGTTAAAGTAATGGTAATTTTTTTTTTATTTAATAAAATTTTATAACAGCATATTATTGACAAATCAATAATCATGAAATTTAAAAAGTTTTTAGTTATATATTTCATTTATATCTTATTCTATGCATATATAAGATCCAAAAGTCCAAATTTTATTTTGCTGAGGACTATCTTAACTATTGTAAAACATTTACACACTGCTATACAGTATCATATACATTTTTTCTGATACAATATGCTCTGACATATAAGGAATCTTTTTACTAAAACATAACATGGCAATCATCATCAATTTGTACACAATACTTCAATTAATAATCAATTATGCTCTGCAGTAATATTTTTTTAATAAAGACATTTTTTTAAAAATCAGGCATTTTTTAAGACCATCGAGATCATAGGATACTGATGTCATGAAAGCAATGCCATCTCTATAAAACAAAATGATGTGATTCACTCAAAAATTAAAAAAATACTATAAAAGATTTATTCATTACATAATTAAAAACAAACTTAGATACTATAGAATAATAAAATGCAATTATAATAAACAAAAAATATGCTTTATTCATATATTTTTTATTCACTATAACTATAGGTGCAGTCTGTGAAAGGATTTATATAATGAAGGCAAAGTTTTGTATTGTCGATCAAACAATCTGCAAAAGAAAATAATATTTTTATTCACTGGGTAATTAAAAATAATCTTTTATATACAGAATTAAAATGCATTAAAAATAAATATAAAGATGTATAATGTATACAACACATCTTGTTTAATTAATCCAATAACTTCCACCTTCATTGAATAACGTGGCTTATTTATCTCATAAAAAGCATGGTTGTTCTGCAGATTTAAAACACTATACTAACATTATTGTAAGTGAAAATGGCTTCTTGAAAATTTTTATAATCTAAAATTTCTCATAATGTTTTTGTTGACGTTTTTTTTTTTTTTTTTTAAAAAGAGATTATGTTATGGATACTCAACTTAGATCTAATGAATTTCACCATTCTTTTTCATAGAAACAAATTCATTTTGAACATTTTTTTTTTAAAGTCTCATTTTCATGCAAAGATTTTGAAATAAATGAAATATGTTCTATTTGTTTATAGAGTATTTTTGATTATTTTTACACACTAATTGGTTGTTTATTATTTAAGACAAAAAGAAATGCACATATTCACTTTCAATTTATTTCTTTTATTTTTAAAAATAAAAGTTAATTTATTTGACCATAATATAATGAAAAAAAAAAGCCAACAGCTTTTATTACATCATTATCCATGAAAATTAACACAGTATTAAAATCTTTTCAAATATTGTAATAATTATACAGAAAATGTCAAATTTTAGAGCAGAAGTCAATATCTATCATAAATCTACCTTTAACCATTTACATTAAAAAAGAAAAAAGTATTTTGTTAGAATGTGTATACTAACTTGATTGATGACATTGTTTGATTTATAATTTAGTTTTTAAATGTTTAAAAATTTCTAATGTAATTTTTTAGAATATCATTTATTTATAAAATTAAGCTAAAAAAATCATGTCCAATTCATTGAGTTTTAGTATAAAATGAAGATTTTATACAATAGTGAAGATAGAGCATTTTCAAAAATTCTCACCAGGTGAGTTTAAAAAATGTCCAATTTTTAGACAATTAATAATTATTTAATATTCTCATATCAATAGAAAAAATCTTTTTTTTAAGAAAAATTCTCTCAGATTATAAAGTTAAATAATATTGGCATAAATATATTCATTTACAAGATTAAACCTAAGGAATTTAATATTTTTAAATCTAATTTTTATTTAAATAGATTGCATGTTAATATGTAAAAAATAATAATGAATTATTAATTTTTTAAATGTTTTTTAAAATAGTGATGCTGAAAAGAAACTCAGTTTTATTCACAATTGCAAAAAATATATATATATATATTACTAAGAAAATTAGCATACATCAAATAGAAAATACATATATTTTTGTTACATAATTTTTTGTATCTGCTTCATTTTAATTTAAGAAATCATGATTCAACAGAATATCAACCTTATATATAATAATTTCAAAATAATGATTATAAAATTATCATTAAAAAGTATGTATATGACATGTAAACACAATTTAATGCTTCATTAATAATATGCATAGTAACTATTTATTTATTAAATGCCCATTTTTTTAGTTTTAAGCTTTATATTTTTTGTTTCATCATATATTCACTATCTAATAAACATCACATGATCATCATATGTATAATGAGTTTTGCCTGTTTTAATACTCACTGTCTGTTGAATATTTTGAATCTTTGATAGTAAGTTCATTATTTTTTCCATTGGAAATTTATTGATTTATAAGGAATTTTGAAAAAACAATTGTCATCAATATCTGAGAGTAAAGCTGTATAGTCATTATATTATATATATAAAAAGATAAAGTGAGGAAATAGTTCAAATATATAGTTAAATAGTCTTCAATTCTAAAATTGGTTTTAGGTACCATTATATATCCCGAGTGCTATTAAGCACACAACTGCTAAGATATAAATTAATATAATATAATACATGGTTGTTAATGAACATACAAAAAAGGTATTTTTTTAATATTCAGCTCTATTATTGCACTATCATGCTTTCGCTATATTTACTGCATCATATTCATGGCAGATAGTGGTATGATTAAATGGTTTTTTAATTCAGTGTTTAATCAATGTTCAGTTAACTGTTTACATATTCCATTTTAATTTAACCTTGAATATTCAAATAGTCCATCTCTTTGAAATGGAAATGCTTGTTTCTTTTTTTAATAGGAAAAATGATCATTAGTTATTGCACATTCTTGTTTGATCTGTTTTCTATTTTCTATTTCTCTCTGCTTTTGATAGCTCCAATCTATGGCCAGTTTTCTGTTTCTGGTCTGTAAATGTTGACATGTGTTCTTTGTCTCTGAGAGCTCTATTGTATAAATATCTCTGTTGGCTGCACTTAATGTGCAAATTCGTTTGGTAAATTCTCAGTGTTATTGATTAATTGGGTAAGGGATGGAAATGTTTGAAAGCTTATAATAAAAATTTATCTTTAGATATATTTTTAAATTTATGTGCAATTTTTGGAATATATGGTAGGCTTATCCATTTTTTAGGTTCCACCTATTGGTTGGAGCAAGGATTTCTTATTTTGTTATAGAATCTCTTTATGGTGTTTTATTGTGAATATTACCTATATTTCAAAGGTCATCTGTGTACTGTTTAATGTTTTTTTTTATCATAGTAAAACTTGTATAGTATATAATTTCTGTGTAAAAAACATTTTAATCCCACTTATTTATATGATATTAAGGTTAGGGTGGATCACTCCTTTTATATTTGAAGGTTTAATGACTTCAGATCAAGCCTTGTGTATTTATATGATATTAAGATTATTGATCTAGGGTGGATCACTCCTTTTATATTTGAGGGTTTAATGACTTCAGACCAAGCCTTATGAGTGCAATGTGAGTTAGAATTTTAACCAATCATAGATTTTAAAGCATGACTGCATGGAAATGGTAAGGAATACAAACACACGGCATATGCCATCTTTTTTGTTATTGTATCAACTTTCTAATGTCATGTTTTTTTTTCATCTTAAAAATTATTATTTTCTTATGCATGTTTTAGTGAAAGGAGCTTAATTTTTTTTTATTTTTATTTAAACATCATGGATAAGAATTAACAACAATGTTTTTTTTTTATCAAAAACAAAACATTATTCCAATACATATGTATGAAAGTCAGAAGACTAAGAATTTATCTTAATTATATGAAACTGTAGGGATAATAATTTCCACCAACTATAAGTATACAATATTTTTCATATTTTATTTAATATAAATAATTTATAATGCTGTATAACAAAGGTTTATTTTGTGTTATAGAAAGTGTGTTTGTATTTTGGTATATATAAATGTAATTCTTTGGGTTTAGAATGTAACCAATAATAAATATATATTTCAGAGGCATTATTTTTTATCACCTGTAACTATACAATATTTTTAATATATTTTTTTATATAAATAATTTATAATGCTGTAGAATAAAGGCTTCTTTTGTGTTGTGGAATGTTTTTTTGTGTTTTACATATATAGCTCTAAACAACTATAATCTAGCCAATTGTAATTATATATGAAAGTAATATTTTCTATCAGTTGCAGTATAAATTTTATCTACATATATAAGACAAATAAAATGTCCTTTAATTAAAAACTATTTTAATAACTAGAAAAATAATAAACATAACAGTAATTATCTATTATATAGTCTTTCAATCCAGTACTTTCAGTTAATTTCTTAACCTCCCTCAACTGCTGTTAAATTCAAAAAAACATAACAAACTCAAATCCCATAAATTCTAAATTTTAATATCAGCAGCTTGCCTCCTTAATTTTCTTTTATTATGGTTTCTCTCTTCATGAAGAATCTTAATTTTCAATATCAAATTGAAATTTATATTTATATGTCCTTAAGTGATCCAAAAAAACTGAAGCAATCTTTAAATCATTATTAGCTTTACTTTTCACATGATTGTATAACAATTCAAGCTCCTTTAACCTTTTTTCAATACTGCATCTTGAATCACTTACATATGATAAAATACATCAACAAAAAATTGATACACAACATTACCTTTCTGCTTGACAAGTATGACATTTTTAGAATTATTCACTAACTTATTGACATGACATTATTTGTAACATAAAATGCAACATTAAACACATCCTTATATATCTCCTTTAAAAATTTCACTTGAGCATTTGAAATATATGGAATAGATATCCCATTTTATTATCAATCTTCAACTCCTTTTAATCATTATAACTTTTTAAATTGACGTAGAGTATTGTTAATCTGTTCAATTTTATAACTAATTTCAAGCCATTCTTTGGCAAATATCTCAATATTTTTTAATATATCACTCTTGTAATGACAAAATTTTTTATTACCAAACAAACAGATGTAAAATTTGCCATCTTATTTGATTTAAAATTTATATATTCTTTTTTTTGCAATGGTTTGATTGTTAATTTATAACTTAGCATATTATTATCTTTTGTAATAATTAAATCCAAATACTTAAGACTTTCATCCTGTTCCTTTTCAATAATCCGTTTTCAGCCATTCAAATTATTTAACTCCTCTACAAGACAAGTAATAATATTAATATTTTTACAAAAAAATCATCATCCACATACCTTATAAGATTGCAAGTTTTAGACCTTTTTTGTTTCATAATGAAAAATTATGTTGTTACCAGTGTGATAAATTAAAAAAATATTGAGATATTTGTCAAGGAATTGCTTGAAGTTAGTTATAAAATTGAACAGATTAACAATACTCTATGTCAATTTAAAAAGAGTTATAATAATTTAAAGGAGTTGAAGATTGATAATAAAAAATGGATATTTATTTAATATATTTCAAATGAACAAGTGAAATTTTTTAAGTATATATATATAAGGATGTGTTTAATGTTTCATTTTGTATGACAAATAACAATAATAAATTAGTGAATAATTCTAAAAATGTCATACTTGTCAAGCAGAAAAGTAATGTTGTGTATCAACTTTTTTGTGAATGTATGTTATTATATATAGGTGAATCAAGATGCAGTTTTGAAAAAAGATTAAAAAGCATGAATTGTTAAACAAGCATATGAAAAGTGAAAAAAATAATGATTTAATGACTGCTTCAGTTTTCTTGGATCATGAAAGGACATGTAAATAGAAATTTAAGTTTGATATTGAAAGTATTAAGATTTTTCATGAAGAGAGAAACCATAATAAAAGAAAAATGAAGGAGGTAATTTTAATAAAGTGAATGTAATTAGTAGACAAGCTGCTAACATTAAAATTCAGGTTCATGGAATTTGAGTTGATAATGTTTGCCTATATTATTTTTTAAATTTAATGGCAGTTGGGAAGAGTTAAGAAATTAACCAAAAGTACTTCTGCAGATTAAAAGACTGTATATAATAAATAATTACCATTATATTTATTATTTTTACCATTATATATATATATATATTGTAATGATTCAACCATCACAAGTATCTTTTTTGTTTGTTATTTGCCACCATCCATTGTCTAATATATATATATTATACATTATTAATTATTCTGATATATTGATTATTAGTTATTACATTTTATTATTTTACTTTATAGGATTGGCTTTTTTATTTAAGGCCTGTGGCATCAGATCACACATTCAAGTAGATGGAAAGAATACCATTGATAGATTAATCATCAACAATACCTATGGCCAGATTAAGGCTACACAAACACTCAACATCAACCATCATTCCTGACCATAGTACCTCCATATTTCTGGACCAAAACCTGCCATCCAAGGAACTTTATTTGTTTTGAGAACAAGTCTCAGGTGCTATCCAACTACATACATTATATATAGCTGGCATGCCTGGATGACAGGCACATGAATCCAGCACTTTGAAATATTCTCAGGCTAATTCATAATCTTGTTCAGTGTACCCAGTGCAGTACTAATTAAACATGGATATATTCTAAATTTTTAAATTACCAAGCAACATTTTAAGCAAACATGTATTATTATTTACATGCACATATTTAAATAATTATAACAGTACAAATTAACACAAAAGAATAAATATGTATACATTAATTGTTATAAAATCAGTATTATTGATTGCCCTTCAATTTATAGTTCATTTCAATTTAAAAACAATATGTCTAGACATTTACAAATGAAAAAGTATACTTATCTAGGTTTTCATGATATCAAGATGAAACATTTCTATTGGTTTTTATTTCAAACTGGTTGGTCTTTTGGTCTCCATCAATGGTTTTATAAGTCTGCTTCCATTCTTTCGATGAACAATGGCATAGAGAGTATGTGGCAGCATCAATATTATGGATGAGACATTGATTCCAGGTGAGAGTAGTTGTTAGTAGAGTGTTTGCCTTAAAATTCGATATTCAAGAATCTAAAGGTGTCAGTTCTAAGTAAATATTGTCACAGTGCATATAGGCCAGAAACACCTGAAAAAAAGTGGCGAATAACTGTATTTGAAACATTGAGTAATTACTAACCTGTATTGTCTATTTGTGTGTTATTACTAACAAGTTGTTTGTATTTGGAAAGTTTAAATAAAGTTTTAAATTTTCTATACATTCAACATTCACTCATAAATGATGGAAATAGTTCAACCTATCACATCTTACACCACATTATCAGTCTTATTAAAGCACTATCATGACAAAGTCAGTAGAATATAAACTTTATTTCCATAGCTATTATAAACTTAATTTATAATTTAAATGTTAGGACTTATAAAAAGAGAAACAGAAAGTGAGATTAATAAAGAACAAAAAAATAATTTTATAAAATAAGACATATAAAATATTTAAAAAAGAGCAATACATTATTTTATAAAATAATAAGTGTTTAAACATTATCATTCTTCATGTGATTACCTTTTAAACATTAATGTTTTATCAATGTCTTCTGTTTAAAATTTCTTTTATGTTAAGCTTAACATTTTTTCCTTGTTTGCTTTTCATTATGGAATCCATTTCAGCATTGAAAATGCCTACATCATACTTAAAAATGTAGTAACAATAATCCTTTTAAATTCCTTTAGCTACTTCAAGTTTTAATTTATTCAGATCACATTTTCTTAAATCATATTTCTTCACCTTTCCAAAACAAATATTCTGTGAAAGAAGACTTTCAATTAACAATCACTTAGCAAACATAAATTATGTACCGTAGGTTTAGCAGAACTCAGAAGTGGCGCTTGATGTTTGATTACATATGAGGCCAAAGATAACTAATTCAGATTACATTGAACCAGAGTAAATGATACCACACAGAAATTAGCTTCCATGAACTATAATATTCATTTTATAATATTTACTTAAAAGTTTTTACAAGCCACGAATGATGATCGTAAAATGAATGACAGACTGAAAATGCTGGCAAGATGACCAGCTTTCAATAAAAATTTTAAACCACATTTTATTTAAACTAAAATAAATTATATTTTATTATTTTTCTAATCATATTTTTGAAAACTCATTTTATTAATTACAATAAAAATATTCATTCCAATACAAAATTCTTTTTATAAATTCATCATTTAACAAGTTTGAATAATTGACCTTTGATCCTTGAATTTTAATCTTACAGATGACCCGTGGAAATTTTAATTTGTAAACAATCTTTTTCCTTTTTTTCTACCTTTTTTTAATATCATTTTAATTAAAATTGTTATCCAAAGATAACCAGCACTTAACTACTCTTGTAAACAAGCGTGTATCTTGTTTAAACTATAAGATGGTGCAAGACATTAGTCTTTTTTTTAAACCCCAGGAAAATATTCATCTATCTATTCTCTCCAATAGACAATATGTATATATAAATCATACAAAAGAAAATATTAATTTGCTGCAATTTACCTACTGAACATTTACTTGCAAATAAAACAGTTTATTAAATAAAATTTATGATGATATTTAAATTTAAAATTATTTATTACAATTTTCTTTAGTCAATTTATATATACTTGTATGGTCACTCTCATGCTTATATATACACAATGATCTTTTAAAACAGCTACAATAAAAGTACACATAATAGTTATTAATAAACCATATAACCCGTTCTATCAAATAGTAAGATACTAATAATGTCCAAACACAAAAGTTCCACTGCCTTTTAATTACTTTCCATGGAGAAAATTCATAAGGTAAATCAATGAAATACAACATTTTACATTATAACAATTTCAAAGGTTCTTTTCTTTTAAAAATATTAATAGACATTCAACAAACTGATTATTAATATATAGGGTAATGAGCACAGTCTTTCACACAACCCACCACTCTCCACTCTATCTCATAACACTGATATACTTGAACACATATATGTCAAAAAGATAAATAATCACCAATATATGTATTTCATGCTAAACCAGCAATCATCAGTTGGTCCAGATTATCATCTACACATATATGTAATAAAGTGCTGAGATATATATTAAAATAATTAATCTTCATACTTTAATGGACATGCTTCAATCCAATCCACACTCCAACTCTTCAACTGTCCATCCAATTGAAAATCTGATGATGGAATGCTCAAAGGCCACTCTTATTAATAATTTTTGACAAGATTTTGCACTGTAGTTAATGTTAAAAAGTATTATGCTTTTAAAGCGATAATTATCCCATTTGAAATTATAATCTTTCCCAAGTTATTTCTTTCTTTGCTGCAATCAGACACACACACACACATTTATATTAACACAGTAAATTAAACATTTCCAGCAATCTTAAAAAAATTATAATTATTTCATTTGGTAAATTCATTATATTTTATCCTTGGTAAATAGTTAATTTGTTGGCACACATATTAGATCTGTATTAACTCAGATGTTTTAATTAAGATTTTTACAAAATTTTCCAGAATGCTCAAATATAAACAAATTTCACATTAGTTGTTATTTCAAGTTCCTCTCATTGTCTAAGTCGTTTTGAAGCAATTTTCCAGTCGTAATTCAGATAAGACATTTAAAAATATATATATCACTTTAAAAAAATGTTTAACACATTATTTTAACTGATAGATGTGCATTATATATATATATAGAAAAATAAGTAAGGGGTGTCTCAACTTAAAATCATGGACATATATATACTTTGTTCATTTATATATTAACGAAGTCATTAACATAGATACTGTCATTAATATGTAACTCAAAGTTTACATGTTTTACCTAAAATATGAATATTGCACTTTGATTAGAGTTAATTTGAATAAAACTCTGTCTCAAACAATATGTCTCTTTTAAATTTTAAACCAAAATGATAATGATTTTTTATTTCTTCTTTTAAAATTAAAATAAAATACATGTTTGTTTTTAAAATACTGTTAAAATAATTTTAAAATAAATATTATTTTTAAATCATGCATAATTTAAAATGTATATGATATTCTCAAATTTATACAATAACCATGTGTGCATGCACAAATATGTATACATATGTGTGAGAATGCAATTTATTTACATAAGCCTATTGTTTTTAAAATAAGTGAATAAACAAAATATTACTGTAGCTTTTGTTAAAATATAAATGTCTTTAAATTTATAGTTTTAATAATAAAATTTTAAGTCTGAGGTGTACTATTTTTTTTTAAATATAAAAAAATAAATTGTAAATTACTTTTAAAAAGATAAAAGTCACAAATTGGTAGTTCATATTTTGGGTTTGTCTATAATATCTCCATAATTCAAAATAAACATCAGTTGAGGATTTTAAACATTTATTAATATATATAAATTCATGACAACAATTTTTCTTTTGTACGGTAATGCCTATCTTATGTCTAATACAGCATTGTATAATATATATTAGTGCTCTTATTTAAAGAAATTTGAATTGTTAAGAAATCTGGTCAAAGCTGTTTTTTTGTATGCTATGCATGAATAACAATTTATAATATAAAATGATTCTTAGATACATCTAAACTAAAATACAATCTAGGTTGTAATTCTTCATAAATATTTATCCTCAAAGTAAAAAGCAATACAATAACAAAGAGAGCAATCTTCTAATATCCAATCATATCCATCATATAAAAACATGCTCAGATTACAATTTTCACAGAGAAAGTCATTAAATCAAATCAGTTTATCAGTTATTCAATCTTATTTGTATATGAAAAGTAAAGTTAAAAAGATTATAACACTTTGATTAATACTTTTCATCAAAATATCAATAGAAAAACTTATAACAAGTTGTTTTCCATTAATATATATCTCCAAGATCAGCTATTTACCTATCTGTTTATATTCTGTTTACTTATCTATCTATATGTCTATTTATCTATCTATCTACTTCTTCCATCTATTCTATTTATCTTTTTAATTATTCATCCACTTTCCATCTCTCTCTCTTTTTCAGTATCTATAATTTGGATAATAATGTTTTAGTTAATTCTGGTTAAATTTATTTTTTAAATTCTGTATTACCTCTAGCAAAATAATATTTAGATACACATTAATTATTCATCCTTAACAGTCATCTGGGTTGCCTATAAACCAGTTGTTTAAAGATATAAGAACGCACATATTTCACTGTTGTATTTTCTTGCCATACGTGCAATGCAAACTTTCTTCTCAAGAAAGTAAATACAAGTAATGATCCTTTTTTAGTGTTTTTATGAAATATTTTTTATTTTTCAAATTCTTTTTAGCAACATCTGCTAATAAATTACTGTAATAAGTAATATTTAACTCATGCTAAAATAAATTATTTAATTTTTTTTATTCAATGTATTTTTTTTTTTAATTAATGTTTTTAAGCAATATTCATTAATAATTTTTTCTTAATAAATTCTGCTAATAGATAAAAGTAAGTTTTGTTTAATTTACATTATTTAAATTTAATTTTTTAAGCCTAGTTTTATCCTTTAACTAAATAGTCATTGTGATAATTTATTGGTCAGCTAATCAAAAAAAAAATGCAAATCTTTTTAAAATATTATATTTTTTTATATTTTCAATATGAAAATATGATTTTTTTAAAAAAAATTATTAATTTGAAGTTTTGTCACCCTAAATTTGAACTGAGTTCATGAGACAATGGTCCTAATATATATAAAATTAAGAGCATGCTAATAAGCTCTAAACAAGCTTTTTATAATTTTTTAAAATGATAAATGCTACTACAAGAGAAAGCATTCAAATAATCTTCTTGACAGTTAAGTATTAGATAAATGCTTAGCTTGAGTTGGTTTTTGAATCTGGTATCCTATCTCTTCACTGAAGAGAGATATCTCGAAAACAGTCTGGGAATGGAGACAATGTTTAGAGCTTATTAGCATGCTCTTAATTTTACATATTTAAGTCATGTGACATCTGACTTTTTATTATATATATATATATTACAAATAAAATGTTCATTTATCAAAAAATATTTTAATACCAATAAAAGAAATAAATATAATGGTAATTAAAATATACAGTTTATTAATCTGCAGAAGTATTTTCAGTAATTCTTTAACCTTCCTCAATTGTCATTTAATGGTAGTGGAGGAGGATTAAGGAATTAACTGAAAGTGATAATGCTGCAGATTGAAAAACTTTATATTATATTTTAATTACCATTATATTTATTATATATATATAGTTAAAAATAACATTTATATGTTTTATTCTATAATGACATTACATTAAAAAGATAACATTTTAGCAATTATTTATTTATACCCTTTTCTCTGTTTTGTATATTATCTCAAGCAGAGTGAAGAAAAAAATTCATTATCAAATTATTTACTGCAGACTTCTTTTTCCATCTTCATTTTTTCAGATTTTCCAAGTATTTATAAAAATTAATCCAATACACACTATTGACATAAAAGTTAACAAATATTAAAAAAAGTTTAAATGTTTTTTTATTATAACTCTAGTCAATAATTTTTTTTCAAAATCTATTCTACCTGAAAATAATTTTTTTATTACTGTCAGAAAAATAATATGATTTTTTACAAAAGCTCAACAATTAAATAAATTGCATATTTAAAAGGCAACTTGTCATGTATATATGTAAATAAATGTGCCTGCATTATGCATATTGATTCTTGAGTGATATTTACCAATATGCTCTACTAAGATATTGTTTTCTAACTTATAAAAAATCTTTTATATTGAGTACCTATGAATAAAGGCATTTAAAAAAAATAAAATATTAATTCAAACTAAAAAAATATTATAAAGAAATTAAATGTTTTAGTTTTAGAATAACATAAGAAATTTCATTTGTTACTTATATATTGATGATTAGCCATATTGTTTTTTTGCATACTAGTGTTTTCAAATAAGTTCAGTTAACTCTTCTTTTTGCAAAACTATTCTTATCACAAAACAATATCACTCTACCACGGTGTGTCAATTTCAATCCATTTTAAAATACCTATTGGAATAGCTAATACTACACCACAAAAAATACATGTGTTATAATCAACAGAACCTCTGCAGAAATTTACTATTTGTTTAGTTTTTGGTTTTACCTACACTACATTATTTTACTGTAAATAACAAATGTTTTGTGCTTTTTATATTTAAAAATTTAAGAATTTTTAATAAAATATTAATATTTATTTATTTACAAAACACAATATCTTATATAAATAATTAAAGTAAAAACTTTAATTGCCTAAATGAGATTTAAAGCATCAATTGCTACATTTTGAATATTGTTATTAGATAAACTTTTACAATTTTTAATTAGCAATTTTTTTAATTCAAAATAGAACATATATTCAGAAACAATTTATTTATGAACTTTTCAAATATTTTTATATTGATTTAAGTTTTCTAATAATAGTTTAATGGTTTTTAGACTGAAGAAAAACACCCCAAGATTATCAAATTGTTTTATTTTAACATGATGTTGTATGTTAATGTAGAAAAAAATATTTTATATATTTAAATCAATTTTTAAAAATATGTTACATCTTGACATCTTTGGTTATTGTTTCCCAGACCTTTCTAACTGTCAAAATCAGAAATCAAAACAAAATGTCTTACACATTTATAATTGATTTTGATTGTAAATAAATATATTTCACATAATTTTTTACATTCATCATTAAGATTTTAAATTAATTTATTAGAACATAAAGTTTGATTTAAAAAATTTTTAATTTTAGAAGAAAAATAAGTATGGGAAAGTAAACCATGCTTGATTGCTATTTTAGACAATGAAAAATGCTTGACTTTTATTTGCATATCAATGAGATTTGGTGAAACCTAACACAACAGCATCTTTTTCATAAATATTTATGCATTTTATGATTATTTTTTTACACTATATTGTCTAATAATGTATCTAGATTAATATTTTGATTTAAAATATTTAATTTTAGACAAAGAAAAGATAATGGAAATGAATATTCAGTGATCGTAATTTCTAAGATAGTGGTGGATTCACATTATAATTGGTTGAAATGTAATTCTTTTGTTTTTCTGCAGACTAATTTACTTATGTTTTTCTTATAATTTTCTTCAGTTATTAATGTTATTTTAAATTTTTTGTAAATTTAACTGATTGAAAGTAAAATAATTCAATTATTAGAAGCTAGATTATGATAATTCTGATTATTAATATTAAAATTATTCTCAGTAGAAGTGATGTACATATGTTTCTGATGAATGAAATCACTCAAATTTTTATTCAAACTAGCCAATAAGAAAATTTGACAGCTAAAAGGTAAAGATGAGTTAGACAGTGTTCATATATTGAACTAATATCACAGGCCTATGATATAAATATTTGAAAACCAGGCACTCTTCACAAACCTGGAGCTTAATTGTAAATACAGGGATTTGAACTCAGACTTTCAAGCACTTACTAATTATCCACACTATTTCATACAACTGATACACATGATCACACACATGTAGAAAAGATCAATAATCACAAATATATGTATTTCATGCTAAACCAGCACTAATCAGCTGGTCCAGATTATCATTTCCCACAAACACACATATATATATAACTGAGCACTGATTATATATATATTATATACATTGGTGATTATTTATCTTTTCTACATGTGTGTGGTTATGTGTATCAGTTGTATGAGATATTTATAGTTCTCAATATCATCCGAAAATTGTACCATTTAAATCGTATTTCATATTACCAAACTTGATATAAAACATTAACTATAATTTAATCAACAAAACCTTTGTTGCTATGCTAATAAAAAATATAAAACAATATCCATAATGAAATTAAAATGAATAATAAGCTAAGAACTCTTTCCATATCATACAATTCATTTATGCCTCCATTCTCTCTATCACTTATATTTTATAGCATTCTTTGATCTCAGTTATTTTTACTCATCTAGTAATTTATTCAAATTACTATTCAAACATAAAATATTTGTTCTGTACATGGTTTTACCTTCAACTAAATCTATCAAGATTTAGGAAGAAATTATAAAAATTTGTTTAAATATTTAATCTACCTTTGATGCCTCCTATATTATTATTGATCTTCAACTTTATAGATAAGAAACTGATTTTATTAAATACTATATATTAATAAAAATAATGGAGGTTTCTTTTAAATATGAGGTGTCATATTTTTGACAGGCAATCATCCTCTTAATGATTTTACCCCAATTTTATCCTGGCTTCTTCCCTGAGCACTTATGGCATATACTATCCTCATTTCTTTGTAGGAAACCCTCCCATCCCTTTCCAGTAAATATATGGGTATAACACAGATTATTTCTACTTAACTATTCCTCAGTTCTTCAGGATGATATTTTATCCTGTCCTGGAATTTTAACTCATCTTCCTCGATTGTGTATTTGGCATCTATTACTCTACTAAATCTAGACAACAACTGAATATAATCTTCCCCATGTGATAATTTTCTATCCATATCTACAATCATATTACACAACAAATAATATATTTCAATTATTATTATCAAAAATATATTATTTTTCTTTATAACAAATGATATCATGATATTTTCTTACATCAACATTCATTCTTTCTTACTTTCATAAATACATTATATTTTATAATAAGTTGTCATTTCTTTCAGATAATCCTATTTAATTTAATTTTTTAAAGTATATACTGGTCAGTTAACATTATGTTCCACACACACACACACTTTCATATTATAACTCATGATTACTATCTTCCTATATTTAAGCATACCTTTAACATTATATACTAAATTGCAAACATAAATTTTTTAAATTGTCACTAAAACAAATATTTTGCATTTATATTTCATTTTAAACAAGTAAAATATTAGTGATAAATTTAAAATTAAAATCTTTTTTTTCTAAAAACCCATTTCCAGTTATATTTTAATATTACAATGTTTACCCTGTAAATGTTTACCATTCTTTATGCATGTGTGTTTCTCCTCTTTTCATATTACTAAAAGACATGTATAATTAACAAAACATTGATAACAAGCACAAATAACAGGACAAATTTTAAATCAGATACATCTTTCCTAGCTGGTTTTAAAGTTGCATTGAGTATAATCCTGATCTTCAAAATCCACTACAAAAAGTTTGATGAATATTCTAAATAAATCTCCACTTTATTCTCCCATGCTGCACACAATTTGAAACATGTTCTGCTAAGTCATCAATAAGTTTATATTTTTTTCCTTTTTCTGGTATTCATTAGTCTGTAAAATTTTAAACACATATTGGAAATTCATTTAAATTTCTAGCTTGTAATACATTATCTTTGTGTCTATCATTTATACAGATTTTTTTTTCCTTTTAATAGTCAATTCTTAAAAGGCTATATTTAAACATAAGAAATCTTATGTTTAAGTTTTGTAGGTATAAGCTAAATATTTTCTTCAAAATTTTGCAAATTATTTCTTATGTATCAACTGTTTACTTCAAACAAAGATTAGTTTTTCTTGCATTTAACACTCATGGTTAACTCATTATTCTTAACATTTTACAAGATCTTTCTATTAGCTTTAAAAATTTATTTCTAGGAATTTTTAATCTGTTTCTTACATTTAATCTATGATTAATAAAAACCCTTAATATAGCATAGACAAATAAATGTTTTCTTACATGGCTGTCATCATGTTTCTCTCTGAAGCATTGCAGTTGTTTTTCCTTTCTCATGGCCATTCTAGTTAAAATTAAAATAACAACTTTGATTTTTTAAGCTTTTTGTGGTATTATCTTGGCTAGAAGTAGATAATCAGAATTGGAAACCATGTCGTAATGACCAATAAACATCACATGACTACCACCTCTTATGCTTGTGTATAACTGTTGTTAGAACAGACAATATCCATTATACCTATTGCCACACATAGCAAGTTAGAGTAATCAATGGATGCCAGAAGGCTTGTGCATAAAATCCCCATCTAGTGCCTACTTATCCAATATCCACAGACTAGCTGCTGGAGGGTTGCATTAAATCCTAAGATCTAGGTGCAGGGCTCTCAGATCCAAGGCTCCTCACTGATGAAGCTCACAAGCCAGAAACTAGTCGGAGGATATTGGATGAGTTGGCACTAGATGGGAATTTTATGCACAAGCCTTCTGGCATCTTTTGATTACTCTAGCTTGCTGTGTGTGGCAATATGTATAGTGAGTTTTGCCTGTTTTAACAACAGTTATACACAAGCATAAAAGGTGATAGTCATGTGATGTTTATTGGCTTAAAACCAATCCTGCCTAATAGGATAGTAGTGGCTATGGTTATTAAAGAACAAAAGACACCAAAATGTATGGGTACTGAACTGAGTTCAGACCCATATGACTACATAAGCTAATGGGATTGGATTGAAAACATTAATGTTTTCAGTTTAAGACTTATAGTTTTGTAGTTAAATGGAGATAAAAGGTGGTTGCTGGAGGATTGCATTAGATCCTAAGATCTAGGTGCAGTGCTCTCACATCCAAGGCTCCTCACTGACAAAGGCTACAAGCCAGAAACTAGTCTGGGGATATTGGATGAGTAGGCACTAGATGGGGATTTTATGCACAAGCCTTCTGGCATCCATTGATTATTCTAGCTTGCTGTGTGTGGCAATATGTATAGTGAGTTTTACCTGTTTTAGCAACAGGTCATAATGATTAATTTACTCACTCCATAGTATTAATAATTCAAATATTTCATATTCTTAGATAGCTTTGTGAATATGATTTTTTTCTGCTTAAGACTTTAAATATTTTTAAATTTTATAATTGTTTTTATGGAAAAAACAAAAATCAAGACTGCTGTCTACTTTATCAATTTTCTTGAAAATGTCTCTCCCCTATCTTCTGCTGCTTTTTCTAAAAACATTGGGATAAAAATAACATTAGAAATTTACTCTCTTGACCCTCATTGGTCAATTTCCCAAAACAACTTTTACAACTTTTTAATTTCTGTTTCTATTTGAAATATTAAAATCAATAAATGTTTTACAAATGAAATTAATTTAAATCATTTGTTTAAGACCAAAGTTTTGATTTTAACTATATTTTTAATAAATGGCATTATTAATTGAATTTGAATATAAAATTTATAATAAATATTTATACTTAAAATATATTATTATGATAATTTTCAAATAAATTATTATCTTGTAATCAATAATTGTTCATTCTTTCTTTGATTGCAATTTTACATTTTTAACTTTGGAAGAAACATCACAATAAAATCAATTCAAATTCAAATTTATGCATAACAATGTTTATTTAAGTGAACAAATATTGTATTAAAATTATATAGTAGATCATCATTTAAATTATTTATCACTAATAATGATTATTATATCTCTACAGAATTCTCTTTTTAATCTTTATGTATTAAGTCATTTATTACTGTTATACCCAAGTTTATAGTATTACTATTATCTAAATTACAAATTTAAAATTTTGGACTATAATTTACATTTTATATACTATTACAATATATATATATGTATCCACTTTTATCTCCCAACTTAGGCTATATCTATGACTTGTAATAGTTGAAAGCTGACTAACCACTTATTGTTTAAAAACATATTTTATTAAAGCTTTTCTCAATTCATTCTTTGTATATCTATTACTACATTTTAGTTTGAGTTAAAGCTTATAATTTTAAAATCCAATTTAATAAACAAAATGAAAATGTATTAATGTAAACAATAAAAATATAAAATTAAAAAAACAAATAAAAATACTCCTTGTTTAGTAATGTAATCCTGAATTAGTTATCATTTATCCATTATATCTGTTATTTAGCTTTATAAAGGTAATTAACATGTAATGTTAATAGTATAATTAACATGTAATGTTAATAATAAATACACTTAGAAAATCCAAAAAGAAAATATATTATTCTAACATAAATATTGCTTAATATATACATAAAAAAATTATTTTCAAAAATTTAATAAGTATGCTTATTTTGTTTACTGTTTTTTTATAATATTAAGCACAATCAATTTATGTACATAAAATCCTGTAGTGTAAATATCTATTATATACATATTACCATCCAGATTACTAGTAAATATTTATGCATAAAACCTATTGCTTATATATATATAATGTTTTTACAGTTATTTTTTGGATTAAACTGTGTATTATTTTTGATTACTTCCCAATGTTTTGATGAAATAGCATCTGCCATTGTCAAAGTTAACTTTTCAAAGAAAAAGCATTAGATCTCAAATGGCATCAACCATTATCAATGTTAACTTTTCAGAGAATAAAGCATTACATCTCAAACAGTAATGAGATTGTGGGTGCTCAACTACTTCATACATAATCTCATTCTTTATCTCATCCAATCTCATTACTATTTGACATCCAATGGTTTTCTTTGGAAAGTTAACCTTAACAATGGCAGATACTATTTCATCAAAATGTTGAGAAGTAGTCAAAAATAAGGTGATTTAACCCAAAAATTACTTTATTTATATATAAATATGAAAAAACAAACAAGCATACTTTTACTTGCATAAATTAATATTATCATTAAATATATATATATATCATATATTCTTAAGCCATCATATATATAAATGTTTATGTTTGTTATCTGTTTTGCTTTATCTGAAGCTACTTATTCGTTAATTAATTATCTATATTTTGTTTGTGTATGTATTAATTAAATTATTTATAAATTTTTTCAGAATATTTAATTTTCAAAACATGCCAAACTATAAATAAATGTTTGAAAAAAAAAAGATTATTATAATGAAGTCTTTAATTAATAAAGGTTAAATAATAATAGACATGTAGGTGAATTTAAGTAAGACTATTAATAAAATCCTAAATACTAAAAGTGTATTATATAACATATTTTATTAAACTCTGGAAATTCTAAAACACTAACTTTAAAAGTATGTATAAATATATCAAAATTTATATAAAGGTTTCACTAGATAATCTATCAAAATTTATATAAAGGTTTCACACTAGATAATTGTATTTTATACGCATATTATCGAGGTTATAGCCTCAGTAAATATTACTTACGTAATCAATGTGCGTGTAATAAATTTATAATTACAACTTTAGATAATCTATTGTAGAATCTCTATAACAATGTTATGTGAAATTATGAGACAAGAAAGGATAACAAAAAAGAATAATATAGAATAAAATTTACTTACTGACAATTTAAATCTGCAGTAAAATATTGGATGTATTTCCTGTAAAAATATAGAGTTGATGTTTGAAGAACAGAATATCTTGCTAACAGCCAAGTAAAAAGAGTCAAATGATTTTGATCCTTCCAATTGTTGCTTATATATTTGATGATTATCATTTTACATGTATTTAGAAAAGTTTTCTCATCATTTTCTTTGGAGAATCCTATTTATAAAAGTTATTTCGAAATTTCGATAATAATTTCATGGTATTAATTCTTAAAAAAACAGAGAGATAAGAAATTCATTCCATTATAAAATAAGCCACTTTATCACAACTATAACAGAATTTTTTGAGAGAAGTTGTTTATGACTTAGAGGAGCCAAATGAAACTCCTGGAAAATTGCATCATCTTACAAGTTATAGAGACAATTGATTTAGTATGAAGAAATCACCACCTGGAGCCAATTAGTCTATGAAGCATGTTAAGCTTCACTGATTATAGAATCTTTAATAAAGAACTTTTACTTTCAAAAAAAATATATTTTATTCAATTATAGAGTAAGGTACATAATTGTGTATACAGGTAATAGTTAGAGCTGCTGTTAACAAGCATTGTTTGCAATGGGTTTACAAAAATACAGTTCAAATAGGATGGTTAGGAGGTAGGTCATACCATCCCTGTCATCACAGCAATAGGGGGAGAATCTGTCCTGACAAGGTCAGAGGTATCGTCCATAGAATGAAACAGAATGTCTTGAAACTTAAATTTTTAGTTGATCCCAGGTCTGAATCACCAACTGTTCTGGGCAAGTTCTCTTGTCAATCTCCCTAGCCTTCCATATGAAATTTATAAGGAGGTCCTCAGGACTATGGTCAATCCCACTTTCAAACAATAGTTTGCAACGTATAGTCCAAATCCCGAAGTTGACAAATGAAGCCAGCCGAATTCTGGCAAAAAGCCCCTTTTCAAAGGCCAGAGGAATCATTACATAAGTCAGGTCAGGTGCAGACATTTTCCTCAGAATCATGCCTCGGAGACAAGACCACGAATCACAATGGAACAGAATGTGGTCCATGGTCTCTTCCTGCTTCCCGCACATTGGACATAAGGTATCGATGTTATAGCCTCTATGATGGAATAAAAAGGACCTTGTGGGAAGGGCCTTAAGGTTGACCTTGAGCAGGAAGTCTACATACTTGGGCTCAAATCTGAGGAATTGTGTCCATTTGGCAAGTCTGGAGATAGAAATTGAGAGCAAGATGGGGGTACATGTTTTCTCCTCGAACATTAGTCGGTATGTGTCCCAGTAAGTAAGTTTTGACTGGAATAGGGAGCTGGAGGTCTTGATCCATGATAGGACATCCGTCACCTGCTGTTGGATCCAAAGTCTCTTCAATCTGGGTGGGGGTCTATCGGTAGGTTTGACCCTTTCTATGGGAACTGGGCACTCAATGTCAGAATGAGAATTCAATAGCCTAACCAGAATATTGTATGTCCTTTGAATTTGGAAGACTTTAATGGCATGTAAGGCCAGTCCATTCAGGGGTTTAGGCTTCTGTAAAATGTTTAAGCTGATGACTGGGGCCCCCTTCCCCCAGCATAGTTTCCTACAAAGTGTCTTGATCCTTTTAATGAAGTTCTTGGTGGGTGAAAAGCCAGCCAGGTAGTATGTGATTTTGGGAAGTACTACTGAATTCAGCAAGGCGACCTTGCCCAAAAGAGAAAGGTAAATTTTTGATAGTGAGTTAACTGTTTTCTCGATTTTGGTGAATAGCTTCCTCTCCATGTCTCTCCTCATGACTGAGGGGGGGGGAAGCGAGTTGGAATCCTAGGAATCTCTGGGGGGCTGCTTTGAATCTGCCTTGGATTTGCTTCCCCGTCAGGATGGACCACATTGCTGATTTGCGTTCGTTGACCTCAAGACCAAATACGTGAGCAAACTGGTCAAGGAGCTCTCCAAGTCTTGCAAGCTCCCTGCCAGAGGTGAGAAACACCACCACATCGTCCATATAGGTAATGTGGCATATGCACTCTCCAAGCACAGGAATGGCTATCCCGGAGAGAGCAGCCTCGATGCTTAGAAGCAGGGGGTTCACATAGGCTGTGAAGAGAAGGACGCTCAGTGGTGAGCCCTGTGGGATGGAAACACAGGGCCTAAATCCTGGAGATAATCTGCCATCCAATGAGAGAAAAACCTCCCATATTTTGTAGGAGGTTCTCTATAATCTGAAGGTATGCCTTGGGCACTTTGAGCCTCTCCAGTATACCAAGCAATATGTCAATTCTGATGCAGTCAAAAGCTCCAGCAAAGTCAAGCTGAACCATGACTGGCTGGGATTTTTTCTCCTGCGAACATGGTCAACGATGAGGCAAAATCGGCTGACAGCGTCAGCAGTCGAGCAACCTTTTTTTGTGAATTGATAAGGAGAGAGGTATTCTATTATGTTATCTTGGATGTCTTCTTTTATAAGGCCCTCAATAACCTTTATCATAAGCGGCACCATAGAAATAGGTCAAAGGTTCTCAAGAATCAGTGGACCCTCAGGGTTCTTGATGAGGGGAACCATAGTGATTGGACATATGTCCAAGGCTTCCCAACTGTCATTAGCAAGGAAATTTATGATGTTTAGTATAATTGGTACCGTAAATGTGCGCAGATGGAATAAAAGAAATTTTGGAATTCCATGCAGGCCAGGATGAACCTTGTCCGGGAGGGACCATAGTCTCTGTAGAATTCGCCCTTCCGTAATCTTATGTGGAGCAGCATCGACTGAAGCAAATTTTTTCCGGGCACTAGTTATCCCCAATGGCTGAAATTTTAGGGAATAAAACTCCCTGATTCTGGCCAACATGGAAGAGCCAGAGTAGCAGTTTCCTTGTACCTCAATCGATGTGGGGGCTCAGGATCTTTTGCCTGAGCCAAGGGCCCAGTGAAGGTACCCTCTGGTCCAGCAATGCTGATGTTGTAGGTATTGATGAGCCCTCTTAATTGCAAGGTACTCGGCAAGGGAAGACTGTGCTGATTTATATTTTGCTTTCAAGTGAATTATGTGCGGGATATTCTGCTCCCCAAGAGACAGGTTGTGCAGAACTCTGGCAATTCTGTCCAGCTCAGCCAATAGTCGGATTGGACCCTTGGTTTTAAGGGTGCATTGACTTAATAGATAGCCTAGCATTTTAACAAAGGCCATCCATGCCTCCACAGGAAGAAGAGACATGATCTCTAGATGGCGGAATGCAATATAGGCCTCAGAGACCAGTTGGGTCGTAATATTCGATCTAGTCAGCATCCTCATAGTGCGGGGATAATTGATTGTTGGAATTATATTATTTTGATACCTGAGTTGGATTTCCATTGCCAAATGGTCGGAGAAGGCATTGGGCCAGAGATGGGCTTCAATCGATCCTACCATCACAGGAGGAAAAAAAACCAGGTCTATTAGGGAACGTGTATGCCTTGTATAAAATGAGAATGCCCCTTTTGGAAAAAGGCTTTCTCCACTTATCATGGACAGATTAAGGAATTTTATGTACTTGTTACTGAGGAAAGGTAGGATTGATTGAAATCATCTGTAATTAATGTGGGAAGGGGCTTGTTCTTCTGAGAGTTGCATTGATGGAGTGGATAACTTTGATTATGATGTCTGGGTTTTTGGGTAGGTATAGATTTATTAGATTGAAGGACCATCCATGAAATTGGAAGATCGCTATCAGGCAGTGAGAGTCTATGTATAACATTTTGAATAGGGCTATTGGTGACTTTTTATTAATTATGAGAGCCACACCTCCTGATGCGGCAGAAGAAAATGAGAAGTGGAAGAAGCCAAATTCTTCGATTAGTTGAATCACATGATGGTCTGTCCATTGGTGTAACTTCGTTTCTGATAAGCACAGAATATCTGGGGCCTGTCTATGGACCCAATGTGACAAGGCATATGCCCTATCCCATGAGTTCAGGCCCCTTACATTGACAGAGAGTATCTTGAGCATGGTTATTTGGTTGGTCGATCAAGTGGTTCCAGTGGATCAGCCAGACTTGGGGGCACAGGGGAAACCATTGGATTCTGTAAAGGATCGTCAGGCACTGGTATAGTTTCTAACCGTATTGAGTCAAACCGTATTGAGTCATAGTCTGGACCAGGGCTGTCATCACAATCACTGTTAGTAGATGAGGAGGGGAAAAAACCCTCAACCCGGAGGGGGAACTCATCGCATATTTCCGGGGTGAGAGAAATAGGTACCTCAGTCTCATTAATTGTTTTAGGGGGGTCCCCCAGTGGAGGCCCAGCCATCAATGGGGAGGAGCACCGCACATTTTTTTCTTGAGGGAAAGTTGAGTTGCTACCTGGATTACAGGGATCAAAAAGGCCCAGAAGGTCATCTACCATTAGGGATTCCAAATCCAATGTTGACTGGTCAGGAGAGTCTAATGGTGTTTTTGGTTTTCTTCTATTCCTTTTCTTTAAGACTACTGTAATGAATCCTTCCTCCTCTGGTGAGTTGGTCATCGGTAGTCGTAAATCTACCATTGATACATTTGCAGGCAGGTTAACAGATTGGCTCTCCATTGATTCTACAACCAAATTGCATGAAGATCCCTCCCCAAAACCTCCTGCAGCATATATGGGGTCAGGAGAATGGTGAGTCCTGTCAGATTGACAGTCAGGAAGCCCAGGGGGCTGATCCCCAGAAATCCCCTGAGAGGTGGGGCCCAAGGTGGGCTGGACTGGTGATGTACTATATTTAGAGTGACATTGATGTAGTCCCTGGCTAATAAGTCCACATTGTATGCAGCTTCGATTTCTGCAGTCTTTCATGAGGTGTCCCCTAATCCTGCAATGGAAGCACTGGGGGGGAACACCCTGGAGGATGATGGAAAGTGGAACATCAATGAACTCAATAAGCCCAGGTAAATTGAGTGGAGAAATCCCTTTATTCAATGCAATGCGAAAGTCTGCTATATTGGAGAATGACTCAGCCCCACCATACCGGATTGTCCAATATTTAAATGCTATGATGTTCCCAAAGGGGGCTAAGGCTCTCTGGAGATCGGCCTTGCTGAAGTTTACACCACAATTCCTGATATAGCCATCAATGGAGCTCGGCCTATCTGGGTCTATGGTTATCAGATATCGGCCAAATAGACTCTTATGGCCATTACGGAATGA
This sequence comes from Epiperipatus broadwayi, assembly GCA_028023455.1. Classification (NCBI taxonomy): domain Eukaryota; kingdom Metazoa; phylum Onychophora; class Udeonychophora; order Euonychophora; family Peripatidae; genus Epiperipatus; species Epiperipatus broadwayi. The sequence continues at coordinate 694,183 of JAQFVV010006232.1, forward strand.
CTCCTTGGCCATAATGTTGTTGAACTGAATCGCCACATACCTGTCATTAGGGTGAAACAATACCTTGTATATCGAGCCCCAGATGCCATGTGTAGTAAATAATTCGAAAAGTGATTGAACAGGGAATTTAAATAGGTGGATGTTGTCATCTGTGATAGCCAGAATCAGAGTCTTATCATCCTTACAAATGTTAAAAGATTTCTTAAGGAGAGGTGGAGTTGATTGATTAAACTTGTCATTGATCAGTGTGTGTTTGGATAGATCACACTTGTAGTTACTGGGGTTATCACAAGGAGGTATGTCTTCCCTTACTTCTTTGGGGGTTGTATGAATTTTGCCCATTATTTGTAGAGCTCTGCCAAAGATTCCAGAAGATTGGCCAACTTGGGTGTTATCAACAGCAGGGAAGCCAGCAGATATAGATCGAGGTCCTGAGATACTTTGGGCAGCAATGTTGGTGTAGGATGCTGGGGTGGGCTTGGCAAGCTTTCCTCTGGGTACTGACTGGGTCCTCCAAGGTTGTGTATTTTCTGTGGGGAAAGAGTTGGAAATTGATCAACACCATGTGGGTTGGACTCCTCAAGGAAGGTCCAACTGATGTAGGGGTGTTAGATAATATGGGGAGGTTAGGTGGTACAACATTATTTGAAAAAAGGTTAGGAAAATTTTTGTGTTCGGTATTTATATTGGGGCCAGGGTGATATATGGCTGGAGGTGGGGCCACCCCATCGAATGAGCCTTTTTTTGAAGCTGTGGCATGTGTATTGGCATTTTTATTGACTTCGTTGTGATTTTTGAGTGATTCCTGAGAATTTTTTTTTTTGATGGCGCCACCTCTGCATCGGTTTTCCCCTCATAACTTTCGTTTCCGATCCCGGAAAAATCCGGTTCTTTTTTTGTTATGTAGGGTATGTCAGAATACATATTGTTCCCAAGAAAAACCGAGTTCAAAATTATAGGAAATTGTATTTTTTTCAACTGCAGAGTTTTGCCACATTTCTCAACTTCCAGAATTGAGTACTCGCTTTGAAAAAGCAGATTTTCAGCAGATTTATTTATGTAACTTACCTTGGAAGTTTGTGATTTTGGTGAGCCTGGTATTGTTTTGCAGGGGAGGACGAGATCTTCCAAACAAGGGCGGTTTGGACCTCCAGGCCCACATGGAAGTTTATTATTCATTGGATCTACTTCCATGTTACTTTTAGCCAGTTTTACTGAGGGTTCCGGCAAAGATGTACGTATAAATCTTTCTCTTTCAGGTACTACTGGCGTGTTTCGCATATTGGGATTTTTAAATTGAGCTGTTTCTTTGGTCTGACCAGATTTGGATAAGCCATGACATGTTTTTGATTCAATTTTGAATGTTTTTGTTGGGATTTAGTGTTAACTGGATTTTTTCTCCCACTACTCTTACTAATAGGGTCTTTTATGATAGTCGCATTCAAGATTGATAATGATAAAAAAATGAATGAAATTATATTCAAACGTAGAGGTAAAAATTAATTGTTCTTTATTAAGAGTCACTTTAAACGATTAAAAAAGGAGGATACTTACCTAAGATTTACAATTATTGTAACATCGCACTATAAAATAAATCTGAATCATCCGGAGCTTAGAACAAGTAAACCATCCAGAAAGGCAACCGGAAGCAGAGCCTAATAATAAAATAAAATAAAATAAAATAATAAAGAACTTTTATGTAAGAATTTTTAAAAAGAAACATTCTCAGAAATAATAAAATTTCACTTATATTATTTATTATGCATGCATAAATTTCTTTACTTTAGAGCTTTGGAGATTATAGGTTTACTGGCCAAGTAAAACAATTTTAATAATATTATATATTTATGTGCACTTATAGTACCATGCATAAATGTATTAATGTTTAGATAGCACAAATATTGTTTATGTTTCAACTGATGCAAATAAGCTAAAGTATCTCATTATTGTATGTAACTTAAATGATTGGGATTATAATAACCTTTGTCTGTTGCATTTATCCAAATATTTATTTGAATTTCATGAAAGCTTTTATGTAACAACACCTAACTTAAATGATTGGGATTATAATAACCCTTGTCTGTTGCATTTATCCAAATATTTATTTGAATTTCATAAAAGCTTTTATGTAACAACACCTATTTGTAAAACTACTTGCAAACAGCTTTATTATTGAATGTAATAAGTATATTGAAGCTGTTTAAACTATTAGTGCCATATGCTTATTAATATTATTTATTAGCGATGTAAATAAAATTGGAAGAATTTTCATTAATCAGTTTGTATTAATTTCTTTATTCACTCATATCACATCAATTCACAGTCACATTATTATTATTTTAAGCCCTGAGATTATTAATCATTTATTAATTTTCAATTTAAATATATGTGAAGTTACTAAAATTACTCTTTAATTTTAAATATACTGTAATGAATCAGGCCTTACCATTTAGAGCCCCAAAGTTGATAGCCATAAATATGTAATGGTCCTTACCTACCAAGATGAAGGATTTGAATCTTACTACCATTGGCCCTAGGGTCTTTGGGTAAGATACTAAAATATGATGTGATGAAGTAATTAACCAATGATCGTGCCTACTTTCAATGGACTATCTCTTAATCACACATTAAATTTAGACACCATTTAGGCTAGTTCATCAATACTTATCCCTTCTTTCAGATTCCACATATACCTCAGTATTCAAACTCAGATGGAATATTGCAATAAACTCTTCAGAAATAAATTTACATTAGATATATATAATCACATATTTACATGAGTTATAAATCAATTACAAGGTTCATTTTATTATCTCACTATGTTATTATATACTAAAAATATGTGTGTATATATATGATAATCAATTGATGAGTGGAAAAGAAATGATTCTAGTAAACCATTGACTATTGATGATGATTAAATCAACAAAATTTAGTTACAAATGAGAAAAAATATCAATAATAATAAAAAATATTTGGAATTAGAAAGACTAACATTAATATATATATATATTGTAGTGTTGGTGGATTCCTGAAGAGATAGGGGGAGCACATCTTACTATGGTCGGACTTTGGGTCTTCGGATAGGATGCAAGTGATTATGCAATGAAATACTAAAACCTGTGATTGTACCGTACCTACTTCCAATAGACTAGCTCTACCTATTTTTATTAACCTAGATACAATTTGGGTCAGTTCATCCAATTCTCACTCCTTTCTAGCCACATTATACCACAGTATTCAAACTCAGGGAGTAATTGCCTGAGCTCTCTTATCAGGGAAGGAGATCACACTATAGTAGTTATTGCACCTCTATATAGGTGATAATTAATTACCAAAAATCTATTAAGCATAAGATATATAAAAAAATATGTATGTGCAGTATAAGTATATATGTATTAAAAGTTATAATAAATGACTTAAATATGTATATGTATTTCCTCTATCATATTAATAATATTGATGTGTAAAACTAAATAAGATAATAATGTTTACAATGGGTATGTAAATAATGAAGAACTATAAAGCTGATAGTGGATATTGAAATAATGATGAGTTAGAGACCAGATTAAAATAACGAATTATATAAACATTTATTGACTAACAAAAATATAAAATATGAATAACAATTAAATCTGATACATGTAATTTATTTTGTCAAGGATGAATCTCTACCACATCGATATCTATAATGATATTAATAAAAATAAAACCCTTGCCCTAAACCCAATGGTAGAAGTTCATGTACTTGACTAATTATTTACAACAACGAATATGTAAAATTATAATATGTATATGTGATTTCAATTTTAGCTGGCTAATTTAAAATATGTATACAAACATAACAACAACAAAAAAATCTTTGTTGTCTAGATAAATCAATGCTTATAAATCATTGATTTATAAAAGCAATATATAAATAAGCTTAATTAATAATAAAGAAATAAAAAGAAATCTATCAATGTGTTTTGCTTACTATAAGATAATATTAAAATGTCTTACCTCCTAATTTCCTATATGTTGTCAAAAGTTAGTCAGATGGGAAGGTCAAAACTAGTAATTTTTTTTTATTCTTTATACAATTAAAGATGATAAATATATATATATAAATCTAATTCCCCACTCCTTTATTACTCTCATACAGAGTTTCTCCAACATTATACACATTAGCTTCCATTTGTAGAAATGAAAATAATACATAAAATTTACAATAGACAAAATAATAAAACAAAATTCACAATTTTTATCCATTATGTTAATTAAATTTCGATAAGTCTGCTGGAAATTGTTCATTTCTAAATAAATTCCTAGGAATGGAGATGAAGTTCTATTCCCACAAAGAATAGCAATTTAAGAAATAATAGTGTTCTCCAATTATCCTGTCTTGGATTTGGTTAGGCATTTTATTTAAAGCAAAGATGGTTTTTAAGTTTCTCCTAAATGGGCAGGTAAAATCTTTAAACTTTCATGGCTTTATTGATGATGTATTATTACCCCATGGTACAAACTTTTCAGCAAGCAATCATGATATACAAATAATATATATTTATTGATTCATTTGCTGCTCAAGATTTCAATGATGATATTATTATTTATCAAAACAATTAATTATTGAATATTACTACAATGCACAAATTTAGCTAAAATTTGTCTAATTAGCAAATAATTTAAATCTTCTTACTTTCAAATTATTTCTTTATCTTCAAACGATTGCTTTTAAATTTCAGCTTTTGGTCATTTTGATTAATATTTTAAAAAATATTTATATATTTAAATTCGATCATTCACATCCATTTTGTACTCGAATTTATTTTTTTAAGCAGAAAAAAATAATAAGGTTCTATCTTCTAAAGCAGAAGACAATTGTAACAATTAATACTGCATTGTAGGTCGTGTGAAGTTTTTTTAAATATTTTAACCTTGACATTTCCTATTGTTTAACTGATGTAATATAAATAAATGGGATTATAAATAAAAATAATAATTTATAAATATTTTAAATTTCATTTCCACAAATGGTTGCTATGTGTTTAGATTTTAATTCAATCATTGTTTTTATTATTATTTTTTTTTAAGTTTATGTGTAAGTTTTTTTTTTATGATTTTTATAGTCATCCCCAATTATTAACATATAATACATTTTATTCCAGTGTTAATATACCTATCTGTTTCTTCCTAGTAATTTAATGGCTTTTATTACTTCTTTAGAAATAAAAAGATGTTTATACACATGTATATGTTGGAAAGAAAAAAAAATGTTAATATGCCAATTTGCCTGGCAATTTATTGGTTAAGAAAATATGTTATGTGGCTCCAATTGGTAGAGTGTCTTAAATAACTGGATGGTGTGACAGGTTGTAGCTCATCACTACAATATATATACATATATGTAAATAAAAGTATGAATTATTTATCCCTATCATATACATATATAAATGTATCCCTTTATTAACCCTTCCCCATGATAGTCATACATGAATAGATAATTATTATGTAAAAATGTAATAAATAGTAATACATATAAAACCAATCCAATATCGCATCCATTATGAACCAACTAACTATTTTACATATATAAAATGTATTAAGTAGATTCCTAGTTTATTCCCCGTATTAGTAAAATAGAAAATGACCAGTCAATCAAGGGTGTTACTCATCCAAACTGAATAAACACTTATTGACAAATGTTAGTAAAAGCAATATAAACAATGTAACTTTTGTCATATATCAAATATAATTTTTAATATGGAATAGTACTAAATAAAATCTTACCTCTACCCATCTTGTGGTAAGGATATGTGATGGTAATCATATCTAATATCATGCCACTATGTAGGGAGGAATATCTAAATTTTCTTAAAAAAAAAAATTATTTAACCTTCTTCCCCATGTTTTCTAAGACTTAGATACAATGGAACTTTCCCATATTCTAAAATTTTTTGTTTCCAAATACAATTATGAACAAAGCTGACAATAATAAAAAAATAAAGCAACTTTTACCAACACATTTTTTTATCTTGTATAATACATTGATATTTCTTTATGATGATTGACATAAAGCAGTGAGTTAGGCAACTACAATTTTCTAATATGCATCATCTCTCAATGTACCAATTAAAATGTTATCATAGTTTAGGCAATCCTCATGAAGAATCCTAAATGAAGTATATCCTATTCTTCTTTCGATATCCAAGAGTACATTTAGTCATAACATCTAAAATTCTTGGACAGGCATCACACAATTGAAAAATAAACATGGCACATTTTCTGGTAGGAGATAATAAAACACTTAGCCCTGAAACATTATTAAATTAGCAGGCAAACATTATTTTTTAATATAAAAAAAATAAATAAAATTTTATATAGTTATTTAAGTACTTGTTATTAATTACTTTTTTTTAATATGAGCAGAATTATTATTTGGCAAATATTTATATATATAATCTATTTATATTCTATTGCATTGGTTAATTTGTAATCGAAGAATAGCTTAGTCCTTATTATATCAAATGTATATTTATATTATCAAGACTATTTCTTACAAATGCTAAAATTTGTCATAAAGGTTTTGATTAAAATATTAATAATTGCTTCTGGAAATATGCTTTGTAACCTTTTGATAAGTAAATTAAAATGTTCAGATAAGGTATATATTTTCCTCCAGATTTGAGCATTCAAATTTTTGATGTTGTCTTCTACAACTTATATATATATATTATTATTATTATTCTCTATATAGTAGCAAGAAAAAAATGGAAATGAACTGATTTTATTGTTATATTGTCCTCAGCTTCTATTGTTTATTATTATAGTGTTTTATTTCCTTTTTCATTACTATATATATTGTTGTGTGCATTATTTTAATGATAATCAAAAGAAAATCACTTAGTAGAATTTTGTTTTTCATCCTCCATATTTGGAAATCTAGTGAGGAATTTGACATTGGGTCATTACCATGCTTACTTAGTCGAAGTCTGATCAAAATAATGTAAAACATATTTATTAATTTATTATTAATATACATATATTGTTATGTTTACTATTATTTTCTATTAATTGGGATTTACCCTCTTTTTAGTAGACATTCCAATTTGGTTGATTTTGATTCTTTCTTAATATAGTTAACAATATATGTATTTGTTGTATCTGTATGAATATATGTGTGTATAGTTAGTTTGTATGTGACAATATAGGTTAATTTGGTTATCAACTAGAGAATAAAATGAGTTGGATTTTATGGTGGGAGTGATAAAGTTAGATTGTAAGCTACCTTACAATACATTATTGTAGAACCTTGTTTTTGATTAATATTTATGAAGAATTTCACAGATGTTATAATTAGTAATTTAATTCAATAAAATTTAAATAGAATATTATGAGAGTCTCAACATATAAATCTATATTATTAAAAATTGGTACCTCAAGCTAAAGGGCATCCCTTCTGCTCATATGTACCATTACATTATGTATATATATTATCTTCCATTTTGTTTACTATATAATTTAATCTTTCTTTTTGGTAATATATAAAAAATCATTCTACCTGCTGTATTCATTCTAATACTCATGAGAATTTTTTTATTATTTGCAATTGTATTTAAATATTATTTATTAGATAACATTAAGTTTTATCATTAACTTATATATTTTTATATAAATACACACAAAATAATAATAAACTTAAAGTTCAATTTTTTTTTAAAATTCTGTTGAAAATCCTACAATATTTTCTATTGTACATAGACAGATGTTGTGTTTAAATCCAGGTAAGTTCCAATTTAATAGAGTTCAAATTTTTTTTATCCATTTTGATAATGACATTTTCAATTTTTAAACAAAGTATAATAAAAATATCATGATGTTCATATTGTTCTCTTTAGTAATAACAACATTTATTAATTTTCATATATTTTATGAATTAAATTGTAGACTTAAATAATATTCCACAATGAAATAATTTTTATCTGATGTTATGTAGATTTTTAAAAGACATGAAATATTTTGAGCAAATGTTTATTATCTTATTTTGCCACATCCATTGATATTCATATTGGATAAACTTTATGTAGTTATCTATTAAGGTGAGAACTGAGAGAGAACCCCAAAACTAATAGCAGGGGTTTAAATATTTTTCTCCTGATGATTCTGCCCATTTCTAAAGTCTCTGCAATTAAAAGTTAACTTTATAGTATATCCACTCTGTCAAAGGTTTTGCATATGCATGTGTTCTGTGACATAAAAATATTTGTTAAACTTTCCAATAGCAAATGTACAATATTTTTTTTTAGAATAATAAAAATTACAATTATTTAAAATAAAATACAGACATTTTTTGATTTAACTATTTATTTATTTAATCATTATATTTTAATCAACATTTTAAATATCCACTTTATTTAAGTAATTACTTTAACATAGTGCTTGGATAAGTAACATTTAATGTTTTTGAATTATTCCAAAACATATAATATATTTAATAATAATTTAGTATCTGGTTTATATTTACATATTATTTTTCAAATGTATGCAATAATAATGTTGACAAATGAATGAATATATACTTGATTTTATTATTTGTATTATATAAAATCGTTTATATATATATATATATCCCTATTAATATATATCTCTAACATAATATATACATGTCACCAACTTTATTATATTGTCCTAAGAATAGAAAATATTAATTTTAAAATTCTGCCACAAGACAATTTTGATACACCAAGCTTGTTAGAAAATACATATGTCATTTTACATTAGTATGTGTTGTCTAAACTACAATTTACTTATGAAGTAAACTGTTTGGTTATTTTAAGTTAATTTAAAATAAAAATAAAATAAGTTAATAACTTTTTTTAAAAAAATAATGATTCTAAGTTTGAACTCAGGTCATAGTGATACAATATTTATAGAATACTAATTCTCTTCAATGACTTTTGGGGATAGCTAATTTCAATACCATTACAGCAAATCTTTTGAAACTATATTGAAATTCAATCATGGCAAAATTAATTGATAACTATCCATGACAAAATTAATTTATGAATTCATTTTATTAGAAACTTAAATTTAATTCTTTCCTTTTAATAATTACTCATTTTAATATATTGAATTTGATCATTATATCTCTTTGTTTGGCGTTTTGGCACTGCAATTGTTTGATTTAAAATGACTCAACTGTTGTTACCTATAATGTTTACTTGATGGTATTTCATTCACTTAGTGCTAAAAAAAAAATTAAAATGTATATAGGTACTTAGTAATTCCAACTAAAACACTAATTATCAGTATCATTGAGGAAAAAAACAAAGCAGAAAGATGGATTTTCAAGATAAGATAGATGCAATGTATTCAAAGGTAGTCATTGTGCTTATATGGTTTTCTCTTTTGTATAAATGTGGAAATTAAAAATAATAAGTTTATGCATAATCTGTTTACATATTTATATTTATAAAGTTAAATAAAATTTAGTTTTTTGATTAGTGTATGATATTTACATTCAGACTTAATTTGAATATATTTATTTCTAAAAGAATAGCCAAGAAAAGTGTTATAATGTAAAACAAGAAATAATTAACAGAAACACCACCAACAAAAACTCCTGGATAAACATGTTAGCTTTTGTCTTTTTTTAAACGTTTAAGTAGAATTTTAATATTTTAAAAAATAATTTCACCAATTGAATCTATTCCTTACTATAATTTAGTTTACTGATAAAAATCCATTGAAAATCTTATTTTTTTTTAAAATATATTTTTTGCCCAAAGTTTAAAAAAAAAAAAAATTATTCTAATTATTTATTTTAGTTTATTATTATTTTACTTTATTAACAAAGCTATATTATTTTTCATTTTATTTGGTAAACGAAATTAAAACATGTAAATATGTAATAAAATATAAAGATTTATTTATTAAAATAAAAAAACATTGTTTATGACCACTGTAAGGCTGTTCAAGACCACGCCTAGAAGATTAAGTTAAAATGAACATCCAACTTTAAAATTTCTAATGAAATTAAAATCCCCACCAATAGGAACTCACTTTTAAAATATATTTTCAATCATTGCCAATTATTCTGAAGACCATGAATGATGTCCTACTGAATGCTTAGATGATTTTTCTATCATTTAATAATTGAAATTATGTTTTAAACTGTTGTTTTAATTGATGAACTTAGATTTGGTAAAACATTCATATTGTATGAATTGATGAATAAATTTATATGACATGAATCTTTTTTTAATGTATTATTAATATTATTTAGAAGAAAATAAATAAATATAAGGTTTAATAAAATGACTTTATAAACTTGTTCTGCATTGGATATTTGTAATTAATATGTTTTGCATTGGTGGTCGAGAGGTCAGTGCGACTGCCTTACAAGCAGTTGCCCGGGTTGCGCGTTCGCATCCCGGCCGATGCTATGACACTTTAAAAAAAAAAATATGTGTTGCATTTTTTTAAAATTAGATTGAGATTTTACTTATACTTTAATAGAAAAAATTTGATTGACTTTAATATAACATAAAAGATGTTAATGATAATTGAATGAGAATTGACTTTTCTATAAGGCAGTTATATGAAACTATCATTCTAGAAACACACACACACATATATATATATATTATAAAGAAATTGCTTGATTTGTTTTTGTTAAGCATTGATAAAAAATATCATTTAAAAGTTGGTCACTCTTTGATGTGGATTTCACCTTGGTTCAAATCACTGAAGTTGAATTATATTAGAGTTTAATTTAGCTTTAAATGTATTGTATGTATAGATATTTCCACATTCTTAAAACTATTTCATCAATAACATCTGTTAAAAATTATTAATTTATAGCATTCAACTCTTGGTAGAATACTCTATTATAGTAAGAAAAAATAGAAAAAGTTGTGAGACTTTATTTCCTTAAACATTTATATGTTTACTGCAGCATTTTATCTTTATAAATATCAAGAGAATGCATTTAAAATAGATTCTCTTTTAGATACAAAAAGTGTTTACCAGAACCTTGTGCTACTTGGGTTTAAACTCTTCTATATTTATTTTACTAAATATAAAAGGAGCATCTTCTTTAATCAAAATAAAAAAAAATTCAACTTGTATTTTTTAAAACTGTATTTGTTATATTTAATTAATGGATTCCAATGATACAAAATATATGTGAAGTCCTGTGGCTATATATACTTCAAATAAGTGTTCAGTTTTATTAAACTTTGAAAAAAAAAAAGGAAAAACAAAAACAATAATTTTATAACATTTTTGTTTTAAAATTATTTATTTAATAGGAAATTTTTGTGTTTTTTTTGTTGTAACTTATCATTGTAATTAATAAATAGACAGATCTACAGATCTAGTAATTTAGTTTCTATGTAAATAATACAATTATATTAATTAAAAATCAAAAATAAAGATAAGTAAAAATTTTGTTAATTAGATTTGTGTGAATCTGATCATATGTTCAGAAATTATTGACTATAAAATAAAAGGGAATTTACTGTTCTTTTTCTTTATGCTGGCAACTGATTTTGAGAGAAGGAAGTGAACTTAACATTATGAAAAAGATTCAACCACTCCTGTTAAAAGCTTTTGATTAGTGAGCACCCTTGTAGTATATATAGATGGAAAATAGCAATTTTTTTTATAAAAAAGTAGCTAACACAAGTGGGTAAAGTCCAATTTATGTACATGCTGACCACTTCTGTTCACCAGAAGGTGGCTGATAATTGCTTAGAATGTCCCCACCTACTAAATATGAAATATACTAATAGACTGCTGAGAGGAGAAAGAATGAAATTCAAATAAAAAAAGTAATCTCATAGCCAATGCTTTCTAAAAGACCAGATCTGTAAACAAATATAGAATTATTATAGTAAATGTGTATATTGTGGGAAAGACTATATAAACCAGAAGCCTCAGTAAGAGAAGCATTACCAACTGTTAACCATGAAAGTGAACTTAAAACCAGAATTACAACAAATATGCAATGTAACCTTGAGTATATGTGTGCACTTACACATTTATCCACATATTCAAGTATTTACAATTTCTAGAGGAAGGAAAAACATACATCCTTTGAACTATAACCTGAAGTGACTTTTGAAACCATAGGTGAAAATATGTCAATTAATTGTATTATTATTATTAATTTTAGGAGTTTGTTTTTAAAATGATTTTAAATATTTTCTTTTTGTGATTATGTATTTTAAATAATTATGGCTGGTTCCATGTAAAAAAGAAAATGTTCTTTATTTCTAGAAGAAAAAGAGTTGCATTTAACCTTCTTTGTAACTTTTATTAATAAATTGTTAATTTTATTACAATCTCTTGTTTTCTTATTTCTAGCAGCCTATCAAAATATTCCTAACATTATTAGTGTGTGCATGTGTAATTTATATAGAACTAATTATATAACAGAAAATTTAAAAGCTAGCATTTATGAGTAAATACAAGTTTAGAATTAAGATCTGTAATAAGAGTTAAGTTATCACATTGTACTGGAATGCTGTAAGAATAAAAATATGGCTGACAATTATTAATTACAAATATTTCTTTTCTGCATGGTGCATTAGCTAACTGCTGATAAAGTTAGAATAAAAATATAATTAAACTCAGTAAAATTGTACATAGAGGTCAGCACAGCTGCCTTACAAGCAGTTGTCCTGGGTGAGCGGGTTCACTTCCCAGCCAATACTATGATACATGGGAAAAAAAGAAAAAAACATTGTATATTTTTGTCAAAGATATTATTAGTCTAAAAGTTGTAACTTTGGTCATTGTAACTGAGTAGTCTATATGAAATCAGTAGAAATGAAATATTCATAAACTGACTGGTACAAAAATTATTTTGTTAAGCATTATGTCAATGATTAGGAGATAAGCAATCAGCAATATATCATAAAAAATTGCTTGATTTTTTTTTTGCTATGCAGAGATAAAATGGAAATTTTTGATGTGGAACTTGCATTATATTAATTGATTTGATTTTAATTTAGTTTCAAATGTGTTGTGTGTATAGTTATTTCCACATTTTAAAAAACTATTCTATAAATAACATTTGTTAAAAATTATTAATTTATAACATTCAACTTTTGATGGAAGAGTCTTTTATAATAAGGAAAAATAGTAAAAGTTATGAGACTTGATTTTTTTAAACATTTATGTTTACTGTAGCACTATAAATTTAGAGAGATTACATTTAAAAGAGATTTCCCTTTTAGATGCAAAAACTAATTAACATTTACTATTTTCATTAGGGACTGTCTATATTAACTGCCTATAATTTTTCTAAAATAAAATATATCAAATATTTCTATGTTCTTAAAAGTATTTAAACAATAACATCTGTTAAAAATTGTTAATATTTAACATTCATCTCTTGATGTAGAGTCTATTATATATAATAAGGAAAAATAGGGAAAGTTGTTAGCCATTGTTTCTATAAACATTTATATATTTACTGTAGCATTTTAGTTTTATAAATGTCAAGAGAATGCATTCAAAAAAGGTTCTCCTTTTACTTTTAAAAAGTGTTTACAATTTACTGTTTTTGTTGGTCATTGAGTAAATTACCTGACTATGACTTTTTTAAAATAAAAGCAGATATTTTCATGTTCTTAAAACTATTCCAACAATAAAATCTGTTAAAAATTATTAATATATCATATATATGTTACAAATAGCTAAAAACACACTAAAATATAATGTTTAAAACCTTAAAATAAATAAATTATAGAAATATGCTTTCAATTGCTCAATGAATTTTTCTCAACTGCTCTCATAATGCATTATTTTATGCTTATTGAGTTTTCACATTAGTTTCGTGACAGTTAAGCAAATTATTTCATACATTATTAAAAATAGCTTTTTTAATTCATTTTTTTTTGGTATTCATCTCAAATTATATTTTTATCTTAGGCATGTTAAACACAAAACTTCTATTAAACTTTAGCTCATATATATATATGTAAAAATATTTTAATATGTGGAAATTGTATATTTATTTAAAATATATTTAACTAAATATTTAAGGTAGATACACAGTCAACTACTAAATATATAAAAGGCATGATATTATGTACAGCTTATTACACAAAGTTAGGTGCTGTGTGAGCTGCCAATGAGCTCTGCAGATCATAGATAATGAGATAGCTTCAGATATGATGGTTATTGTAAATAAATAATGCCCAACAAAAAGTACATTATTTTGTATTGAAGGATAGGATGCACTTTTGTCTATCTCTTTTCATTATTGGTCTCCAATCTTTTACTTAGAGTTAGAGTCAGGTAATCATGAAATTCTCATACCATCAGTTATCTAATAGTAGTAATGGGATTGTGTATGTATAATAACTTTTTGTAGCTTAAGTTCTTAAGAATTAAAAAGGAAATGATGGAAACAAACTGCATTTGCTAGTTATGACCTTTTCTTAAAGCAGTCCAATCATCAATATGTCAATGAGTCATGGTAGACTTGAATTTGGTAAATAATGTTAGATTGGCAAAAATTTATGTTTAGACATTTCTATTTAAAAGATAACTCTATTACATAGATGAAAGAAACCAAGAAAATGTGGTCTACTAATAAATAGATTGCACCATATAGTCTGGTTGCAATAATACATTTGATGGAATAGTCATTAAAGTGATAGAAGTAATATTGTTAGTAGTAATGGTAAATTAGGAGACAGTGCTAATATTAAAAATAAATATTATAAATTATTTGATATTCCCTAAATATAGGTACATGGAATATGTGTATTTTACTTGATACAAATTATTCAAGTATAAATGGAGTACATCATTGGTGGCTAAGGAGCTGTCAAGAATTAAGGTGGATATAGCTAACTGTCTTTAGTAACAGAACAGGTAGACAACTATACATTTTGAAAGTGTAGATCAAGTAGTGGAGGGAGGATGCATGGTGTTTGACTTGCTATAAAGTTTATTTAGTATCTCCTATTTATGGAATTTCTTGATGTATCAATGAAAGGCTAATTGAAGTTAAAACTTGGCTTGCACAATATTACTAGTGCTCATTTTATTAGTACATATTCTCTAATATTAAATTCCAAAAATTCAGAGAAAAATGTTTATTTTTTGCTAGATAGCACTTATAGCAATACAATTAAAAATCCAAATTTTCTTTTTAGAGACTTTAATGATTGTGTTCATATATATAGAAGACCTTGAACAAAAATTGTTGGAAATGATAATATTGGTTTTGCAAACTCAAATGGTTTAATGTTATCAAATATTTTCCCAACATGTGAATTGACTACTACAAAGATTTTGTTTATGTAGGAATAATCACTATAAAGGAATATGGAGGCATATATGCTCAAAACATTAGTATTTAGGGGATAGCATTGTAGTTAGTAGTTAGAATACAAAAAAGTTCATCATATTATCTAAGCATCTGTAGACATAAATTGTAGGCGGGAGTACAGATTAGTGTGTTCTAAGATTAATATGATTATTGTACTAAAATGTCATATTGCAATTGTATTCATAAGAAAATTGTTTGTTATAAGTATCTATTTCACTATTCCTGATAAATTTCAATAGTTATTATACACTAAATTTCTTATTTGGGCTTCCAGATTGTCATATTTCTAAGGCATGGAATTCTCTTAAGAACAATGTAAAAATAAACAATGTACAAATAAATTATTTTTTGGGTGATAAAATGAAAAATCAACTGCTTTTTCCATCCAATTATTAATGATTTAGTTAAACAAAAACATGCAATACTTTCTTAATAAGTGTAATAATTTAAAGATAGCAGTTCAATGATTGAAAAAAGGGCTTAAAGGGATTAGTAAATTAAAATTGCAAAGAAGATACAGACATTCACTGATATTGGTCACTTAAGATTGTTTTTAATGCATTAAATACTACATATAGCCCTAAAAACAGGCATCACAATTCGGTTTAAATAATGATATAAAAATTGTGATGATGACTTTAAATATAGTGAATATATCACTAATTTAGACTTGGAAATATATATCCAATTTAGTGAAGGAAAATATTTCTCTGTAATTTTAAAAGTAGAAAATATGCAATTATTGATGAATTATAAGGCATTTTAAAAATATGGTGAAATGTTAATTTCAATAATATTAATCGGAACTTAGGATTGTTTACATTATTCCCAATTTTAAAAAATAAAGAAATTAGACAAGATTTTAATAATCATCATGAAATATTATTATCTACTACAGCAGAAGTACTTTCAAGAATTTTATTTAATAGGTTATCAGAATTCAACATGGTATCAGAGAAACAAAAAGCACTATAGACATTGTTTTCTCCCAGATAAATGCAAGAAATGAATCAAAAATCTGGTTTATTGATTTGGTTAATTCACCTGAGTAAATTAATTTAACATAGCTTTGGCATTGTTTGAAATTAGTCAGTTGTCAACCAAAGTTTATTCATATTTTATACTTTTTGTATGATGGAATGTTAAGAAATCTTATAACTGCAGACAAAAATCTGAAATATTTGAAATTAAAACTGACGTTAAAAAAAATGCGTATTTGTTTCAACATTGTTTTAATTTTTATGGCTGAAATTATTTGTAGGCAGTTTGAATAATTGGGGATTAAATTGTGAAATAGGTTTGATAGTGAAATTTTAAATTTGAATCACTTAAAAATATGATGTTTTTGGATTCAGAAATTTACAATATTCTGATGATTGTGTTATTTTTTTCCAATGTAAAAGATCTGAATGTACATAACGTTTTTAATGCAATATATAAAGATTTGGTTCTGTAACTAATGTTTAAAAACTAATGTTTTATCATCCAGAGACAGAAGAAAAATATTCAATGACTTTTAGCATGGATGAATGTCAACATCAAAATGTAAACTTAAAACAGGCAAAACTCTCTATATGTATTGTCATTCAGTGCAAGCTAGAGTAATCAATGGATGCATAAAATCCCCACCTAGTGCCTACTTATCCAATATCCCCAGACTAGTTTTTGGCTTGTAACCTTCATCAATAAGGAGCCTTGGATCTGAGAACAATGCACTTAGATCTTAGAATTTAATGCAACCCTCCAGCAGCCACCTTTTATCTCAACTACAAAACTATGAGACTTAAATTGAAAGCACTATAACATTTTCAATCCAAGCTCATCATCTTATATCATCATATAGGTCTGAACTCAGTTCAGGATCTATACATTTTGGTGTCTTTTGTTCTTTAATAACCATAGCCACCATTATCTTATTAAGTAGGATTGGTTTTAAGCCAATAAACATCACATGATTGCCATTTCTTATGCTTGCTCTTAACTGTTATTAAAACAGGCAAAACTCTATATGTATTGCCATTTGGTGCAAGCCAGAAACTAGTCTGGGAATATTGGATGAGTAGGCACTAGATGGGGATATTATACACAAGACTTCTGGTATCCATTGATTACTCTGGCTTGCACTGAGTGGCAATACGTATAGAGAGTTTGCCTGTTTTAATAACAGTTAAGAGCAAGCATAAGAAATGGTAATCATGTGTTGTTTATTGGCTTAAAACCAGTCCTACATAATAGGATAGTGGTGTCTATGATTATTAAAGAACCAAAGACACAAAAATTATAGTACAGAAGTGAGTTCAGACCTATATGATTATATAAGTTGATGAGCTAGGATTGAAAATATTATAGTGTTTTCAATTTAAGTCTCATAGTTTTGTAGTTAAGTAGAGATAACAGGTGGCTGCTGGAGGGTTGCATTAGATCCTAAGATCAAGGTGCAGTACTCTCAGATTTAAGGCTCCTCACTGATGAAGATCACAAGCCAGAAAATAGCCTGGGAATATTGAATGAGTAGGCACTAGAAGGAAATTTTATGCACAAGCCTTCTGGCATCCATTGATTATTCTGGATTGTACCGGGTGGCAGTACATATAGAGAGTTTTGCCTGTTTTAATAACAGTTAAGAGCAAGAATAAGAAATGGTGATCATTTGATGTTTATTGGTTTAAAATGTAAACTTATTAGAATATCTTGATGGATTATTAAGTATCTTAGAAATTGAGATACAGCAGCAGCTTTGTGTTGTTACTGCTTTTAAGAGACTAAAATATAAGTTATTTTATTACACATAAATCTTTTCAGTTAAATTAAGTGTATATAAATTATTCTTTAGCTTAATTTATTGTATGAAGGTGAGATTTAGATATCTTATCTACAAAAATAAAGCATGGAAAATTTTCAATTAAGGATGCTCTGTAAAATTAAAAAATAATACAATAGAAAACTCATAAAATCATTAAATATGTTTTTTACCTTCCTGAATGTGGTATTAGATTTTTCTATAGTAATACCATATCTTTTTTGTAATGCCAGATGAAATGAGTGAACAATACAAGACTTCATAAAAGTGTATTTTACAGTGAAATTAAGCTTGGTTTTCATAGATAAGGTAAACTCTGAAATAAATTGTTGATTGTTTTTATTGGAAAGACATTATAAAGAAACATTATATTGAAAAGCTACAATTAGATGTAATATTAAAGGGTATTTTGGTATTAAAGTATTTCAGAAACAAATATTTTCTACAGAAAAAATTTGAAAAATAGATTTCAAAATATAAAATAAGAAGGAACAGGATCAGGAAGTTCTATATTTGAACATAGTTGACTAAATGATTTGATTATAATCAATTCAGGTGGGCTTGAAATAGAGGTATCATTTAGCCTAGGCCAGTGGTGGTGAACCTTTTAATGTGTGCATGCTGAAAATTTCCAAAAAAATTTATTGAATGATTGGTGTGCCATACAGTTATTAAATCAAAATATAAACAACTTAATTATTGCAGTTTATTAAAAATTTCTAAAACAAAATAATAATAATTAAACAAAATATCTAAATAAGCTAAATACAAATGAACGATATTTATTTAGAAGAGCACAAGTTGAATAAAATGTAATAGTAAAAAATGATAGTAATTAAAACAAAATTTTGGAAATAAACATAGAAAATCAACAGAAATAGATATTATTTAATGAGATTTTTGCTGTTGTACATTGGATGCCAAATATTTTATATCTGGTTCATATTTTGTCATTTTTAATAATGTACATTAGAAAAAAAAAATTGATAATATAGCAGTCGTTAATTTTTTTAAACAATTAAATGTTTCGGGAATAGCATTTCAGGCAGTCAGTAGTTCCTTTACAACATTTTTTTTTACATATATGCAATAATCAATCATTTCCCATGGTTTCTAACTCATTCCTCAAGTCAACAAATTACCGATTCCACATAAAACTGGATTGAAAATCAACTGATTGCATTTCCATATCTTTTAAATTAAGCCACTCAAAAATTTCTATTTTGAGACTGTCCATTGATATTATGTCTGGGTATGAAATAAATTTTGATATTTCTGAAAATTGTCTGAACTGTGTAAATTTTAAAGAAAATCCATCAATTACTGATTGAATAACAGCACAAACGTTTTGCATCAATTTTACTGGATCTGGTTTCTCATGGGTTTATAAATCAGTCAAGAACTTTTTTTAGATTTGGAAAATATTTGAAGGTGTAAGAAATAACATCATGGTTAAAAATTTGTAATTTAACTTTAAATGCTTTGATCAAATCAAACATGATAACAATTGTCTTATTATAACTGTGCAGTTTCACATTTAATACATTTAGATGTGAACACATATTAGTAAAAAACAATAATTTTTTTAAACACTCAATGAATCTTTGAAGAACTTTTCCTCAACTTAACCATTGGACATTGTTGTACATAAGTAAACCATAGTATATTAAGTTTACCTCCCTCAATGTGTAGATATAAAATTGATTAACTTAGTCACAATGTGCATAAAATCATCCAGTGGCTTAAAACTGCCCTTCATGCATAAAAACTGCTGATGTATAATGCAATGAAAACCCAAAATTGCATGTCCAATATGGTTGGTAAATAAACTGAGAAAACTATTTTCTTTTCTAGTCATAAACACCATCTGTAATTACTGATACAATTTTGGCAACATCTATATTGCAAATATCTCTTCTTTTTGGAGTTGTTACTAATGAGGTTAAACTGATCAATTCTTCTTTGATATTATTCCCAACACAATAGCAAATAAAAATAGCCAAATGAGCTGATCCATTTAGGTCTGTACTTTCATCATGGCAGAGAAAAATTAAACTAGATTTTATATCTTTTTTTTTTGTTGGTAAGTAATGTTGTTAGCCATTTGCAGGATTCTTTCTTTAAATATATTTCTAGAATAATGCTCTGAATAATTTTTGCTTTGTTTTCAAAATCTTCAAAAAGAACTAATGCACATTTTAGCCAAGCTTCTTTCATATATTCTCCATTATGAAAAGGTTTCCCATTTTGACAATTACATTTGAAATAATAAAAATAGCAGCAGTTATATTTGAATGATTTTCGATAAATTTCATTTTAGATGTTGATTGAATATTTATATTTTTAAATGCTTGGGCAATATATTCTTTTTATTCATATTTACTTTTTTCACAGAGCGATTTATAATTGGTCTCATATTGCCATTTTACAGATGAAGTTCTCAGAACAACTGTTTCAGAATATAAAACCTACCCTGGTGCCTTTTTTAATCATTCCATACTCATCAGTCCACCAATTTTGAAATTCTCTATAGCTTGATAATTTTTGTTTTTTTTATTTTCACTAGTCATATTAATATAATGGTAACAAATTTATTTAATGATAAATTTAAAAGAGCTTTAATAATTTTATAACTCAAACATTTATCATTTTACTTTTACAGCAAAATTTCAAGCAAAAAAAACAAAATATCATTTGATGGCTTAATTACACATTTTGTTCCTTTGTTTGCGATTTTGATTACATTAAAAAATTGATTGGTGTCAACACATTTAGGTGAAAAATGATTAGGACAGAAAGTCATGTGACTATTTTTATTTTAAATTTGAAAAAAAATTACTTCAAAGAGTTCTAAACTATTTTACTGAGTTTGCTTTTTAGTTTTATTGGAATCACTTGACAGATTTATAGAATATGATATCACAGTATATTGGTACCACTATATTTGACTTAAATTAACATAATTTCTTGCTTCTAGTCAGAGTTCAATTGTAAATTGAATTCTAATATAATATTTATTTATTTTACCTTTAGTTTATAGTAAATTTTTATTAGTAGAGATTTTAGCAACAAAAATAAATAAATTCAAATATGCCACTTTGGGCACATGTGCCATAAGTTCACCATCACTGGCCTAGGCCAAATCACTCAAGTGATTTTGAAAAATAAAAAAAGTGGTTAAGAGAATAAGTAAATGAAGTGAAGATAATGGAGATTATAAAAAAGAGTTAAGGTATAATGAAAATGAAATGTATGAAAAAAAAAAAACAAATTAAGTGAAAATAATGATAAAATGGATGAGAATATTAATAAGTAAACTGAAAGTCTGAATAAACGAATAGATGAATTAAATAAAGTGGCTAAAAATGAAGTAATAGGTTTAAGTAGGAAACTTGATGCATTTGAAAATAATTGTCCTGAAGCAAAAAGAAATTTAGATGAGAGATTAGATGAAATTGAAATAAAGTTAAATAAATATCAAGAGAAATTCGAATGTAAATTTGTTGCATTAGAAGAGAAGTTAGATAAAGTTAATTTTAATTTGAAAAAAATAGTTGAATAAATAAAAATTCAATTAGATAACAGGTTTAAGTTAAAAACTAATCTTAGCGAAATAAAAGTAGAAACTAAAGATGAAATATTATAGTAAATAGGGATTAATAAAAATTGTAGTAAAAATAACAAATACTTATATTCAAGTAAAACAGTAAGTTCTAAATTACTATCAAATAGGAACAAGTTATAAATAAGAAATAATGTTATATGTTTTTGGCAAAAAAAAATGTTTTAGATTTTATAGATGGGAAGAAAATCCTAATAAAACAATTGTATATACTTTACCAATTGATGGTTCAAAATATAATAGATTTACTATAAATGAAATATATTTGGATATTAAAAAACATAATCAGTAGAAAGTATTTGAAGTTAGATATAATAAAATGAGTAAGTTTGCTTTATTTCATTCTGTAAACCATGACAGCAGAATGAATAATTCATGTCTTCTATATAATCATTATAATTTTTGTATTAAATGCCTTCATTACACAATGGATCAATAATGTTTGAAAATGTCAATGATAAGAGTACATAATATATATATATATATAATATTATGATTCAATGTCTGTATTTTTAAAGCAATATACGTAATTATATAACTGAATATTTGTAAATACAGTAACTAAATAATTAAAAATTTTATCCACTTAGGAGCGCTTTCGATTATCCCAGTAATCTGTTTCAACTAAAGCTTTGAAATGCTAACTTTCCCACAATTCCATGATCTTAACATTTGTTGCTTGCCTGTTAATTAAGTCATGTTTATATTTGTATATTAGCATAGCCTCCTTTATTTTTCTTTTATTGTTATTTTTTTCAATTTGCAATATTTTTACACTGTTAAAATTGAAATCAAAATCATAAATACATGATTTTTACGACCATAATAAATCATGTATTTATGGTTTTGACTTCATTTTTAACAATGTAAAAATATTGCAAATTGAAAAAAATAACAATAAAAGAAAAATAAAGGAGGATATGCTAATATACAAATATAAACATGACTTAATTAACAGGCAAGCAGCAAACATTAAGATCACGGAATTGTGGGAAAGTTAGCATTTCAAAGCTTTAGTTGAAACAGATTACTGGGATAATCAAAAGCACTCCTAAGGGGATAAAATTTTTAATTATTTAGTTACTGTATTTACAAATATTCAGTTATATATATATATAATCACTGACAAAAATAATACTTATTAAAATTTCAGTTGAGTTTAGATACTTTGCAAAAGTAGGAGTTTTATTATAAAGAAAAGATCTACTATATTTACATATTGTGATTTGATACTTTATAGTTTACCACTGTGAGCTAAAAATTAATTTCTAATTTTTTTAATAGTTTTTGGAATCACAATTACAATAATCACAGGTAGGGAGGGGTGAGGTTTATTATAAAAATATAGAAGAACATTTAATAGTAAAATTTAAATAAGATCCAGTTAATGGTTACCGACAAAAAAAGACCACTGGAATTAATGGCATTACATAAAAAATATATGCAGTTAACTGAAAAAGAATTATTAAAAGTTTTTAAAAATTGTACTTAGTCTAGAGTTGAAAACACATCAGTTTATGTTTCTTTATCAAAAAAAGTAATCAGAAATTATCATACATTATTTTTGTATTCTTAAAATGAGATTATAGTGAAACTAATTAAATATATATAAAAGGCTAATTGAAAAAAAAAAAAATAAATGTTCAAACTGGTATCAATAGTAGTTGAAGATCTTATGATATTTCCTAAAACATTGAAAATCCAAAGAACACCAAAGAAATCTATCTAGCTATATATATTCTTGATTACAAAATCGTTTTTGAATCAATTTAGCATTCTGAATTATAACATACACTTATCAAAATGAATGTACCAAAACATTTTACTGCAGCCATGAGGAATTTCTACAACGAACTAAAAACAAGATAGGCTATGATAAAACATATTGGTTAAAAAGTTAAATGAGGCTGCATATTGTCATCTCACTTATATTCAATTGTTTTTATTAAATGTCTAATGCTAAAAGATATATTGATAAAATGATATTTTTTACACCATACTTGATTTTATATTTAGCAACTTTAGATATAGAAAAACATCACACTTATAATAGGAAATAGAAAACAACCCAAGTTTTTAATTAGAAAATGTAAACATAATAAAGATGTATTATTGCAGCTAAATATGAAAAAATCAAAATTATTTCATAACAGCAGATGATTTCAAAATTTGTGATGATAAATAGAAAAGATTTGATTATCTTTATAAAACATCTATTATTGATAACATTGCACAGAATGTTGTCATTATTTCATACAGTGGTAAAGTAACAGATTCTGGAGATCAACAACTATTAATCACACCTGGCTCTGGGATTTGTGTGCTTAAATTTCCTGTAAATATAAACTATTTGATTATTCTAATGGGAAAAGTTGAAATCAAATGTCTTTTCTTTTAAAAACATAATTAATTCTCATTAACTTATTAATAAATTCACATAACATTCTTTTTCTGTATATTTTAACTATTTTTATATAGTAAAATTTTTAAAAGTTTTGAAAAAAGTATAGCAAACAAGGCCTAAATTTTTAAAACTTTAAAAATAAGTTTGTAAAAATAGTGGAAATGTAAAAAGAATGGCACTGATTTTTTGGATATATTAATGATTCAGTAGAAAATAAATAATGTTTATAAAAAAATGCATGTTTGTTATATTTTATTTTAAGATATAAATCTGAATAACTTTGGAAAAAGAGAAGAAATTGATTGGTATATGTATGAAGAAATTATTGCTATGGTATCTATTAGCACTGTTTATAGTGAAAAATTTGGTCACTGAACAGGGAAAAAAATATTTTATGGTTTTGAAAATTAAAATTTATATTGACTTTTGAGATAACAATGGAAAGCTGGGAAACTGAGTAAATTGTCTCTTGAAGTACAAATACCTATATTGAAAACATCATACTATTAGGCAATGTAATTTTATAGAAATGTATATAATGTTCAGAATGATGAATTAAAAAAAGAGTAGTATTAGAAATGAGGTAGTTGTTTATTAATAATAATAATAATAATAATATTTTTGTGAGCAGTTAAAAATTGGCATTACTGTATTATGGTAGCATATTAGTTTGCCATGTTTATGAGTTAAATGTCAAGTCTGGGGCCAATAAACATTAGATTTTTTTGGGTTCACAAACAAGTTTAAAATATCTTTTTAGGTAGTTAGCCAATAGCAAATTTTGACAACTATTTAATAGTGGTTGGTAAAAGAATATCTAGCTATTATTATCTAACAGATAAAGATTTTTTATTAGTGAGATTAGCATGATAAATGTCCATGCACTAATTGTAAAAAATTAAAAATACATTTGAATCTTGATCTTTTTTATTGTGATGAAGATGCATATCCACTTTTAATTATACTTTAATATGTCATGATATGATCTTCTTTAAAATAGTATGGAATTAGACCATACATGTTTTTTTTTTTTTACATATTCAGTATTATGTAAAAAAAATTTTGGAACACAAGATTTAATTAAGGTCAGTCACTTTGTTAAACAGAAATATCAGTATTTGATGAATTACTATATACATTCAAAATATACTTGGTTATATAACCATCAAATAAAACAACTGATAATTTATAAATTTTGATAAATTGAAAGTTCATGTCTACATGTTTTTTTATGGAGATCGAGTATAAACAAATTAAATTTAAGGTACTATTAATGTTATTACAATTTATTTAAAATATCTAAAATGTGTATAATTGTATAATAATTGCTCATCTCACATTTTTAAAAAACTTTTATTTTACGTTAAAATAAGAGTTTTCATTTTTAATTCTATAATATAGAAAAAATTGTCAAGATTAATTTGGTGTGCAATATTTTTAATAATGTTAAGAAGGAAATAAAAAAAGATGTCAAAATT
Organism: Epiperipatus broadwayi; assembly: GCA_028023455.1. Taxonomy (NCBI): domain Eukaryota; kingdom Metazoa; phylum Onychophora; class Udeonychophora; order Euonychophora; family Peripatidae; genus Epiperipatus; species Epiperipatus broadwayi. The sequence goes on from JAQFVV010006232.1 coordinate 719,821, forward strand.
TATTAGACAATTTTATTTTTTTTAATAAATTAATATTTTGAAAACTTACAGTATGAATTTGATTAGATTGTTAATTTACTTACTTTTTCAGTTGGTTAAATAACACTGTTTAATTTAATCCTCTTGTATTTTAATATTTTCTTAGTTTTGTGAAAATAGAGAACATTTTAAAAAGATTATAATTAAAAATATGAGTATAAATCTTTTGTTATCAAAAATCTTTATTAAAGCTGATATAACTTTAATGCAAAAAGCTAGCAAGGAATGTATTAAAGTATGGAAAACAATAACAAACTATATTATTTACGATTAAAAAATTAATTAGTTTAGAATAGTTTGCCTAGATAAATATTTTTAGATTTCAATATAGAATATGTTATATATATATATTGTAATGGGTGGTATATAAGACATTATATTGTAATACTACGTAATCATATGAAAAGAAAATAATGCTCCAAACATTATATGACACTTGTAATTGAATGTAAATGTATTAAATTATTTGATTTATAAATTCAATCTATAAATTGCACCATTTATAATGGATAAATTATATCAAAAATAAAGAAAAGATTTGGATAAAACATATCTATAAGATATATCTATGATGCATTCATAAATTAACTAAGCTTCAAGGCAACTTACCAATTATAATAAATACATGTGCCATGCAAGAAGAAAGAACATATCTTCCATCATTCAACTCAATATAATACAGATAAGAAGTGTAATACCTATTTAATTGCATGTTACACCTATATTAAGATAAAATAATCTTCCTCAAAATGAATATACTAAAATATACTTTTACTATGGCTAACTATATAAGACAAACTTAATAATATAGAGCATTGACTAAATTATATTGCTAATTAGTTCTCAAGGTTAATTTAACTTACAATTAATTACATATCAAATATAATCTGGAACAAAAGGAATTTTATTGAATCCAAAATATATTGATTCAATTGACATTACCAATAATTTAATACTTCCATATCTGCTAGCTTGTAGAACTGATGTACTAAAAATAGAGAAAAAAAAATTAATAAATCTCAAATAACACTAAAAATCATTCTTTTATATAAAATAAATGATATAGCGTTATTTCAACATTGTAACTTTAGATTTATAATAGCATACTTGTACATATATATATATTAGGAAACATAATAATAGTTTTGCTTTGCAAATACTCGGTTTTTTTATATGTAAACTAAGTATAAGGTTTAATAATAATACTTATAATTCACAATTTATATTTACATAGGAACTGTCTAAGCTTTATAAAATTGAATAAATATACAAATAAATAAACAAGTTGGAGATATCTTGTTGCATTAATAATTCAAGTTATAAATGTATTTCTTTATTACATTTTTTCCCCAATAAATAGCAATTTGAAATAGCAAATGATAAATGACTGAATTAAGCAAATATTAAATAGAGTCAATGAATAAACCATTTATTAGAAGTCATTTATACACACATAACTTATAAATTCAATGTCCACACAATGTAAATCAACTAAATAAATATTCAAAAATAACTAAGTGATTTACATCTATGTTGGAAAAGTTCTTAATGATCATAGCATATACATAACATGTGTGGATTATACTAACTGGCCATATGCTTATAAATTCAAACATTCACAATTCACAAAATATTATTAGTTGGTTTGTGAATGGTTACAAATCATAATGGCACAAAACACAGACATTCTTATACTTTAAAGCACTAACATAATTAAGTGCATCCTAAAAGAATCACATTCTTTAAACAAACTTATTTTGACATTGCATTTTAAAATACAAGCATCTTCATCTACTATGGTGGAAAATTTAAATTAGATCTCATGAGTGATAAATCCAAAAAGAGGACTCTATAATGCAACTAGCATAAATATATCAAAAGCATGATGGCTTCCAAGATAACACCTACATTTGAGGCAAATTAAGATGCCTGGACCTTTTTGTCTGGAGAGGCTCACCAACAACAACAACTATAAGCATCTGGAAATATGTGATTACAATCACTGAAAACATAGTGATATCAACTCATGAATAACTAATATGGATGGGAAATTTATCTGTTCCATCCAGCAATAATAAAAACTGTAATAAATAAGGCCTGACATACTAAGGCTATTCTACAATTAACAATACCAAGATAAAAACTTCACAATAATGGACTAAAGTTATAATTATAATTTTAATCTCAATAAACAATAAGTAATGTCTGCACCAACAAATAAATTTAAAAGTCAACTGACTTAAATATAAATAAAGATAACGACTAGCATATGAAATATTGGCACTAACATATATATAATGCACACAAGTATGAAATATTAAATAGAAATATTAAATATTTTAACTTATAAGACTTAGTGGATATGAATAAATGCAACCAGATTGTTAGAATAACAATTGAAGAACTAAAATAACTATTAAATAATGATACTACTTATAAATACAGTTATATAAATTTGTACACCTATACAATTTTTATGCTTCAAAATATAATTTATTGTTTCCCAATTTAAACTGACAAATAGACCTTTTTATTCTTTAGTACACCTGTACAAACGCGAATTAAATAAAAAGTGAAAAAAAATAAATAAATAAATATTATATATATTTATTATTACAACATATTTTCATAGTTTAAATTATAAAATGTTTTTAAAATAAATAAACAAACATATATACTAAAATCGACTTTCATCATTTTTAAAATTTTACCTTTGAAAATAAATTTGTAGGTTAGTTTTTGAATATCTTAATTGTATATTTTTTCATAAAGATATATTAAATGTTACATAAAAATCAAAAAAAAAAAATAGACAATATCAAAAATAAGATATTTTTTTTACCTTCTATCTGTATTAATGTTCAGTCATTTTAAATCAGCTAGTTATTTGCAGCACTTTCTTTATTTTCTTTGTCCTAAAATGGCTTGAAGTGACATGAATATATTATCATTTCATTATAACTTCAAATTACTTAGTGATTTGAAATTAATAGTCACTTATCGCGAATAAAATATCCAAGAAATGACTAAATTAAGTTTTCATAATAAGAGTAAACTATTTATTTTAATATAAAAATATAGACTCATGTCATTGGGGCCATTTTAGGACAAAGATAAGAAAAAGTGCTGCACTGGGCTGATTTAAATGACTGAACATTAATACAGATAGAAGGTAAAAATATCTTATTTGATATTGTCTATTTTTTTTTGATTTTTATGTAACATTTAATATATTTTATGAAAAAATATACAATTACATTCGTTTATTAAAGGTAAAATTTTAAAATGATGAAAGTCGATTTTAGTATATATGTTTGTTTATTTATTTTAAAAAACATTTTATAATTTAAACTATGAAAAAATAAAAAAATAAATATTATATATATTTATTATTACAACATATTTTCATAGTTTAAATTATAAAATGTTTTTAAAATAAATAAACAAACATATATACTAAAATCGACTTTCATCATTTTTAAAATTTTACCTTTGAAAATAAATTTGTAGGTTAGTTTTTGAATATCTTAATTGTATATTTTTTCATAAAGATATATTAAATGTTACATAAAAATCAAAAAAAAAAAATAGACAATATCAAAAATAAGATATTTTTTTTACCTTCTATCTGTATTAATGTTCAGTCATTTTAAATCAGCTAGTTATTTGCAGCACTTTCTTTATTTTCTTTGTCCTAAAATGGCTTGAAGTGACATGAATATGTACATATTGTAAATAAATGAGATTTGCTTCTTGTTATGAAAACCATTAATTTTAGTCATTTCTTGGATATTTTGTTATATACGCGCGATGAAATTGACTATTATTTTCAAATCACTAAGTAATTTGAAAGTTATAATGAAATGTATCAGTCAATTATGATAGCTATTTTTTTACACTTATTGAAGAATGCCAGTTTAATTTTGAAGTTTTATGTTTTACTGAAGTTTCCAATGCTGTTTGATGAGCGAGAAGAAAGGCCAATGCTTTAAAATGATAAAGTTGCTCTTAGCCAGCCATCCTTATTAAAGAAATATATAAGAGAAATTTGAAGAAAATAACTGAACGAAAATAATGTCTTCTTTTTTTAAAATTTTTTTATCTATCTATCAGAATGATGATAATAGCCTGCATTCCAAAAATCATGTGCTGATTTAAAAATAATCTTTAACATTATTGTTTAGCAATTTAAAATATTTTTTTAAGTAACAAAAAAAAAGAAAGAAATAATTTCAATAAAAAAAATACATATATATTATATTGAAAGATTTATGTTGTAATTTACAAATCAAATGAATATTTAAATAATCAAAATAATACTTCTATATGTTTTATAATTTTTTAAAATAAATAAATAAATAGAGGTCTGATATAATTGTATTTAGCAATTTAAATACCACTGTTAATGATTATCTCTTTATATACACATTCATAATTATATACATATATTGCCATTACAATAATCTATCTTCAAACAAAGCATATATCATAGTAAATAAATAAACTAGAACTAAATAACAATAAAACAATTACTAACAATATAATAACAACTTATTTACAAATTTTTAAATAAAACTATATCAAAGACATTTTTTAAAAACATATTAGAGCTTCAAAAAGTAAGGATGGATTTTATATCCTTTACAATATATATATATATATTGTACCTACTGAAGTTTGAGAAGAGTTTAGTACCTGATAAAAGGTCAATTATAAATTTTTTTCTTCTTCTTGTGTGATTGTGATGGTGGATATATTAACCTATAAAGCACTGAACTAATGTTGCTATGACAATGATAATATTGATATAAAAATTATTTATTATTAATTGTATTGTTTAAGATTATGAATTGACTTTATTCATTTTAAAATGGATATATGAATAATAAATCATATGGTTTGAATAAAATTATTATTTTGTTATTATATATATATTTGTTACTGCATTCACAATAATAAATTGTAAATAATACAACTAAATGGCTAATGTCTCAAATATATTTGTTATTTTATTTGTATATGTGTAAAATATATTTCCAGTATAGTATAGTGAGAATGGATTATAAATTATTTAATTTGTATTAGAATGAAAAAATGGTGTCAATGTTTGTCATATATAATAATTCTAAAATATTTATTTTCTTTGTTTATAAGATTTTTATTTATTGAATGCTGAATAAAATTGAGTAAAGAATTAATGAGTGCTATTGCTGGAGTTACTATGATGTTAAAGGAAAAAGTTATAATTAGATCTAAAGAGAAAAACTATCTCCTTCTTGTTTTAGCTTCAACAGAAGCACATCTAAATTTCTTTACATGCTTTTTTTATTTATTCTAAAAATATATAGTAACTGGACAAAATGATGAGGTGAAAAGCAATGATATTCATGAAGACACTGTACAGTGTGTTGAGAGAATTTGTGAGGAGTGACAATTTATTATAAAAATGAAAAGTAATCAAAAATTAATTTTTAGCATTTCAAAACCATCGGAATGTTTCTTTGCTTAAAAAAGGATATCTACTTTTCAGATGAGATCTAAATGTTAACAATAGAAAAATGTACACAAAAATTATGTTCAAAGGCTGATATAATTTTATAAGTGTGATGTATTATTTATACATGGGCATAAATATTGGTTCAATTTCCATAACATTGTAATAAATGAAACTAGCATCTGTTCACTTGTAATGTTTTATGAATTGATTACTTGCTAAATGAAAGGATATCTACTGAGATGGTATTTTCTTTATCTCATATTAAAATAATATATTATTTTAATATGTTTCTATTTTTGGTACTTTGGTTTTAGAGCTGCAATGAAGGGGAGATAGAAGACTTTTTTTGCAACCACAATAAATGTGTAATGTTGCAATGACATCAAATTGAAAGGAAATAAACCCTGTGAGTATATGTGGGAAACATGTTTTTATCTTTATCAACACAATGTTTTTTTCTTGTAATCCTTTGACATTTTCAGTTATTGATAAATTTCTTTCTGCCATACTTAGTGATATAAAAAAATGGTTCCACCAGGATAAAAAGCTGATAAAAGTCTCATAATTAATATGTATTTTTTTTGCAGTTGTTGTTCTTTTTTTCTTTCCGTTTAAATTGTTTACAAAAAAATACATTTATTAGCATTTCTGTTGAAAATCCCAGTATACTCTGCAATCACATGCTACATTTTCAGAGGGAAAATTTTTAGTAGAAATCTCCATTTTCTGTCATGTAATATTAAATGTTGTGCTTCAAGGTGACAATTTCTGTTATATATTACATGGTAAATATCGTATGAGTATATTTAATGCATATTTATACATATTATTTAAAAACCAAATTCATTTACTATCAAGTAACAATTTTTTTGTGTAATGGCATCATTTCATTAAGTTTGCAAATCACATTTTTTTTTGATTGGGAATGTCGTTCTTAAAAGTTATTATTGTGAAAGTTGTACATATAGTTAATGTCTTTTTATAAATATTATTTAAAAAACAAAATCATTTACTTTCTGTTTAGTGCATATTTAAACTAACATTTTTTTGTGTAATGCCATCATTTTATTAAGATTGCAAATTACATTTTTTTTATTTCAAATGTCATTCTTAAATGTTGTTAGTGGCCAAGTTGTATATGCTTGAATGATTTGTTCAAAATTATACATTTCTTATTGAAAATTACAAATATGTTTATTATGTTTTTACTTTTATTTATTTTTAGTCCTGCAACATGGAACATATATTAAACCGAATGCACCTGATCACATTCATATCAACCCCTGATAACTTTGTAAATCTTGCCAAAATATCATATACACATTTTTTTTGTCAAAACACATTATTTTGGTCAAATCCCAAGATTACAAAGTTATCAGTGGATTGATACAAATGTGAACAGGCATAGTAGGTCTAATAATGCTCCATGTTGCAGCTCTCATACCAAAGTATCCTATTTTTATATGGGAAATTTTACTTTTTATTAATGAAAATTTAAATTTAATTAATTTATTTTTTAAGCAATCTTAGTTAAAAGCTTTTTTTTATTAACTGACTTGAAAGTTTTTAGTTTAATCAAGTGTATAAACTTTGTTTTTTGCGAATTATTTCTTGTAATGTTAAAGGGTGGTAGAAGGCAAAACTAAAATCAAGCTCTATTATGAAGTATTAATTAAAAATGAAATGTTATGTTTCTGTTTGATAAGTGAATTTTTAATTATAATTATAAAAAAAAACTTCTGGATCCAGGACAAAAGAAAAATCTACATTTGATAAGATATTTGTAAACATTAGCCTAAAAACATTTTCTTTGTTTTTTTCTCAGAAATGGCAATTTTAAAAAGGCTAAGTGAAATTAAGAGGATGCTCTTGGAAAGCTATAAAAAAGAAAAAAATTCTTTTTTTGTATATATATTTAAGTTTGTAAAGAAAAAAGAGGATGACCAGTACTCATGAGAGATATTTTTTAATAATGCAGCACAGCTAGAGAGACATAAAGTTTTCCCTCTGGGTAGTCTCTATGCCTCATGATATCCCTATGCAGCCAAGGAAGAAGCTCCAGATAAAGAACCAATGATGTTGAAGCTAGCCAAGATCAGCAATAGTAATTTATATAAACAAATACACAAAGAAACAGAGATAGATAAAGAATAGTGAAAGACTCCTTTCTTAATATCACATCCAGATGAATCTAAACTAGATGAGCCATGAATGTCACTTAGTAATAGCACTTCATCAGAAAGAATGGTAAATATGAACATTTATTTAAAAAAAAAAACTATATCCTTTTAATATAATTGGAACTCGTTTGTTTCCAGTCATATATATAACATTTTAGGGATGGTCACATCACAAAGACAGCTTGTGTTTCACCTTAACTAATTTGTATAATTTTAAATTAATAATCCTGCTGTATGATATTTATCACTATTTTTTATGTTCTTATTTGGTTTGTGTAAATCTATGAGTCTTATGTGTCTTAACTAGATAAGTTAAAAGAGTTCAGGAAGACAAATTGGTAATATAGAAACAGAGTGACTTGTTATCAGTTTAAACAGAGTTAGTAAAGTTACAATCTTATAACAGAGAGGGAAAAGGACTTTGAGAAAACAAATGAATGATTTGTCAATTTGAATTATACATTTTCCAGACTATTTTCGAAGTAGGGATAGAGCACTTGGTTGGTTGAGTAATTACCAGTAACTAAAACAGTGCTTGGGTGGCTTACCTTAATTTTGTAGTTAATCTCATTGGGCAGAGATATCAGGAAGTACATCATGCCTCCATCTTCAATGCTTAAAAAAGATATGTATGTATACCCTCAGTTGAAATATTATTATATAGAGAATTAGTTTGACCATAAAAAAGAATGAGTAATAAGAGGAAAGAAAGGGAGAGGGTGAGTTCAGTACATATAAATTTATCAGATTTTGATTTAAGACTTAATAGATGTTTAAATTATGAAAATTAATGTTGTGTAATGTACAACTTATTTTTTTTATATGACTGAATTTAACTTACAGTTGGATAATAACATACTTGTATTATAACTGTTTTATTTATGTAAAAAGAAAAATAGAGACTTGTTTTATATTATGGATATTTGGGTTTGGTAAGAAATTGTTTAGGGTGATGTTATAACCGTACAATTAAATAAATTAAGAACAGGTTCCACTGGCATGTAGATAGTAACTCTTGCAGACCAGGTTCTAGGCTTAAAGGCCTAGTAGTTCCCTCATTTGGTTATTTAGTATTACCAGGCTTGTCAATTTATACTGTCCCACTACATAGCATCATCACATATATAAATTAGTGTGTGCACACTTATAACCTTATATAGCTCAAATATCTGCTAAAAGAAAAGATAATTTGTATATTTGGAAAATATTGGAATTAACAAAATGTACTTCAAATCTTTTAGCTTTTTGTAATATTTCTACATTCTCTGGAATAACAAAATATCAGATTGTGTTTTAAAAAAACATTAGAACTATGGTAGTATTTTTGAAATGCCATATTTGCAGACTTACTGAGGTTGTTTGTTATATTTATCATTATTATTTCTATAATTTTTTTCTTTATTTAAAATGTATAGTATTTATTAAAAAATATTAATATAATTTTGGGTTGAATAGTGATCTATTTACATACCTAAATGGAAAAGAATTACATCTTCCTAAGTTTAAATTTATATCTTGCAGAGAATAGTAATTTCTATTTTAATTTAAAATATTCATTTTTTAATTTATTGATTATATATTAGCTTCAGGTATATCACTTATATTAGGAGTTCAAAAAGATTATATTGTAATAAATATTTATTTTATTTTGTTTCTTAAATTTATTTTAACAAATAAACAGGGTCATTTTTGTATTTATATAATATATTTTTCTATGAGATATAAAAAGAAAATATATATCTTGAATTCTCTTATATTTCAGCAAGTTCAATTGTGTTACATAAAAATATGTTTTATTTAGTATCTAATCAGTGGAGATTGAGGTGTGATCACCTATTTGAATATAAAATTAATGTCAATTAAAAATCTCTTGCTTAAAGAATAATCAGATTATATGTATATATTTTAAATGTTTATTTTATATCTATATATTATTTTAATTTAAATCAATTTGTTAATAAATTTTGAATCAATTTAAGAGAAATAAATTTGCTTGGATGTCATTTAGTTTTACAATGCAAATTTATTGATAAAAGGTATATGAATGAGGTAATATTTATTACTTGATTATACCACATAATTCATTAGAAGCAGTTATAAAAATAATTCAGAAATCAAAAGCAAAGGAAGGGTAAGAAACTATAACTGCATATACTTTTTTTATATTAAATTTAATGTTTATTATCTGCTAGGTATAGATTCTATACAGTAATAAATTAAATGATTTGACATTTTTAAATATTTAATAAGTAATTGGAAATTTATTATAAATATTTTATTAGTAACAGGTAATAGATATATTAAAATAGAAATTATATATAAATTAATTTGAGGATAGAATAAAAGTGCAAATATGATTATTATTAAAAATGCATAAAGATAATTGCAATTAGATATTCATGTATTTTATTTTAAATCATTGTTGATTACAGTAAATATTATAGCCTTCATTCTGACTATCTAATATGGAAAATAAAATAATATAGTATTTTATTCCAGTAATATACTATTTTTAATAACAGGACAACAGTATTCTATTGTCACTATGTTAATACAATGATGATAAATATTATGATTTATTAAAATTAATACAATATTTTATAGTATTTCAAAAATATTTATAATTATGTAATACGTATGAGTATAGGTTTAAATTAAAATATGCACTTATCTAATCTTAGCATATAATGTAATATTTAAAATTATTAAGCAGTTCTTTTGCATTTTAGTAAAGCATTTATCTTAAACATTTGATATACTATAACATTTCAATGCAAAGAATTTTAAATAAAGAAATATATAGTTATATCTTTCGTTCTAAATTAATTACTTATAAAAAGTTATTTAAAATATAATTTCATAGCTTTTTTCTATTTTTATAAGATCACCCTTCTTATATCCAATTTTAAACTGTATTAATAAATTGCATTGCTTGATATATTTTATTCATTTTCATATTTTACATCCATTGTAGTATTAAAAAATCACACTTTCAATACTCTCTTTCAATTGAACCAAAATATGCATTTACATTTGAGTTTATTGATCTCTAGAATTAAAAAATTATTTTCAGGAATATCATATCATTCCTCTCCTATTTTATTATAGCAAACAGTAAATAATTCAATATCATTTTAATAGATGTTTTTTATCTCATCTTGCCTTCACAAAAATTTTCAACTTCAAACAGTTTAGCTATTACTCTAACCATCTTTAAAAAACTATTATTTATGATGTGATACCAGTGACAATTGATAGTGATTATAGTGAGGGATATAGAATAACAACAATAATAATGCTAATGAGTAAGAAAAAGCATCATCATGTATACATTACTAAAAGATCCATATTTATCAAACATTTTAAATTCTGGTCATGGCCTTTATATCAGTTCTTACTAACTGTAAAAGAATGAAATATGATTGATTTTGGTGGATCATTTATTTATCAAACTTCTAAATATATTGGTAAGCCATTACAAGAGTTTTTAGGATTTAGGGAAAATACTATTGTTTCATTTTTTGACTTTGTAAATAAAATTAAAAATATAGTAATTAATGAGAATGATGTTATTGCTTCATTAAATGTGATGGAAATGTATGATACTATTAATAGAATAGATCCCATAAAAATAATTGAACATGCACTAAAAAGTAAAGGTGTTTGGAAATATGTGATAAAAATTTATTATTCATTCTTTAAAATTTTTTGATGATAACATTGTTGCCTTTTTTGAGATAGATATTACAAAATAACTAAACATTGGCTTATAGGTCTGCCTATTATTGCACACATTTGCAATTTAGTTTTGTTTACATATGAGAGGTAGTATTTTAAAGGTGTGTTTTTTTAAAAATATTAAAATTTACAAAAGGTATATAGATGATGTTTTTGCTTGCAAAAATTCCAATACTATATATTTGCTTGTAGAGGAGTTAAATAATTTGAATGGCTTGAAATGGACTATTGAAAAGGAAAAGGACAAAAATATTAAGTATTTGGATTTAATTACTATAAAAGATAATAGTATGTTAGTTATAAATTAATAATCAATCCATTGCAAAAAAGGGGGTGTATAAATTGTTAATCAAAAGTATTATTTATGCATAAGATGGCAAGTTTGAAATCTTTTTTGTTTTGTAATGAAAAATTATGTTGCTACCAGTGTGATAAATTAAAAAATATTGAGATATTTACAAGGAATTGCTTGAAGTTGATTATAAGATGGCACTGATTAACAAGACTTTATGTCAATTTAAAAAGAGTGTAATGGTTTAAATGAGTTGAAAATTGATAGTAAAAAAATGAATATCTATTCCATATATTTCAAATGCTCAAGTTAAATTTTAAGAATATATATATATTAGAATGTGTTTAATGCTTCATTTTGTGTTACAAATAATGTTAATAAATTAATGAATAATTCTAAAAATGTCATACCTGTTAAGCAGAAAAGTAATGTTACGTATCAAATTTTTTGTGAATGTATGTTATCATATATAGGTGAATTGAGGTGCAGTATTGAAAATAGATTAAAGGAGTATGTAAAAAGTAAAAATAATGATTTAATGACTGCTTCAGTTATTTTGAATCATGAAAAAGGACATGTAAATATAAATTTTAAGTTTGATATTGAAAAGTATTAAGATTCTTCATGAAGAGAGAAACCATAATAAAAGAAAAAATAAAGAGGCAATTTTAATAAATAAAAATAAATTGAATATAATTAACAGACAAGCTGCTAACATTAAAATTTGGGATTCATGGGATTAGAGTTGATAACATTTGCTTTCATTTTGTTTTTGAATTTAATGGCAGTTGAGTCAGATTAAGGAATTAACCTAAAGTACTTCTGTAGAAAGACTGTATATAATAATTAATTACCATTATATTTATTATTTTTATTGTGTGTGTGTGTATTATACATGAGAGAAAATGGTCTGAATTTTTATAGTAATGGATCATTGTGATATGATACTTTAATAAAAATAAAAAATAAAAAAACTTGAAAATATCTCTAGGGTTTAATAATTATTTATTATTTCATGGAAAGAAAGATAAATATCATTTTATCAATATGAACATGGAGATTGAGGTAATTGAAATCTTATTCATTTTACAAGTAAAGGTTGTTTGCAAAATCTATGTATAATAAGATGGGGTAGTCTAAGTTTTGTGCTGTTGAAATTTTGCAATGTGATGGAATTAAGATTAAAAGCAAAAATCTAATATATATAATAAAATTTATAGGATTAATTTTAATATAACTGTGTTAAATATATAAATAAATTAACACTAAATTAACCTTGTTTTTACTTTGTTATATAAAAATTAGATACAGTAATCAATATTAAAATATTTAATTTTATAAAATTAGCTTCAATATTGTTTTATTATGCATAAATTATATATATATATACATACATACATACATACATATATATATATATCACTTTATAACAATACAGATATTTAAGATTACTCAGTTAATTGTGAACAAATTTAAGACAGAAATAATAATAAGAGAATGAAAATGAAATAGGTGGATGAGAAAACTAACAAGTAGGTTTCACTAATATCAGTAAAAGAATTAAGAGATGGACATCGAGCTGGATTGAACATTTTCTAGAAGATATAATGTTAGATATAGAGATGTAAATTGGATTTCGAGAGATTGTAAAAGACATAGAAAGAGATATGAGATAGATGTATGAAATTAAAAAGTTTTCTTATGTAGGAAGAAAGGAGAGGTTGTATTTAGAAAAAGTGGATTGAACTTGGTAAGATTTATATCCTGCAGTTGATCAATAACGATTCAAAATAATAATAATGAATTTTGATAACACACCCACCTATCACACTATCACATTTTAGGTTCAAATTAAGATTGAATAAAATTTTTGGATATTGTTTCAGGTTTCAAGCAGTCTTCAGGTTTTCAGGTAGCTAGTTAACCATCCAATATCGTTCAATAAATGGTTAGTAATTACTTTTAGATAAAAAAATAGAACAAAAGCCGAAACAATTTCTTATGACATATCTGGTAAGTAATGCGTTCTCTCTTTATTATTATTCTATAGGAGATTTTTGGAAATGCTTTTAACCTTTAGGACATTAGTATTTTAAAATTATATATAAATATATATTTTTAACCAGAAAATTATCACAATTTCGCTATATATATATATATTATAACAATATGATACCAATATGCCAATATGCTTAAATAAGATGAATAATTACGTTATTAACAAGTCCTATTTGAATAATAGCAAAATAGATAAATTCATCTGGATATACACATTTTATCACTAACATAATGTCTCTGTATTTCTAAGCTTAATGCAAATCCATAAAAGTTATGTATCTTATATAAAATTTTAATATGTCATTTACAATCGCGATGATTAAATTTTTGAAGCGTTTAATTTATTATATATAAATATTTTATTTTTTATTTATAAGAACAAAATTTTAAAATATAAGTTTTTACAATAAATTAAAATTGAATGATCTAAACAAGAGACAGAGAGAAAGAGAAAAAATTTCAACAACAAAGTAATCATTTAATTATAAGAATTATTTTGTTTGAAAATTGAACTCAAAATCAAGTTTTCAAACTAATGTAATATCATTTTCAATTTTTCTTCAACAAATAGAATTTTTTTTTAATATCAAAACATTTTTGTTTTACTAATTTAATAATAAATTCCAAAAGCTCTCAAATGAATTCTTTTTAATTTTTATTTTGCCTTTGTCCCTAAAGGTTTTATAAGTTAGTTGTTTTAAAAGAATCTTTTTTTCTAGCGTGAATCAAATCAAAAAAAGTTCAGACAGTAGTAAAAACAGAACTCTGAATAAAGAATGATTGTTAAACAACTGTTACAGACTAGGTATTATTTAATGTAAACTAAATGAGAGATAAAAAATGCCATTTTTATGGACTTTTAAAGACCTTTTTTGCATTTCACAAAATAAATTATAATTCAATGAACTGCATAGATGTTTTTTTCCAAAGTTAAATTGATAAAAGCTTGAACTATTACTGATGATAAATCTTTGGTTTACCCCTATATGATTTGGCACAGTGGTTAAGTGGTAGAATTAGATAGCAGAAGTGTTATGGATCAATTCAGATTCCAACTAAAATTTCATGAATTCCTGAGCAATAATATTTAATGTTAACAGTGCTTTTGTCATAATGTTTTTTTTATAAATGTTAAAGCTTTATTTTGAGAGGTCAGCACAGCCGTCTTACAAGCAGTTGTTCCGGGTTAGCGAGTTCGCTTCCCGGCTGATGCTATGACACATGAGAGAGAAAAAAAAGCTACATTTTTGCAGATTTGATGTTCATACAACCTAAAACATATAAAGTACTCAATAATAATTATGAATTTAAAAACTCTTATATTAAATGGGACATTTAATATAAGAAAAAGTGAAGAGACAATTGATTTAAAAAGTGGACACATACTCCACTATAAAGGTACAAATATTGAAAATACAAGTGGAGTAGGATTCATTATAAATAAAAAGTGAAAGAACAACATTGTGGAGATTGATAGTGTAATGGATGGAGTGGTAAGATTAGTTATACAACTTAATAGCAGATACCAAATGCAGAGAATTCGGTCTTATGCCCCAACAAGTTCTCATAGTGATGAAGTAGTAGAAGATTATTATATAGATGTACAAAAGGCTTTTGATCAGATTACACAATATTTTAAAATTGTTATGGGAGACTTTGATGCTAGAATTGGTAAACAAATGAAAGATGAAAGTGCTGTAGGTAATTTTGATTATGGTAATAGAAATGAGAGAGGACATAGACTTGTGGAGTTTGCAGAAAAAGAAAAACTTTATATTATGGATTTTTTCAAAAAAATGTTAAAAGGAAATGGACATGGAAGCATCCAAATGAAGGTACAGCAGAATTGGATTATATTTTGACTAATAAAAAATACATATTTCAAGATTGTAATGTTCTTAATAAATTTAACACAGGAAGGGATCATCAATTAGTAAGATGTCAGATATGTTAATGCAAAACTAGAGAGACAGAAATTATTAAGAAAAACAATATTTACAGTTGGTATTCCTAATCTTCAAAAACATTCTAAGGAATTTAAATTAGTTCTTGCAAATTGGTTTCAAGTATTAATAGATTTTGAACATGATTCAGATTTGAATGAAATTAATATGAAAATAACTGATACACTTTTAAAACTGCAAAAATGATAGCTAGTAGAAAAAAGAAGCAATTGTCCAATAAATTTTTTACTGAGACTAGAGAATTTATGAAGAAAAGAAGGAATATGAACATATACAAAAATGATGCATTAAAAAGGATTGAATATCTCAAATTTTGTAAAATGGTGTGTAAAAGAGTTGAAAATGATATAAGAAAGTATAACTGTGAACTAGCAAGAAAAGCTGTAGAAGAGAATAAAAGTCTCAACGGTGTAAAACAACATTTTGATATTGGTAGGAAATTTATATCGGTAATAAGAAAAAAAATGGAATTATTACTAAAAAAAGAGATGATATCATGAAATGGGTAGAAGACTTCTATCAAGAATTACATAGTAATAAAGAACAAGTACCTCTTATATCTATTATATCTTCTGAATTGCCCAGAATTTTAAATGAAAAAATGAGACATGCAATTAAATTTTTGAAAAAAGGAAAGGCTCCAGGTAATGATAAATTTTTAATTGATATATTAAAAGAAGCCAGTGAAGAAATAGAAAAAAATTTAGCAAAGTTATATACCAAATGTCTAAATGATAAAGATATACCAGATGATTGGAAGAATACAGTATTAATATTAATATTTAAAAAAGGTGATGAAGAAGATATTAGAAATTACAGACCTCTCAGCCTTTTATCAGTTTTATACAAAACTTTTTACTAAGATATTTACAACTCATCTACAGAGAAAATTGGATTTCCACCAACCAAGAGAACAATCTGGATTTAAAAGTGGTTTTAGTACAGTAGATCATATCCAGGTATAGAGAGAAGTTATAGAAAGGACAAATGAATATGAGTTGCCATTATGCTTTGGATTTGTAGATTATGAAAAGGCATTTGATTTTATAAACATTTCTTCAGTGATTAAAGCATTGGATCATCAAGATATAGATCCAGGATATTGTCATATTTAAAGAGTATTTATAAAAATGCAACAGCAACAATTATATTATATAATGATACTAGAAAAGTCAACATTGAGAAGAGTGTAAGACAGGGTGAGTTCATATCTCCAAAACTATTTACAGCAGGGCTGCAAAAAGTATTTTATAGGTTAAAATGGAAATCTAAAGGAGTGAAAGTAAATGGAGATTATTTAAGTCATTTAGATTTTGCAGATGATGTAGTTGTTTTTGCAAATAATTTTTTAGAGCTACAGGAAATGTTGCAGGAGTTATCAGAAGAAAGTAGGAAAGTAGGACTAAAGATAAATGTTAAAAAGACTAAAGTAATGTTTAATGGATTTTCTCAAAATATGAAAACAAAGATTGATTATGATGAGTTAGAAGAAGTTAACAGCTACACATACCTTAGTCAGATTATTAATACAGATGGAAACATAATGGATAAAATTAATCATAGAATTAAATTTGGTTGGAGTGCTATTGGTAGAAATAACTTGATACTAAAAAGGAAATGTACCTATGTGTTTGAAAAGGAGGGTTTTTAATAACCAGTTCTTACTTATGGATCTGAGACTTGGACACTTAATATAAAAGCAATACAGAGACTCCAGACCACTCAAAGAACTATGGAGAGATGCATGTTGGGGGTAACATGAAGAGATTGAAAATGCAATATATTGGTAAGAGAACAAACAGGTGTTACTGACTTCATTGAAAAAATTAAAAGACTGAAGTGAAGTTGGGTTGCACATATTGCTAGAAGAGATAATATATGGACAATTAAAATCTTAAACTGGATTCCAAGAGATAAAAGACCCAGAAAGTGACCACACATGAGATGGATGGATGAAATAAGAAAGTGTGCAGGGGTGATGTCGAGAAGAAAAGCTAAAGATCAGAGAAGATGGATTGAACTTGGGAGAGATTTTCATCCTGCAGTGGATTGATAATGGTTGATGATATTTAAAATTTACAATCATCATTAATTTTTACATTCAAAATATATGGATGCAAACATTGAACCCCTTCCCCCACAACAAGTTTGAAATGTAGGATTGAGCAATATTTCTAATTTTTAGAAAAAAAAATCATGTTCTATGAGGAGAAAATAGTGAATGTCTAAAGATAATTATAATCATGCAGCTATATATAAATATATTAAAATCAAGATTTTCTAGGGCAAAAAATATAAGCAAATATTTTGGATGTGTTAATATCAACTTTGTATTGATGATTTGTCTGGATTATACCTAACATTATGTAGGCAGTGAAGATCACATAACTGGTTATTGCAGGCATATTAAAAATTGAAAACAGTTTTAAATACTTGATTTCAAATTTATCAAGCACAAGATAATATTTTTGATCAATAAAAATCCAGAAACATATTAAAAGTGAAGATATTGTTAAAGAAGTAATCAAATTTAAATCCAATAGCTGCTTTGATTGATATGTTTTATAAAGTTTTATCAAACGAAAAATAGTTTAATTGTAGCATTTTATTTGTTGATGGATTCTAAACTTTTAAAAAATCAATTACATTTCTAACTGTCCTTTGATAATGAATGCTGAGTTTGGATATAATTTTGATATTGGTAAAAATAACAGTGGGACTGTTTGTCTAAAATGTGAGTTTAACTTCATTTAAACTGTTTAAAATATTTAGAGTATCAATTGTTCTCTATAAAACAAATGAGTAAGAAGGAATGACAAAATTTTTGTTTTATGTAACTTAAATATATTTTTGTGTTTCAACATATATATTTTGTAAAAATATTTTAATAATAGAAAATACCATCATTTTATTGGAAAGGAGATTAAATGACTAAACAAGCAAATGAGTTTGACCCAAATGAGGTTAAATACTATGACAACATACCAATGAAATGAGATAGTAAAGAACATCAGTTTTCAAAAAGAAAGAAAAAGAACAAGAACTCCGAATTTTATTCAATATATACTGAAGCAGTTGGAGTGAGTTCAAATCTAGCTTCATGTTATTTACCCTAATACTAACCTTAAATTTCCGATGCAATGGCGCTTTATACGTTCAATCCACGCTAATTTCCATAATAAATAATTTATTTCAAATGCGTATTAAAATTAATTAGTTTAACTTAAAATTGATCAATTCTCTAAATAAATTCATGAGAAAATATTCTGAATTTATATATATTAATTTGGATTGTGATATTTAAATATTAAAATATATAATTGTTCAAAATTTCATTCGTCAATACTTTCTCTTCCTTTTTCCCCCCCCCCCCCCTTTTTTTCCCCTCCCCCCCCCCTTCCCCTCTTTTCCCGTCGGAACAAATTAGTAGTTCAAATCTATTGAATATACTTATAATGTACTTTGATCTATGATAAACAAGTTGGGTGAATAATAAAATTTCTGCCTATCATGGCTACTCAGCCTTTTTTGGGAGAATCTATATACAATAGCATCAAGTTAGATATCAGTTTCATGGTGATAAAAATATTGAATTAAGTGATGAAATCTAAATTCCTAAAATCACATAAAGAAATAAGTAATTATATTATTAATGCACAAAATATGCTAAATGCAGATACAAAATATAATCTTAAATTTAAAAGTAATCAAAGTTTATAACTCTAAAATGGGGTGCTCCTATATGAACGAAATGCAAAATATATTCATATAAAATATATATAATAAAACAACATCAGTAGAAAATTGGAGAATATTGGACTACCATTTTTTAAGCTCCTTTATAAATGTAGATATAGATATACTGTAAAAAATGTATTATCATTAATAAATACTACACTTAATTGGCATTCCTTACAAATAGAAGAAAGGTATTTGTCATATAATTAATTTATCTTATTTAAATATTATGTTGAGTGTATGTGTATTATTCAGTATTCATCTATATATTTTGTAACCAAAAGAAGTTGTGTTAAATTGTTAATAATATCTATTGGAAGCCATTATTCTCATTATTTTTCCATATAATCAAAATATGCTTATTTGTCTCATATATATATAATCTGTTGAAACAATTGTTTTGGTAAATATTTTAAAGATATTTGTAATGAAAACTTATTCATGTGATTGCAAAATATAAATTAAAGCATTACAAAGTTATTTAGTAAATGTTGAGACATTTTTAACAGCAGATCAGAGATTTATTTTAAAGCTAAGTGCTTCCAAATACTGCAAAGTATCATAATCATAGAATTATACAAATAACAACAGCTAAGATCTGGTTTTAAAGTTATTTTATGTATTATATAATAAATTAGCGATTTTTTTGCATGCCTTAGTGAAGCTGTAATTATATTATAATGTTTAATATGCCTGCTTAGCACTTTTGAGATTTAGTATTCTAATCCCATAGCAGGCATATTAAACATTATAGTATAATTACAGCTTCACTAATGCATGCAAAAAAAATCGCATATGCATAATTACAATTTTTATTGGTGAAGAGAAAAACAATTTATTATATAATAAATTAGCATAAACTAGAATATTTTTGAGTCAAATTACATTCTAATGACAGAAATGGTAGTTACAGTTTTTTTCAAAATAGGAGTGCTGGTATCCTTTTTTTTATTTATGATGTGCATATCATTAGCTATTGACCACATCTCCTTCACCTTTCTCTTTCTGTCATCTCTCTCAGAACAATATCCACCCCAGGGAATTCAAAATTGTGGCCTGATTGCAATTCATGGTCCAAGAAAACAAGACTGTTCACTGCTTTTTTAAGTCTGGTTGTATATATAATTATGCTGGGCAAATCTTGTGAATAAGTTAGATTTCATTACTCCATAATAAGTCTTTAATCATATTAATTTTAATAAGGGTATACTGGTATATCACTTTGTTCAATTTCCATGAATTGTTTACAACATGTATTAATATAATTTTTAAAATAGTCTATTAAACACTATACTTTATTATCTGTCATTTAGTATACTATTCGCTAAAGTACTTGTTTACTTAAATAATATTTGTTTTATTTTGTCATTATTATTATTATTATTATAATAAGTGAATTTCATTTAGTTGATTTTTTTTAAAAATCAGTCATGGTGGATTATTTCATTCATTACCAATCATCTATAGTTGCATATTTATATATTTATTGTAATTGATAACAAATTTCTGTAAGAGTATTCCTGAAAATCAAATAGTCCTATGTATTATTAACGTGATAAACAATACTTCAACATTTAATATTCTTTCAAAGTATAGTTTGGGGTTCATTAAAATCTCTTCTAGTACAAACTATTTTTAGTAGATATAAATCTTTATTTGTTTCAGTTGCTTTATTTGCTAACCTGCAAAATTAGACAAACATTTAAAACATCTCGTATTTTTATAATGGACTATAAAGAGGAGAGAATAATACCTGGAAACATTGTGAATATACTAACCTGTTTGATGTGCTATTACTAACAGTTGAATGTATTTGGAATATTTAAATAAAGTTTAATTTTTCTAAAGACATGATGGAAATATAATATAAAATTACAAGTGAAACACCATCATCTCAAACCTTCATGAAAACATTTAAAACATCCTTTCATTCGTTAATACTATATCAATGTCTAATTGTATTAAATATTTATAAGATATTATTGCTCCATTCACTTGTTGCCTTTACAGAGATAAAAGTTATATATATATATATAATCCTCAATGTTAGGATGTTCACTGATTACACTGTGGCCTCTGTTTTATACAAGTTAACTGAAACACACAGGCTTATTATATACCTGTGTCTATATATGTAATATATAGGGTATATGAGCACAGACTTTCACATGATCCACCACTTTCCACATTATCTCATAACACTGATACACTTGAAGGACATATATGTCAAAAAGATAAATAATCACCAATATATGTATTTCATGCTAAAACAGCAATCATCAGTTAGTCAGATTACAATCTTTACACATATATGCTATAAGTGCTCAGATATATATCAAGATAGCCAATCCTCATACTTTAATGGACAGGCTTCAATCCACTTCACACTCCAACTCTTCAATCATCCATCCAATTGAAAACCTGATGATGGACTGCTCTAAGGCCACCCTGATGCCAAGATTCTTGTCACACCATGTTGACCTAAGATCAATATGGCCTCTCACATACAGGACATAATCCATTTAATACATATACAAAGGATGGGCAGACATCTCTACTATACAAGTTAAGAAAATAAATTTACAGGAATAGATTTTTCTATCATTTGAAGTATTGACTAAAGATTTTTATGTTTTGTTTAGTAATTTCCAGATTGAGTACCAGGTAAAATAATGAAAGGCCAAAACTTATCAAATTATATTAACAAAAAATGTTCATTCACAAAATTTTCTATTCTCATTACTTTTATGCTCTCTAGTAGAAGCATTATAATCAACAGATACCAGACGGGAATGCTTAAAAAATCTCTGTCCTGGGTTGCTCTATTCAAATATTATCAGATTAGTTTTTAGCATTTGGTTTTTATTAGTGAGAACTTTTTAAATTTTTTGAATCATACACTTAGATCTTTTTTGAAACAAAAACATTTTCCTTCTACACTACCAACAAAAATTGATAAAACTTGTTAAATTTTGTCAATGCCAATTTAATTTGCCTTTATGGTTATATAGATCTGAAACTTGTTCACTTTCTATGTATTATGATCACCTTAGGTTTATTTATAACCTTAAAATTAATCTGGCATATATTTGGATAAAACAGTACTGGTAACAATTTATTAAGCACTACTATCTGACCTTTATTGATTACTAGAAGGCATAAAAGTAATGATAACTTTATCTTTTATATTGCATTGCCAAATCCATATAATATTAATATGAGCTATGTTGTTTATTACTTTTATAATTCTTTTTTATAACTTAATGTCAGTAAAAGTAATAAACAACAGAGATGATATTAATATTCACTTTGCTAATCAATAGTAATGTGTAATCTAAGGTCATAACATACCTCTTCATCTTCATGTGATGTCTTAATGGTTTTGTACCAATTTTGGCTAAAGAAAAAGGTGTGTAAGATAATATCAAAAACTATGGTCATCCATAATGTATAAAAACTGAACAGATTTCAGATCTACATAACTATGTGGGAAAATAAGCTTGGATTAAAAATATTAACAAGTTTTATCAATTTGGGTTATTAGATTGATAACATAGCAATAAGTGAAAAATAGCTGTTAGAGGACACATGAATTAACAAAAAAAGGTCAAAGTACATGATTAAAAAAATTCAAATCTCCACGCTGATGAAAACCATAAGCCTGAAATTAGTCTGGGGATATTTGAGTAGGATAGCACTGAATAAAAATTTATTAAGCATTACCACTTGGCATCTACTGAATACTAAAGCGTACACTAGATGGCATTAAAGTAATGTAATTAGAAATAATGAATAGCGATGTGTAAGTTAAGGTCATGTGATGTATTCTTGATTATGTGATGTCTTAAAAGCTATTTCAACTAAAAAAAATCCCAGTTTTAAAAACAATTATTCATTTAATTAAGACAATTTAAATATGCAATGATTCAAATTTTTAAAGATTTGAAATTATAAAAGATGATCTTATTAATCAAAAATTCTGAAAATTGGAAAGTTTAGACAAATATAAGAAATGATAAATGTGGCTAGAATATTTATAAATAATATTAGACAAATTTTAGCATACTCTATTGTAAATATAAGTTTTATTAACCAAACCAATATTCAATATAAAATAATAATACAGTTTTCTCACATTATAAATATATTTCAATTAGACATAGTTTATCAGCTATGCCATCATTAATCTTATTACTTATGAGAATGTTTTATTATATTCGTTAATATTTAGACTAGTAAATTTAATTTAAAAGTTGTTACCACCTCTATTTTTTCATTGGGAAAAAAATCTCAAAGTAGAAAATTCATTGTTAATTGAAAAAAGTTAATATATGAAATTAAATATTCAAATTGCTGATGATTTATAATATTTCTAAAAAGTAATTATTTACGAATATCATAAAAACTAATAAAAATGACGTATAAGTTGTGGTTTCTTTTGTTAATGTTGGACAATGTCTAAGTAAATAGGGCAACTATAATGAGAACTCCACATACTTGCACCCTTTATCACTATCTGTTCCAACAATTAAATTTATGGGAGGAAGAATAAAATAAGATAGGCTCAGTTTCATAAATGTATTAATTTTACTTATGAAATACACTAAAAAAAATCAGTTGAAACAAAAAAAAAAAAAACAATCAGTCAATCAATATATATGTTGAAGTATATGTGTGTAAGATTAATTTATTTCTTCTGTTTTCCTTTTTTATTCACTTTCGATTCTTATTCCAAAATAATTTATAATTTAAATAATAATGTGAAAGCTAAACACCTTCAAACAGATACGCTTTAAAAATGCTATTGACATACATTAGACTATGAAGGTTAACCAATAGTTTGGATCTGGTATACATTCCTCATTGACCAATTATTTTCTCATTCATTTTATATATGAAGTCAAATATATCTGTAAGAGTAATATAAACTGTAATTTACACAAAAAATGTCTTACATTTTTCTTATCAGTCATACAATCTCTAAGTTACTAGATATTGACAATAAGTTTCATATGTTATGGGTACATTGTTCATCATGATTCTTATAAAAATAACAACAGTCATCACTAAGCATAATGATAATACTGAAGTTCTACCTTTATTGCAAAGGTGTATGGAAGGAGTTTTTTGTTTTATCACACGGTAAAATGCACAGTAATATAATACACTACAAAAATATGCCCGAAGTTCTCGACGAAAATCTGCTTCTAAAAATACGAGAGTTATCACGAAAATAATTCATGAAGATTTGGATTAGTTAATAAATATCTTTACTACAGAGATTTATATAATGACATAATAAACATTATTTACATTACATTACAATAAAGATAATTATTCAAATGCATACATTTAATATAATTAATAAAATACATATATGTACATAAAATAATTAAACTTATTACCACCCCCCACCCCCCAATATATATATATAAATAAACTGGAAAAAAAACAATATTAATAATTGCTTCCTTATACTTTTAAAATTATAATTCTAAAGTTTCCAGTAATCTAACAATGCTTATTCCCCCCTTAATTATGCTGGACCTTTAACCATGTTTACTCATTTGTTTAAATTTTCTTGAATATACAAAGTTTCATAATATTTTCTTTCCTTGTAATTTTTAGCATACTTTATACCTGAATATTTTTTCATAATTCATTTTATATCCAGCACCCAAAAAATGTATACATGGACCTGATCTTATATCATTTCTGTTAATTTTCCTATCATATCACCTTATCTTTTTCCATAGCAGTCTTTCCTGTCTGACCTATATATATATATATCATATGGAAAAGGTCATAACTAATTTCATAAATCATCTCTAACCTATTTTTAATATTACCCATCCTTCCCTAAAGATTTACTATTTTTCCAACTTGTCTTAATATCATCTAGTAACATTTCTTTTATCAATATCTTATATAAAGGCTCTAAATATAAAACCAAAACCCATTTCCTATTTGTATACCAATACCTTACACTATCTTTTGTATTATTATTTCTGAAATTTTTTTAAATATCTTTTCTTTTATATCTCATATTAACATAATCATTCTTAATTTCCAATTTCTTTTCAAATGCTTCATTTATATGTTGATGATATAATTGTAACAGGTAATAGTAGAGGTATTGTTAATGCATTTAAAGAATTGAACAATAATAAATACAGTATTAAGTTTACAGTGAAAAAAGAGGAGAAAGGATTAATGTATTTGGACATTTTTTTACAAAAAGGAAATAATGGTGAAATACTTATTAAACATTATAATAAGCATAAAAAGAGTATAATTGATCCAAATTCATATCACTCATGGTTACAGAAAATAGCACCTTTGAAAGGGTTTAAATTAAAAAATGATAGGTTAACATAGAATATATAAGAAGCATTTAAACAGAAATTGGAAGTTGA
The DNA here is from genome assembly GCA_028023455.1 of Epiperipatus broadwayi. Taxonomy (NCBI): domain Eukaryota; kingdom Metazoa; phylum Onychophora; class Udeonychophora; order Euonychophora; family Peripatidae; genus Epiperipatus; species Epiperipatus broadwayi. The sequence goes on from JAQFVV010006232.1 coordinate 745,743, forward strand.
GATTGATTATGTTAATATGAAATATAAAAGATATTAAAAAATATTTTCAGAAATAATATGAATAATACAAAAGATAGTGTAAGGCATGAGTATAAAAATAGGAAGACAATTTTAATTCCATATTCAGAGCATTTATTTAAGACATTGATTAAAAAAAAGTTACCTGATAATATTAATATAGGATGGAAAAAAGGGTAAATATTTAGGGGAATTGATTATGGCTAATATTAAAAATAGAATAGAGTTAAAAAATAGTCATATATCACATGACCCCACTTCTTATTTAAACTTTTAAAAAATAAACAAAGAGCGTTTCTAATTTTTCAACAAGCTTTGACATAAATGCTTAGCAAAAGAAAGCATTTAAAATATCTCTATCTGAAAACCACCAACCCCATCCCCTGACCAATAGTTTCATGCTTTTGGTACTCCTCAGAGAGGCACTAGGGTAGATTCAGACACTAGATCTAAAAACACCAACCCAAAGTAAGTATTTTATTTTTTACAAGCTTATATAAAGTCATGTGATATATGACTCTATTTTTTATTGACTATTTATAGTCTTTGCTTTTAGTCTTAAGCAATGTTAATCTTAAGCAATGTTATATTGAAACAGGCAAAACTCTCCATACAGTAATGCCCCTCAGTGCCAACCAGAGTAATCAATGGATACCAGAAGGCTTGTGCATAAAATCCATATCTATTGCATACTCATCCAATATCCCCAGACTAGTTTCTGGCTTGTGGCCAGCACAAGCCTTCTGGTATTCATTGATTACTCTGGTTGGCATGGAGTGGCACTACTGCATGGAGAGTTTTGCCTGTTTTAATAACAGTAATGTGCTGGCATAAGAAATAGTGATCATGCAATGTTACATTGCTAAGACTTCTAATATATGGTTTGGCTGAAGATCTCTCAGCCCCATATAGCTATTTGAGTTGTATAGCTGGGTTTTAAGACATTTAGGTGTCTAAAAATTTCAGATTTTCTACTCAACAGTCAACTCTTAGATAAATGCTGGCTTTGGATTATGTGACATCTGACTTGGATTTTTTTGTAATTTTATTTTTTGCTATTAAGGCTTTGGCGATTTTATATTGCTAATGCTTTTAATATATGGTGTATCTGAACTTAGTTCAGTCCCATATGGCTATGTAAGTTAGATAACTGGATTGGAAGACATATGGATGACTGAAAATTTCAGATTTTCTACTTAATAGTTATGCATTAGATAAAGTGCTGGGCTTGTCCTGGTATTTTTAATCTAATGCTTGAATATCCTAGCACCCCACTGATGATGCCTGTAGCAGAAACCAGTCTGGGGATATTCTGCAAAGCTTGTTAAAAAACTTATTTTGTGAACTCTATATATAACATCTAATTCATTCATATACTTTTGTCATACTCACACATTGACAACTTCAAAAAAAGCACATTCTAGAATATTATTAAAAAATTATTATAAAATAAAATTTGTAATATTATAATAAAATGTAATAAGTTTAAATATAAAATACTTTTTCAGTGTTTCCTATGTGGAATTAACCAAAATTAAAAATATTTTTTTACACAAAATGGCAGGTTTGAAGTTCTTCTTATTTAGAAATAATAGACTTTACAAATCTTCATTGGATAAAGACAAAAATATTGAAATATATTTGAATGAATTATTAAATGTTGGCTACAATTATAATCATATATATAATGTTATTAGAGATTTTAATACAAATATAAGAATAAAAATATTAGTAATAATATTGATTGATTCTTCTGCTAATAAAAAATATGGATATCAATACCATATATTTTGAATGATCAAGTAAATTTTATAAAGAATATTTATAAAGGTATATGTGATATTGCATTTTACACACCTCCAACAATAAATAAATTAATAAATAACTCTAAAGATAAATCCTCATTTATAAATAAAAATTGCATCCTTTATAAATAGATATGTAGGTGTGGTAATGGTTATATAGGTGAATTGAGATGTACACTGGAAAAAAAAACTAAAGAGCACTTGCTGTTATTAAAACGAGTTCAGAAATCGAAACAAAATTATAAAGTAGATAATAATATTTCAGCATCTGTTTTTTATGACCCTAATAAGTCATGTATTTATGGTTTTGACTTCAATTTTAATAATGTAAAAATATTGCAAATTGAAAAAAATAACAATAAGAAGAAAATAAAGGAAGCTATGCTAATATACAAATACAAACATGACTTAATTAACAAGCAGGTAGCAAACATTAAGATCACGGAATTGTGGGAAGGAGGTTAGCCTTTCAAAGTATTAGTTGACGAAGATTACTAGGACTACTGAAAGCACTTCTAAGTTGATAAAATTTTTAATCATCTAATTACTGTATTTATTAATATTCAATTATATATATATTGTAACAGTATGAATTATTATAAGTGACAGAGTAACTAATCAAATGGTTCCATAAGGTTAAACACCAATTTTGTAATGTAATCAACAAACTATTATTATCTCAGGTAATTAATTCAATTTAAATCATGCATTAGGGTGTCAATTTATATTAGAGTATAAAGATATTAAACTGATCATTTATTAATAAAAATGGCTTAACAGTTTTAAATACCAAATTTTATAAAGGGAGAATGATATAAAATTAAATAGATAATTTTTTAAAGACTCAGTTAAAATGTTAAAATGTACTAGCATGAACAAGTGATTAAATAAATATAAGTTATTAAAGTTCAATTAATGTTGAGCACAAATTTATATTGGTTTAAATTAAATATATTAGCTTAATCAATAAATATTTAATAAAATATTAGTTTAACTTTTATTAATTATTTATTCATTTTAATTAATAAAACATAACTGATGTAATGCTACAACAATACAATAAGTTATTAAAATATGTAGGTGTTTATTCAATATTTTTGATTAGCTAATATTTAACATGCAAATAAATTATGTAGAAACTCTTGAAGTTGATATTAAATTATAGTATAATAAGATTATAAATAATCATAGAATCCAATGTTATTTAAGAAAATAAAAAATGTTTAATATAATAAATAAATAAATATCTACATTAATAAGGAAATAAAATGATTTTTGTAATGCTATTCGATTATGAGATGAATGTTTAATTTGAACCCTAATTATTATTATTATTATATTTACACTTGGTTAATTTTTATATTTAATTATCATGAAATATTGATTTTATTAGATATTGTACATTAGTAGTGTATTTTGAGCTAATCATGACAGTAGTTATCCTTAATAGTTATTATTTAGTTTATGATAGTTATTCCACAGTTATCTGGAGAGTCTTACTCTTAAATTTCTTTAATTGAAGGGTACAATATATATCCATTATACATTCTACTATTCACTTTTTTAAAATCTATTTTATAACTAATAATCTATCATCAAACAAACAATTAATTCCTGTTTTATACTTTCAGCACATATTCATATATACATACATATACATTTACATTTATTACAGCTTTCAATTATCTAACAATGACCATTTCTCTCCCAATTTTACCAAACCACTGACCATATTAATACATTTACCTATGTTTTTTTGTATATACAATGTTTCCTAATATGTTTTTGTATAAAATTGTTACTATACTTTATTACCTTTATATTTTCCTCACAATTTATTTTACATCCTGTTTTTAAATAATGATTATACAATCCAGATTTAGTATCTTTTCTTTTTATTGCTCTATTATGTTCTTTAACTCTTTCAATTTCACTTTTCCCTGATTGCCCTATGTATATCTTATTGCCACTATCACATGTAATTACATAAACAATTCCTATTCTATTATTAATATTATCATTCATTTTTGCATATGTGATCAAACATCAATTTGATGATGTGTAATTAAACTGCATACAAACAAGTTATCTAATATTTCAATTTATTTATAATTTGGTTGATTAAAATTTTACAATATTAATTATACATTATTTAAAAAAGAAGAAATAAACACATTGAATTTATAAATTTAATATATTTTATGATGACATCAGCCATTTGTTTGATTTAGAGCACTATTCATAATCATATTTATTAGGAACATTCCATTGAGTTGTGTTAAAAGCACATACATTTTATTCCTTGCTATTTTATCCTTTGTAAAGCTTGATGTGATACAGCATTTTTTTGCAATAAAATATTTTCTAATTCTTTTAAAACATTTTTCTTTTAATTTACCTAGTGAGAGTTTTTAAAAGTATTCAATCTTTACTTCTCCATAAAATATTTATTTCACACTAAAACTCAATAAATTGGACTTGATTTCTTTTTAAGTTTATTTTATACACAAATAAGATGATTAAAAAATCACATTTAATATTTGTAAATATTTAAAATCTGACTGAAAAATAGAACAATATGCTATATAAACTTCATCGCTAATGTTTATGTAAATTACTCTTCTTGAAAATGAATGAATTTTTTTATATTAAGTTTTTTAATGGTGACAAACATTTGTGAATTTATGATGAATCTAGCAAATTCTGCTTTAAAATCTGATATTTGCTCTATAATTATTACAATATTTAAAAAGATCTTAACACCATGGCAGCTCTGAAAGATAATGATGAAATAGACACTGTGGTTTTGTTTCTTTATATTATGGTCATGTTCATTTACTTCTATTTTTAAAAAATAATGAATTAAATGAAAGTGTACATGTGCATGTATTTTCTTTTGTATTAAATAACAAACAACTGATTAGTGTGTAAAAATAATCAAAAACACTTTATAAGGAAGCAAAAAATCAAATTCTTTTATTCAAAAACTTTGCATGAATACTAGACTAGTTTTTCTGTGTTTTTTTTGTTGTAAACAATAGATGAATGCCTTAGACCTGACTTTTTGTGATATGCTAACCTCTTTAGATTTTTTTAAATTAAATAATCATTAAAATAAGTGCATAGAAACTAATTTTTTTTAAAAAAAAAACTATACTAATACCATATATGATAATAAAAAGCAGCAATGTAAAGTCACAGATCTACCAAATTTTTTTGGAAGTAAACAAGCACAATTTTTAACAAATATGATAGTTGTCAAATTAAAAGCTAAAAATTTTATGAAATTTAAAAAAAATTGTAAAATATTTTTTTGAAAAGATAAAATGAAAATTATTAATTTAGTTGTGGTGGAAAAAATGAATTATAAAATATTTTTTGTGTTGCATCTGAAAGATTAAAGTTTTTGAAAAAAATTATCTGAGAATCTGAAGTAGGTAAATGACAATTAGGGGCGATTTCACAGATTTTGTATTTAATATGGACTGAAAAATATCAAAACAACTAGAGAGATCACAGGTTGTTGATAAAAGTATTATTATGCTTCCATAGAATAGGAAAAAAGTTATAGAAGGAAAATAGTATATCATCATAGTATGATAAATTGTGATGAAAATCTGACACTTTGCTGTTTATATATATATATCTTTTCCTGAAAATAAGACCTAACTAAAAAATAAGCCCTAGCATATTTCAGGATGCTGATAATATAACCTCTAGTTAAGACTGTCATTCTGAAGGATGAATATCATTCATCCATTGAAACACACTATGGTTGTATTGAATCATAAAACAATAAATGCATAAATAAATATAAGAGTAGATTTTTGTACTTGAATAAATGTTACTTACAATTATTTTGCAGGCAGACTAATACTAATAATTTTAATAAACATGCAAATGCAATTTTACATTTTATTTATCAATGCATCTTCATTCAGTCTGAAAACACTAAACATCACATTCATTTAGTCTGATATAAATTCCTCTTTAATCTGATCTCCAACCAAATATATTGTAAATAAATCAACATTGATATCAGAAAAGACCAAAACTTATTATTAGCAGCGATCGTAATTCACAAATTAATCAAGACAGCTTAACTTTTCATATATTAATTTAAATTAAATATTACTAATTTAAACAGCATGTTAATAGCTTTTAACATTCTCATATAGAATGTGAATGTCCTGTAATATATTTACAAATCTAAATGTTACATGCTCAAGCAGTAGTAAAAGTTATTTATACACTGCTGAAATTACAATATTAATGTTGAATAAATGTAGATTTTTTTGTCAAGCATTGGTGGTCGAGAGGTCAGCAACAGCTGCTTTACCAGCAGTTGTCCCAGGATAGCGGGTTCGCTTCCCAGCTGATGCTATGACACATGAGAAAAAATATATAGATTTTTGTTTTGCACTTAAATAAATGTACATTTTTGCATTTGAATAAATATAGACTTTTGTATTTGAATAAATGTAGACTTTTGTACATAAAAGAAATAAGATATCTTCTGAAAATAAGCTCTAAGCCATCTTTTGAAACAAAAATTAATATATGACCAAGTGTTATTTTGGGATACACACAGTATGTGACTGTCCTCCCATAATTTATTATTAATAACTACATTATTACATTTTTAAGACTATTTATTCTATAATTTTTATTTATATAATCATACTATATACAATAAAAAGCAGCTGTGTTATGTATATAGTTACATGTATGTGTTTGTTGAAAATTATTATACAGATATGGCACAGTAAACCATAATTATTGCAATAAAAACTTATTAACAATATATGAACTACTACCATGATATATGACATATGTGAAAAAAAAAAATTAAGCAAAATATAAAATATTCCTTGTATTAATTTGAAATGATCATGTTTGGTTTGTTACTTTAAATATAATTAGTATAATATAATCTCTAAAACAAATATTCCTGACTTTAATTTGAAGCAAACCAATATTATGTTTGATTTATTACTTTAAAAACTTAATATGTTCTAATTTTAGTACACTAACAACTCTAAAATAAATATTAGTCACTTTAATTTAAAACAGATATCACAGTTCTATGTTATAAAAAAATCAATAACTAAATACTACATACTTTTAACTATAACTGATTATATGTTATTTTTATATAAATTCCTAATCCTACTCAGTAATGTTTCACCATTTCTATATATACTACACTGTTTACAATTTATTTTTATTCATTCTATTGTAAAATATCTGTGTATTTTCAAAAATTATATGTAAATGTTAGCCTATTTTCTTGCTCATTTATATAAATTATGCTACCTTAAACTACTTATGTGAGATGCAGATCTAAATCCTACTTTTAATTCATTATTATTTTCTTCCAATCATTTTATAATTTTTCTTTATTCACTTGATAAACTTTTGAAATTCCTACAACTTGTTTGTAATTAATTCGATTTTTATGACTTTTATGTTTATCTCTCTTTTATATTTTAACTAATTGTCCCATATATAAAAATATTTAATCTGTTCTAGTCTTAGTTTCTATTTTATCTTGCTGCTCATTCATTCTATGTTTTACTTTTTTATTTTTCAATTTTTTTAATATTCCAACCAATTCCTTTTATGTAATTTTTTTATATCTTTTTAAAATTATAGCTTAATTTATTCTTATGTTTACTTTTTTTTTTTAATATTAAATATTTGTTTTAAAATTATAATTACTCTTTTTTGAGCCTAAATTCTTATTTCTCATCATTATATAATATAATTTTTCTTTCTATTATATTCCTTTTTTATATATTTATTTTCAATTTCTTTTACTTTTTTCTCTTTCATTTCTTTTAGTGTCTTTCAGTAATTTACTATTTAATTTTATTTTCTTTCTTGCAATTATCTACCTTAACCAAACTTTATTTTGTTTAATTGCTTTATAATTTATTCTTAATTTCATTGTTTTTATATTTTGCAACATATTTATCATCTCAACATACTTTTATCCTATTCTTGACACATTTGATCATTCTAAATTTTTTTATCATAAGTAATAATTTTTAAAAAAAAAACACAGAAAATATGTTTTATATTTAATTATATTAAAAAGAAAAGAAATAAAAGTATTGAATCACAATTCACCTTATGGATAATTTTATCAAACCATATTTGCCACATTTTTTAACTTTATAACACTAATACTTATAATCACATCCAACATAGCTGTTTATAATTTATTCCATAAACTATTCAAGAATTACATAATTATGTATTTTTATCATTTATACTTTGATCATATCTCTATCTTTGCTATATATAATATTATTATTCATTACATTTCTAATCATTTCTATTACAAAAAAATATATAATCATTATTATATGTTTTTTGCTTAATCAAAAACTTCAATTGTTTGTACTTTATTCATTTTATTATTCTGCATCAATTGATGGAATAGCAGACTGGCAAATTTTGGAGCTCAGAATTTGGATCATGGCCCTGCTCCATCACTTATGATGCTCAAAGTTCTTATAAATTTACAAGCAATAAAACATTCAATTATGGTTTTATTTATATCATTCTTATTTGATAATACATAATCTGTTATATTTGTAATTGTATTTTGGACTGTTTTCATTATTGCCTTTAAGAAAAATTGAAGGAATCAGAAGGATCCTTATTGACAAATATATAAAATTTCTACTGTCTATTGCCTATGACAGAATAAATTAGTTGGTTAGAGTATCACCTTAAATGTAACATTGATTAATTTAAAGGGTTTCTGGTTAGATTTTGATGTTAGTATATGCATTAATATTACCCAGAACATTATGTTATATACTATAATTTACTGTTGAATGTATCTGAAAAGTTTGCATAAATTTTGAATTTTTCTAAAAATATTTAATAATTGATATTAGATGATAGAAAAAGCTCAACATATAATAATTATACCTAAAATACCATCAATATAAAATTTCAGATAAATAATAATCCATTATATAACTCTAATTATTTCTAAATTAAATGTTTTACTGCTTTTTTGAATTCACTGTCTGATAAAAAAAAATGATTGGTTATTTTTATCATTATAGTCATCAATATCAGCAATGCGCTCATTCATATTCTCTTCTTTCATTTTCTTTAAAAAATTATATACCCATAAACAAAAATTTTGATCAATTTCAGTAACAATATATATTCAAGCTATTACTTCTTTCTGATTTTATTTAAATCCATATAAGTTTCTCACACCTAAGTTTTTCTTGATATGCATTTCGTCTTTCATATTTCATTCTATCTATCTTTGCCAGTATAAATTTTCCAAACAAGATTCTTTATCTTCTTTTAAATGGCTCTTTATTATAATTATTATCTACAACATTTATAAATACTACTTCACCTAATTTTTGTGTAACTCTAATAAAAATTAATTAGATATCGTCTCTGAATGTCTGCCTCTTTTCTTAATAATAAAAATGTTGCGGCAAAAATTAACAATCAAAAAATTATTACCTGAAAAAAACTTATCCATATTTGTATATGTATTTTCTATATATAATTAAAGATCAATATTTTATTAAAATATTAAATTTAATAAAATATAAAAAATAATTGTTCTGATGATTGGTGGTGGCATAAGAAATAAAAGTATATAACTAATAAATTGCTTCTATAATTCAAATTTACAAGCGCACTACTACTTGAACATGCTCTTATTTAACAGTGTTGTTTTGAATAAATATATTAATGATTACTTACACTATGATTATTTAAGTATCAATGTATAATTTATTAAATTTGAGCTTAAATATTATCCATTTAACTCTTCTTTTTCTACTCATGCCTAACATATTAAATATACTATAGAATTTTCAAACTTTATACAAAACTTAAAATATATGAATAAAGACATTTATATAAACAAATGATTTTCAAGATGCATTTTTGATTGAATCAGCCTTCATCAATTTTTCTGAAACCTTGGCCACACATGTCTTTATCTTCATTTCAATAGCAAACTATTACAATGCAGTTTACAAGTATAGATTTATTTGAATGTTATTCATTTTTAAGGATATTGTCATGGATAAATATGTTAAAGATTATTACTAACCTTTTTTTAGACTGTAAATTATTATTTAAGTTTTAGTTCTCTTTTTCTATTTATATTTTGGTATATTCAATATACTATAAAATTTACAAATTTATACAGTTTTAAAACATATGGCAATGATTCACCAAGATGCAGTTTTGCAAAAGCAGCTGCCATCCTTTGACCCAGATAGCCTAAAAATTTATTATTAATAATCTTTTAAAATATTCATCCAAACTATGTTATCAAATATTCAATCAAGTAATATTGCAATTTTAAATTGAACTTTAGTAGTAGTTTGTGTTAGTAGTAATCTATGAAGATAAAGACATATATGGGCAAGTTTTGACTCTACTAGAAATGCACTATACGATTATTTATTACTTTCGTATGTATTTATTCATATATTTTGAAGTTGTTTACAGTATTAAGTTTTATTGTATATTGTATATAATTAATACATTGCTATTTATTTGATAAAATTTATTTCCCTTGCCTTTCTTTGTGAAAAATTGATAATTATATTTTCAAAACTTATATTCTTACATAATTCATGCTCAATTAATAATAAAGCTAAGAAAGACATTTTCTTGAGACGTTATGGTTCTTAAGTAGTTTTTAATTAGTTTTAACTTAGAAAAATCTTTCTGCTGAAGCAGTAGAAAAGGGATCATTCATAAAAAAAAGTTTAAAATTATACATAAATTAAAAAAAAAAATCACAAATTTATGTATAATATTTAAATAGTTTAATGAAAAAGAATCCTAGAACATATATCCAAAATATGTTAATTTCTTCAAAAATAACACTCATTAATATTACAATTTTTCCATTTTTGAACTAATATTATAATCATCATTTCATATAATAAAAACCAGATATATATAGCATTTAGAATCACTTTCTTTTTTCTACTTTTCATTGCTGAGACATCAGCAAAATCGCTTTACCCTATTAAAATCTTTTTTTGTAATAGATAAAACCATATCGCTATCTACTGTCGTCAAAGAAATGTAATATAAAAATTTGATGCATGTTCATCGAAAATAGGCCTTCAGTTTTATTTTTATACAAGTATTTCTCTTTTATTGTTCTGATGTTTTTTTTTATGTATGTAAGAGACTATAAAATATGGACAGAAATTAACAATTTATAATGGGAAGGTAGATAGTCAATATAGTCAAAATATGGTATAATACACATGATCAAATAAGCAAAAAATATTATACAAATTTAACAAAAAGCAGAGATGAGATTAAAATATCTATAGCTTAAAATTGTGCTGAAACTATTACAGAGACCCCTAATTTCCATATTTTAACTTCATGTTATTTCTATAGAAATTTAAGAGCATACATCATAATCTCTATATAAAAATACTTTATTATTTATAAATAGAAATTATTTCATACTCAGGTGCCTACTATATATATATAATTTTAATGCCCAAATCAGTGCACAACAGCAGAACTTCTTCAAATTAAATCATAATTTATTATAAAATTAATGTAAATTATAATACATAATAATTAGTGCCAGAGTGCTTTCAAGAGAACTTAGCTCTCATAATTTATACTAAATTAATTTGAAATATGAATATTTTTTTTGTAATTTAAATAAAGAATGTTGATGTATTATTTTAATATTTGCTAAAGACAACTATCTAACATTTTTATTCTTGGAATTGATAGTTTTTATCTAATTATATTTTTTAACAATGTGCTGGACTCTTTCAGTAATATTATTTATCAAATAGAACTAAAAACAATGATGCCATTGTGTTTATTTTTTTTATTTCTTAATAGATGGTACACTATACTAACATTTACAGCTCATTTATTAACAATTTTGTGCAAAGTTGTAAAACATGAAAAATTATTCATACTTTACTTATAGTTGAGACAATATTGTAATATGCATAATTAATTCAACATATTTTGTCAGTAAGTAGCAAAGAGCAATATATGTAGTATTCCTGTAGACTGATATCTATCCACTAGTAAAATTACACATTGCAAAAAATGACCAATGAAAATACTAATTAATAAGAAATAAAATGAACATACTTCTAATACTTTAAAATAATTTATTTAGGAAAATAAAATTCATTTTAATAATTGTAATAAATAAAAATGTGATAAACCAAACTAATGTAAAATTATCATAAACGATGCTTTAATAATTACAGCAGTACACAATAAAAGTGATGATAATTAATTAGATTTTTTCCATAAGTAAAACTTTTTAATTTATTATGCAAAATATTAAATAAAACCAATTTATTCTATATTTGTTTGGTTTCCAAATATACTATTTCCATTTTTCATTTTTTTTTTTGTTTTTTAATGGTGTTTCTATTTTTACAACTCATCAAATCTCAACAATTAGTTACTGCAGAAAATCAGATCTCTCTTTCTCAATCAGCATGCACACATGAACAGTTTTTTTCAGATGAGATAAAAGTATAATTAATCTTCCCATCTATGTTAACAGCTTATTATCTTTTATCAATAAAACATTGAAAATATGTATTTATAGTGCAATGATTAATGACCCTTCTAAAAGATGTTAAAAGTAGATACAAACCAGCTTCTGACTTCTACTTTGCATGATAAATATGTGATGAAGTTATACAGCTGCTAATATGAGAATAAAGTTTAGATGTTTGGACCTTCTAGATTATCTAAAAAGCAATGGTTTATAAAATTCATGCTCAGTGAGAGAATGTGGTCTCTGTTTCTGCACTAGTGGATGTCTGTGGTATGGTTTAGTGAAGATGAGTGACATTGAAAATGAATTGGAAATATTGCTTCCATGTTTTGACTGACTATTGTTGATTTTATTTTCTAAATAAATTAGATTCAAGCATTAGAACTATATCTATTTTATTTTTAATCAATTAGTTTTTCCTTTGATTATTTGTATATACTATATAGCTCTATCTGGTAGGCAGGCCTCAGGTTAGAAACACTGTATATGTTTATTATAAGAATTTTTATGTAATTTGCGAAATTTATTAAAAATTAAATATAATTTCAAAAATAAAAAATTTATTGTTTAGATTGCTTTAATACTTGTCCAAAACAGCTATTTATTGACAGTTTTTATTTAATATTTTTTACTGGTTGCATTTACTCAAACAAATATAAAACCTCATCAATAGTTTATTCTGTTATATTAACACAGAATAGCAAAATTATTGATTTACGTAGTTGATAAAATACTTCTCTAACAAATAAATCAAATAAATATAATATTGTACAATGTACAATTATATCTTCATGTTAAAAATAAAAATTAATCAAACTTTACAAATAATTAAGTTAATGTTGCAATTTACTTAGTTTTGCATCCTTTTCTTGTTAAAAATTCCAGAATAATATATTTTTTATTAAAACTGATTTTATTTTATTAATATATACCAAACATAAAAAATTAAATAAAAATATGGATAAAATTTTAAAATTCTCATTCCTGTTGACTATTCAAAATGTCATAAACAATTTTTTAAATATTTACTGAAAATGCAATTTTCATAATGACATAAAATTATATCAATTAATACCCTGTACAGGCTTACACTTGCACATACACATATATATGTAATATATAAGAGATTCGAACTCAGACTTTCACACAACCCTCAACTCTCCAAGCCATCTCATATTGCTGACTTACCTGATCATATACATGTTGAAAAGATAAATAATCACCAATATACATATTTTGTGCTAAACCAGCACTCATCAGTTGGTCCAGATTATCATCTTTTACACATATATACAATCAATGCTCAGCTTTATATTAAGATAACAAATCTTTATACTTTAATGGGCAGATGAAATTAATATACCATAAACATAATAATGCTAAAAAAATAATAATTATTAAATAAAAAACTAAATTTTTTTAACTTATTCATAAATTCTAAATTTTGATATGATAGTTATAAAATAAGATTTTAATAATTTAAAATTATTTTACATAAAACTTTCAATAAAATAATACATAAGATTATTTACCAATGTCTATTAGTTGTATTTTATTTTTTAAAAAAATAGCATCTTTGAATACTCCAGCAGGTCCTAGAAGAAGACATTCATTTCGAAAATCTTTTTTTCTAACAAAATATATTAAATTATATATTAATTTTTTAAGCATGTATTTAATAATAATGTTTAAAAAAGAAAAACAAAAATAAATTAGTAAATCAATTGGATCAATTTATATACATGTGCATGCAAGTTTATATACATTTCGTGTAAAAACGTATACATTGTAAATATTATTAAATGACACATTTTTAATAAAGTAATATTTAAAAAAGCAATAATTCTTGTATAAAAAATTAATTTTCTTTTTTATAATTAAAAGCAATTTTATATTGAGATAATTTATTTTGATATAATGAATAAATATTAATATTGTATATATCTAAAACCATCCATCCATTTATTTTTAAAATGTTCTATATAAATTTATCATATTTTTTAAGGATAATTTTTTGTTAAAATAAAACTTTTATGAAAAATTGCATGAAAAAAAATTATATGTTGTATTGCCATTTTAAAAATATGATTAGGATATGGGAAATTATCTATAGTGCTACATACCATGTTTTCAACATTTTTCAAAAATAATTTCACTGAATATCAATTTCCAAATTCTAGAGAAAGATAGTGGAGTTGAATTAATATTCATTTAATGTTTTAATATCCATCTAACATTTCAGTATTTTCAATTTGACAATTTTATTTGCAAATTGTTTATTACTATATGAGAATCAGGACAAGTGTCTGCCATTTCAGATCATAAAAAAAGGTCCGTAAACACACACACATGCCTACTTTATATATATAACAATAAAATTAATAAATATAACATTAATTAACTATTATATACAGTCTTTCAATCCATAGAAGTACTTTTGGTTAAGGAATTAACAAAAAGTACTTCTATGGATTGAAAGACTGCATATAATAGTTAATTAATGTTATATTTATTAGTTTTATTGTTGTTATAAGTTTTTTAAAAAACAGAAATTTTATTTGCATATATATATTATAACCATCTCTATATGGATAATAAAAATATATACATGAAAATAATGTTAAAATAAAAATATTATTTTCTTAAAACTACCTAGGCTAGGGTGAATCGGTACAACTAAGGAAGGTCACAAAGTGTTCATGAAAATAATAACTTCTAGTAACAACATCGATTAAACTAGCTTTAAAATCCATAAGCAAAATATTATTAGATAAATTTAATATTATCAAAACCAGTAAATAGTTAATAATCAGGTCTACGAAATGAATATGAAATTTAAATTATGAACTAGGTGATAAATGAAGTAGAATGTTGACGACTAAATAAATGATGAAAATAAATAATAATTAAATAATGAAAATGAGAAGAAAAAAAATGTGTTAGGGTTTATGAATGATTAAGATGATGATAGAATAGGAGCCAATGAAGGATTAATCAATTATGATAATGAATTAAGATAAAATGAGAATGAAAAAATAAAAGAAAGATCCAGATGAAACATGAGAACAATGTTGATGATGAAGAATGAGATCCTGAACTATAAAAATAATATTGTGTTAAATGACAGTAAGATAAAATAAAACAAAGTATGGGTTCTAAGCTCGACTAAACCAGAATATTTAACCACGAAATTAAAATAAACTATAACTTTTAAAAAACTAGAGAAGAAATTTACTTCTTAAAGTTATACTGAATCAATAAAATTGTGAAAATAAACATAACTCAAATCAAAGCATAATATATAACTTTAGACATAGAAATGACCATAAATTCAAAATTATGACTGCTAACTAGTAATTTACTTTCTCAGGGTTCAAATAACTTGAATATTACTATTTTAAAAGATATACTTGGTTCAATGAGAGGAATTTTATCACTACTCAAATATAACAAACAAAGACAGCTCATAAAAACAAAATAGAATTAATAAAGAATATTTGGCAATCCTAATACTAACAGTAATATGAAGTTTAAGCTTTATGAAGTACAAATAAATTCTTAATAAAGCAAGCACAATAACTTAGAAACTCTCTTTTATTAAATAACTATGGACAATATGATCAAGATCAGTGAATGATGTATATAATGATTCAGATAATAGGTTATTCCAAAATCTAAATGTTTCATCTTTAAAATATTATTTTAAATAATACATGTACTTCAGATCAACAGTGTTTTGATCAATAAACAATGGAGCTTAAAAGCCTAACAAAATTCATTTTGTTATGCTAACACACAATAATGCCTATTATATTGACTGATAGTGACTTTATGACAATAAAAATAATATATTGATAGCTACAACAGTAACAATATGGATGATGATTAGCAATAAGGTCACAGACAACAAAATATATTTTCAAACAATTTATACTATTTACAACTTTATACATCAATAGTAAATAACCAATAACATATGTATTTCAGAAACAACATAAAATAAGGCATATTCATTTGGTTACAAGTATATTTCCTTTAGATTTATTAACAATTTTGATGCAGTAACATGTCTAGTAATTGTTATTCATAATATCCATCTATAGTATGCTATTGACAGTATTAAAGTATAACTGAACTTTATTAATAAGTAATATGATAATGACAATTATCATATGAATCACAAATAACAATTCGTATTTATCATTCAGCAATCAATTATATGAATATGGAAACAGATACCAGAAGTCAAATATATATATATATGATTGTAAACTTTGCCCATGTCCACATAATCATCTTAACCATTGAAATGTCTTATCAATCCATCAGTGAACTAATTCTTGATGGAAATAAGAATGACATTCCATATGTGTATCTCTTATTATGCCATACACAAGATAAATTTTAAAATTTCTAATAAATTTTGTTGGTTTGCTTGTAAACTGTTGACAAGGTACCACAGCACAATACATACATATGGTAGATTCCAATAAATTGTTTAAGGCTTCACGTTTTTAGGTTAAAGTGCTTGAGACTAGCTTATTTATATAGAAATTTAAGTATAGAAGAAGGTGGAACCATCTTTTCCTAGTAAAATCTTTGCCTTGTGTTTTGACTTGAGAGTTCTCTGTGCAGTCATTGTTACATCTTATTGGTTGTCATATAAGCATTTTTCAGCCTTTCATGTTATTAATAAATAGTTGGATAAATTAATATTAACATTTTCTATCATAAGTATTCAAAGCAATTTTCTTTATGTACAAAAAGAACCCATAAAAAGTGATTCATTTTTTAATTACTTATTGCCAAATATTGATGTAAGAGTGTGTATAATTTACTATAATAGCATTTACTATCCATAAACAATTGTATTTAACATTATATATATATATTGTGCACTTTTTATTAGCTCAGACTATTCTAAAATAGGATTTTCGTGTATAATTTTAAATTTTAAAAATCCAATAATATTAATAATAATCTTAGGATAAGCAGAATCTTCAAAAAAAAAAATAATAAAATAAAAACGTTATGATAAGTTTATGGCGTGTGGAACAACTAGAACATTTAAAATTGTTCTTATACTTTAGCTGAGAGTTAAAAGAGAACTTCTAATATTGGTATTTATATTTTTAATTTATGATTTGTTAGTATAATGGGGAGGGGAGAACTAAATCATTTAATAAGGAATTAATTCAAGTGTTGTTATATTAATAGTTATTTAATAATTCAGTTAAGTTTAAAGATTATGAATCCTTTAAATAAACAAATATACTCGATATTTTAGTATGAAAGGGTATTTAAAAATGATATACACACAATCCAGAGAGAAGGTTGTATTTACATGTGCGAATTGATAAACTAAATACAATGATTTTCTTTCTTATATGAAAGATAAAAGTATTAATTTTGTTTATTTAATAACCTCCAGAATTATGACCCTATGTTCTCACTTATTTTTTGTATTGTTATTTAATCATCAAGTACTACTATTATGTAGAGGTTGAACTAACGAACCATGAATGGAAAAAAATGATTGTTTAATAAACTGAATGTGTTATATGTAGTTCACATACATAGAGATAAATATCTCAACATATAATAGGAAATTGTTAGTTTGTTTGATAATAATACTCCAAATATTAATTTTCTGTTGTTATTATTATTATTATTATAATATATATGTATTATTTTGTTATAAGTTATTTTAAATTCGATATTAATGGAAATGTTTATTATCATTTGTAATGAATATTATTAAAATTATTGTTTAAAAGTTTTATCAAATTCTAATTGCTGCATTTCTTTTCTGGGCTCATTCTCACCACATCACATAACTCAAAATGTACAGTTAAAATTAAAATGAAAAGTCAATTCAATTTAAAGCAAATCTAACAGTTTAATAAGCATAAATCTCTCAGTAAAGATTTTTTACTTGTTACATGCTGCCTTGATCCCATAGGTCATTGATGACATTGCCAATTATTAAAGTGTATTTATTAATATAAAATTAAATGATACATTAGTTATTAGTGAAAGTATTAGTGTTAATCACAGTTTAGTTAATAATATTATTTTAATATTCAGTATTAAAGAACATACATATAAAGCTTGATTATGAATTTATATTATAAGCCTTTCTTAATTTGTACACTATCCATGAATGTCTGTAAAATACCTCTTGATATTCCATAGGTAGTATGAAGAATTAATAAATCAATGATTATCCTGAGATCTCCTTATTGTAAAGTTATTTTGTGATTATTGCCAATCTTAATTATCAAAAATAATAGGAATCACAGTTTATCTGTAATTATCTAACAGATTAATTTAATGAGTGTTTGAATTAAAACTTAATAATTATAAATATAAGATATTGGATATTATTGTTAGCCATGAGAGTATGTAAATACTTAATAAGGAGGAGTATCTAGGTATTCTTATGCCATTGAACAAATATTTTGTATTTGTTTAATGTTAAGGGATGTGATCTTTTTATGGGTAAACGAGTCTCATGTTAATTATATTTAAAATGCATCTTATTTTAGAAATATTTACTCATGTCAAAGTGACTTGGAATAAATACTAATCTTATTTAAATTCAATTGTTATAATTAAAGAAAATGGTCGGGATATAGTAAGTTTATTAATAGAACCTAACCAGAATCCAAGTAGGGCCTAATATAAGGGACTTTGAAACTCTGCTTGGGGTCGTACCACCTATAGACGAGCCACAATATATATATTTATATATATATATATATTGTAGCAGTACACAACATAGAATAAAATGGAACAATAACAACAAGTACAAACACCTACACCTAATAAATAATTATTGATTACTACCATGGAAGGGTTCATGGTTTATATTGCAACCATCATTACATGGTATCAGTCATGTAGCTAAACTAATTTCAACTTAAGAATATAAAACCTATTCAGGTGGAGTATTTGTCAACTCTAGCTCATGGGATTTATTGGTTTAAGCCAACAGATTCCCCAAATGGTATATACTGCATCATATTCATATTAACATTTCCATACCATTCAAACTTGCGACTGTACAAATATAATTGATATACTAATTTGAAGTTAAGATACATCTCATTAAATTTACACAAAACTCTTATACTATAAAGAAAAATATCCATGATCATCATCAACATCTAGGTAATTGTTTGCTCATTCATCAATAATTTAAACAAATAAGTTTAAGGCATATGTGATTAAATTCTTCTACAGAGACATAAGGAAAATCTATTATATACTGCAAACCCTATATGTCATACCCAATAATCACATATCTTATACAATTTACATATTTATATCCCATGTTTGTGACTATTTCTATAAATCTCTATAATCATTTAATAATGTTATGATAATCATAATCCTAATATTTATATAAACACCTTGTACAATCATCATTGATGATGATGAACAAATTATAACCAACTAACATAATTCATAACTATCATTTGAACTAGGCATGAATACTTAGATCCCTATTAATTATGAGCTTAAATCAAACCAATGATGATGACAAACACACCCCTGATGATGATAAGATGATCAGGTATATGTGTTATGAATTAATTAAATAGTAAACTAAAAATAACAATAATACAAATAATAATAACACTAAAGCAAAAATATTATATAATTATGTTTATTAAGATTCCTTTCTTTTTTATAAAACAAATTTGTGATCATCCAATTGACTTTAATTATTATATTAATCAAAATAATACATAAATAAAAAACATACCTTATGTGTAACCAAATAAGAGGATTAAATACATAAGCTATCCATTTAAGATAAGCTGGTTTAAAATAAAATATTCCAATAACAAAAAAACATTTAATTTAATATTTATTCAATATTTTCTCCCAGCTTTACTACATGTGTGCATTTACTTTCATACATGTGAATCCATAGTCTACTAATTTGCTCACTTAAAGTAAAAACCTACTAAGCATTAAGATTTTAGTATAACCTATTCTAACATATCCTAATTGACATATGTCTGTATAAGCAGTCATCCACACACACTCATGATATGTTGACATATATATCATGTTAAAACATTTCTCCATTAATATTATTAAATTAAAAATAAACCATATAAAAAAAAATTAAATATTGAGCAAAGCAACATTGAGATCCAACTTAAATATGCAAAATAATAACAAAAAACATAATATATATACTGACAGATTGCTCAACTACTGTTGGTTATCCGATTAATGTGTAGGTAACCCAATAAATGACAATAATAAATAAATACATATTAAATGACAATAAAAAACTATATTCGAAGATAATAAAAATTAAGCCTAACAACTTCAAAATATATTTGTAATGTTGTTATGCATAATGATAATAAAAAAACTTTTAATGTTTATGTATTAAAAGAAAAATAAAAAGAAATGAGGTGTGATCTATAGGAGAAGATTTAAATGATTACTTTAAATAAGTAAAAAAAAATCATTAATAAATTTTCAAAGTTATTGATTCATTTTTCATGTTGGGAGAATGTCTAAGCTGAGACAATAGACTTTTTTAATCTATTTCTGGTACTTCACATTTTCTTTCTTTTTATAATTTTTATAAGACAAATTTAAAACTGGTCCAAGTTTCTGCTGTTTGTGTATCTCTTGAGAACTTCATATAGTTCAATTAAAACATTTTAAATTTTCTTGGTATTTCTGATGAAAATAAAAGAAAACTTCTAAAAACTGCTTAGTAGATTAGTTGAGACTTGATTTGTGGATTATATACATCTTCTTTCTTTTTTCCTTCTCTTTAAAGATGATGATAATTCTTTAATAAACCATGGGATGGAAAAGAATACTTTGAAACAAAATGTGGTTGTGGTATGGTTAACTAGAAATGCTGCCATTCTTTTTTATCTTAAATATATATTGGTGTACAAATAAAATGTTTAACTCATTGTAGTTTTGATCTTGGGACAAAATAATGCAATTAACAATGCATTACCACCTCTCTAACTGCTAAGAACTATATAAATACTGAGTCCACTTTTCTTTGAAGAAACTACTTATAGTCTGTTAGAAGGCTATAGTCTATTAGAAGGCCATTTTACTTTTGGTTCTCCTGGTGGCAATCTTTATTGATCACTATAAAAACTCATTTATTTCCTCCACTAAGTTCTTTTCTTTATTAAAACTCTTCTCATAACTCCGGTATACCTATTACTTTCTTTAATAACTCAAAAGTGATATTATTCATTTACCAATGCATCTTAGGCTATTTCAGATAAAAATATAACTCCAACATTTTGTTCCTTGAAAATCTTAATATTTTCTCCCAATGGTACATTAAACTTTTTCTTCCCTGATTCCCTTTTTTCTCAAACTCTCAAACTTAATAATAGTAAGCTCATTTCATGGTTATTTTATATAAAGCAATACTTTAACATTTGTTCATTGAAACTTGAAAACTCATTTTTCTCTGATTTCTTCTCTCACCAACTAGAGCTTAAAAAATAATACTAGACAATTTCTTTTTGATTCAGTCATTTTTATTTCATAAATTTCATAATTTATCTGCAGCTGTGTAAAGACTATATGTTAAAGTTCTTTAATTAATCAGCCAAAGATCTTTTTAAACAAACCACTATAATCTTAAAAAAAAGAAAACTTGAAACTGATAAACCTTTGCTGTCAGCTTTCTTTAAAATAAAAAGATTAATTTCTTCCCCTATATCAAAAATTGTTTTGTTTTTTTTGACAATTTTCCAAGTCAAAATTTATACAACAAAAAAATTTGAATATATGTGTAAATAAGATTTCAAATATCATTATCATTGACTCACACATTTATATCTTTACTTCAGACCACATGTGTGTTTTTCAGGCTATCTATCTGCTAATCTTAGATTTACCAACTCAACAATCTATTTTAGCCTGTTTTAATTAAAAAATTAATTATATAATGGAATCACTATATTATTTAATAAAGTACAAGAGTTTAAAACAACTAACTATTTCTTATAATATTTATCTCCCTTTTTTTTATTACTTACTAAAAAGAATCATATATATATATATAAGTATTTATAATATACCACAAAAACAAAGATACAATTTTTTTATTTATTTATTTAATAATAATATATATATATTTCACAATGATGGCATTACAAAACCATTATGTTGTCTTTCTAATATACTATTCTTTAAAATGAAATATATTCAATTTATAGACAACTAAATACTTAAAATATATAAATAATAAATTTATTAATATCTAATCAATTTTCATTCAAAAAATGAACCTTATCAAGATATTACAACAATTGAAAAAATTTCACGTGATTTACATATCATATACAGGTCAAACTTAACAATAAAGATGTTTTTAAATTTTCCAATTTTTATTTAATGACCATTTTCCACCTAACTTAACCGACCCTTGTACTAAATTCATACATTTCTCTTTATTTTCATGTATATACAATGTTTCATATACTTTTCTTTCTTTATAATTTTTACAATATTTGATGACTTCAATACTTTCTTCACAATTCATAATGTGTCCTGTTTCTAAAAAATGGCAAAATGGACCTGATTTAATATCTTTTCTATTTATAGCTCTGTCATGCTCTTTACCCCTTTCTATTTTACTTTTTGCTGACTGACCTATGTATATCATCTTGCATATTTTACAAATAATTTTATATACTATTCCTATCCTATCATTCTTATCATTCCTTATTTTAGAATTACTTACTAGTTTTTTTAAAGATTTACTATTTTTCCATCCAATACCTATATTAAGATTTATTTTTTCTTTTCTATCATTTAGAATTTCATATACATCCTTAGAATATGGAATAGAAATCCATTTCTTATTTTTTCTTTCAATTTTATTGCTAACTTTTTTATACCTATTTTTATTTATTAAAATATTTTTTACAACTTTACTATTATATCCATATTCAATGTATTCATCTTGGATTTTCAATTTTTGCTCCATTGCATCTTTATCATTTAATGTAAGCCTATCATTTTTTTCTTTTAACCCTATTAGTACCCCCATTTTTTGACACCAAGGTTGATAAGATTCTGGATGTATCATTCCTCTAACATTTTTATTTTTTATGTAGTGCTTTATATTAATCATTCCATTTTCAGCCTTTTTTATTAATAAATCTAAATATTTTATTCCTTCTTCATTATTTTCTATAGTAAATTTAATATTAAACATATTTTTGTTAAGCTCATTAAAGGCTTTCATTATGTTTCTTCCATTTCCTACAACTAAAATATCATCCACATACCTAAAATACTTTATAATTTCTCCATTTTTGATATACTTATCAATTATTTTCTGCTCAATCCAATCAACCATAGTAATTAATAAGAAATTTCAACATGTATGTAAAAATGAATGGAAAGATAAACAAACAATTAATGAAATTATTGAAAAAGTTAAACAAGAAAATTTAATTATTACTATTGAAGATAAAGGATCTAGGTTTGTAATATTAAATAAAGAAGACTATGAAGATAAAATTAAAAATGACTTGATCAAACAGGATTTTGTAAAAATAGAAAAGAATCCAAGTATTTTAATTAAATATAAATATATAAAAATATTACAAAGAATGAGAGAAACTAAGTTGATTGATAATAATGAATATAAGTTATTATATCCAACTGCGTTTGAACATCCTATGGTATTTGGAAATATAAAAACTCATAAAGAAAATATGCCTGTATGATTAATATTGGATTTTAATGATTATATATTAAAAGAAATGTGTAATCTTATATATAGAAAACTTGCGGATGGTATGGGTTATGGAAAGTATTGTGTCAAAAATTCTGAGGAAGTACTAAAAAGTTTGAATACAGTTAAATTAAATAGAAATAATAAAGTAGCATCATTTGATATAGAAAAAATGTATCAAAGTGTTTCTAGGATAGAAAGTATTAACATTGTAGTTAGAAAAGTCAAAGATGAGAAGATAATTTCAAAAGAATGGATACAAATAATAGAAGTTTTAATCATGATTAATGAGACATTATATGTTAAATATAATAATGAATTTTGGAGTATTGATAAAGGATGGATAATGGGCTGTTCAATAAGTGGAATAATGGCATCAACTATGGTTGATTGGATTGAGCAGAAAATAATTGATAAGTATATCGAAAATGGAGAAATTATAAAGTATTTTAGGTATGTGGATGATATTTTAGTTGTAGGAAATGGAAGAAGCATAATGAAAGCTTTTAATGAGCTTAATAAAAATATGTTTAATATTAAATTTACTATAGAAAATAATGAAGAAGGAATAAAATATTTAGATTTATTAATAAAAAAGGATGAAAATGGAATGATTAATATAAAGCACTACATAAAAAATAAAAATGTTAGAGGAATGATACATCCAGAATCTTATCAACCTTGGTGTCAAAAAATGGGGGTACTAATAGGGTTAAAAGAAAAAAAAAATGATAGGCTTACATTAAATGATAAAGATGCAATGGAGCAAAAATTGAAAATCCAAGATGAATACATTGAATATGGATATAATAGTAAAGTTGTAAAAAATATTTTAATAAATAAAAATAGGTATAAAAAAGTTAGCAATAAAATTGAAAGAAAAAATAAGAAATGGATTTCTATTCCATATTCTAAGGATGTATATGAAATTCTAAATGATAGAAAAGAAAAAATAAATCTTAATATAGGTATTGGATGGAAAAATAGTAAATCTTTAAAAAAACTAGTAAGTAATTCTAAAATAAGGAATGATAAGAATGATAGGATAGGAATAGTATATAAAATTATTTGTAAAATATGCAAGATGATATACATAGGTCAGTCAGCAAAAAGTAAAATAGAAAGGGGTAAAGAGCATGACAGAGCTATAAAAAGAAAAGATATTAAATCAGGTCCATTTTGCCATTTTTTAGAAACAGGACACATTATGAATTGTGAAGAAAGTATTGAAGTCATCAAATATTGTAAAAATTATAAAGAAAGAAAAGTATATGAAACATTGTATATACATGAAAATAAAAAGAAATGTATGAATTTAGTACAAGGGTCGGTTAAGTTAGGTGGAAAATGGTCATTAAATAAAAATTGGAAAATTTAAAAACATCTTTATTGTTAAGTTTGACCTGTATATGATATGTAAATCATGTGAAATTTTTTCAATTGTTGTAATATCTTGATAAGGTTAATTTTTTGAACGAAAATCGATTAGATATTAATAAATTTATTATTTATATATTTTAAGTACTTAGTTGTCTATAAATTGAATATATTTCATTTTAAAGAATATATATATATATATGAGGATTGAATTCTATCCCTACAAATATTGATATATATAGTAAGAAAAATCACTTTTCCATTATTTTCATTAAATCAATAATGTATAAAATTAAGGAGTGCAATTTGATTGATTTTGCACTTATTTTTGACATAGTGCATAATTGGAGTGTTGATACTACATAGAAACCACTTAGTATGATGCAAATTATTGGCTTGTCAATAAGGGCATGACATTCAGGTGGTTGATACCTTTTTGGTTCATCTGAAGAATGAAGGTTGTTCAAGAAAAGCATGCATAGTATAAGAGAGTAGTCTGAGTTTCTGCATTAGTGGATGGTTATAGTATAATAGGGTTAAGATGAGAGAGGGATTGATAAAGACCAAATATATATTTATTAAAATAGGCAAAACTCTCCATTCAGTAGTCCCACTCAATACAAGATAGAGTAATAAGAAATGGTGATAATGTGATATATATATTTATATTGCAATGAATATTTTATACTTAAGAATTAAATTTAAAATTGGCTTGTAAAAATTCTATATAAATTCTTTTAAGACAACTTTGCAGAGTCTATATAAAATATATAGATAAGGTTGTTGATTCTAAATCTAAATAAATTAATAAAATAAATATCAAATGCAAACTTTGATCAAATCATCATCAAAACTTTGACTCCACCTACTTAAAATCATTACCATAAATAAAAATATTTTTCACTCAATATATGCTACTTTCAATGATTCAAAAAGATCTAAGATACTGTAATCAACGTATTACTGTTTTCCTAAGGGTTATAACTGACTAATTATTCTTCGGTTTTTTTTTATTAGTCTAAACTTCTGTCTTTGGATATTTATTTTGCTTTGACTTTATAATTATTTTATTGTTATTTAAGTAAAGAATGCTAGATGCTTTCTTTTAATTAAGTCTAAGAAAATGATAATTTTTTGCGTTTAATGAACTTGTAAACACAACCCATTCCCTCAAAAATGTTTCATACTTTTATCACATGGTCATCTTGAAAATATTTATTTTAATGGCAACATACTCTATTGTGAATCTAGAACCAATGTTCATAAGCACTGGATAAAGACGTTAAAAAGGCAATTTATTGCATTCATCTAAAATCCATATTTTACTCTTACAATAATATTAAAGCTAATACGTTGAACATTTTAGTAAAAAATGCAAACTTTTTGCTTACCAGTTCATAATATGCTCATAATTCTTTTCTTTTTTTTTTATAACATGTAGTAACGTTTTTTCTATGCTCATTTGCTTTCTTTTATAAAACCATATAAATGTCTTTATTTGTTTCAATTATCTATGTTATGGCACGTTGGGATCAAAAATTTTAAATATTTTATTTATCTTAAATGTTTTCAAATGAGATAATAAGCAGTTTTTTATATGCTGCTCTTTATTTGAATGAGCAAGAAAGTCTGCAAATATTAAATGTGTTTTGGTGATTATAAAATATCGTTTCTAAGTGTAAACCATTCATTCAATAATATTTATCTAATAATATATTTTTCATTAAAAAAATCTCTACTATTTTATTATTTAAAAAGTAATATTTCTAAAAGGCTATTATACAAAAAATATTTGTTTAAATAAAAAAATTATATTTTAGTCTTATTTATTTAACATTTTATTATGAATAAAAAAAAAAAAAACATCTTTGGGCAAATAAATAGAATCCATGTATAACCTTTCGTATCAAATTTAAATGAAAAAAGTTTATAAACTGCTAAAGGCTACCAGAAATAATTTAAGTGTTTGACTTTTTTTATAGTTTTATTAATCATAACCTTGTCTGCTTCTGTTTAATAATTTTAAAGAAATTTTATAAAAATATGTAAAAATGTAACAGACTCTTGTTAATCCCACTTAACAATATTGCAAAACTTTTAATAAAAAGTGAGATCAAAATTTATATAAATATATAATATCTGGAATGATAATGATTTCAAGTATTATTCTTTATATACATTATAACCAGCAAGTGAACACAAAGCCATGGTTAAGTGACCAATACATCTGTACATAGAATACACCTGATTAAGAAGCAAATCAATTTTTTAAGAATATGGATGATGTTCCATTTTAATGTAACATCTCTTATTTATAATATTATTCATTCCAATTGGTCTTATTTTATGCTATGAATATATGCCATGATTATTGATAATTTCCTGTGCTTGAGCTATTCTGATGATATGATATTTTTTTAAAAAAGCATATAACTAAAGGTAGCTCTTTTAAACAATTTTAGAAAAATTCAAACTTTATTTAATCTTTCAAATACAGATTAGTAATATAACACAACACCTGGAATGTATTGTTTACCTCTCTTCTTCAAGCATTGCTGGCCTGTCCAGTGACAATATTAGCATGAGAATCAAACTAGGACTTTTGCATTTGAGAATATTAAATTTAAAATAATATTCTAACAATCTAGGCTATTCTGTCACAGGCAACAATCACTAGAAATTTTATATACTTGTATGTTTTTATGGGAAAGATTAATAAGTGATTTCCAAAAATTATTAATTATCATACTAGGTTGACTTATGGGACTATAAAGTAATAATACCACTTAATTACTAACAGATAAATGTATTTGAAAAGTTAGTTTCAAAAGTTTGTATTTGAAAAGTTATGTTTGTATTTTTATAGACATTTGTTAATTACTATTAGTTGATGAAAATAATCCCACATATAATTACAATTAAATGAATATCATAACAAACATTTAAACAAAAGCCAAATTTAATAAAAAAATATCAACTAAATAAAAAATAACATAAGACTCATACCATATAAAAAATAAAGTGAATTATTTATTAGAGTACCATTTAGAAATTCAGTAATTCCCTTGAATGCACTTATATATCTTTCACACTTATCCTTAAATCATTGTAATTTCTATTAAGCTTTGCAACATTCCATGATAATTTGGATATATCTTCCTTACTCTTATTATTTGGCATGAATTGAAATTATCTTCCCCTGTACATTCCTCCAATAAATATATGCCATTTATATTACATCTAATTAAAACATGAAATTAAATGGCTAAATTAATAATATCTATTACGATTATAAAAGACACTGATTTTTTAAATTTTAAGTACCAAACTTTATTCAAATTTTTGAATCAAAATATGAATAAATTAAACAAATATAAACAGTAAAATAATTGTTGAAGTTTGAATTATTAAATTATAATTCCATATAATGAGAAAATTTCTTTCAAAACAATTAAAAATTTTATTTTAAATATTTTAAAGATTAGATACATTTTTTTTAAAAAAATAGAGCTTAAAAATGACTAGTTCAGTCGCTTCTCAATCACACACATATTATAAAAAATCATTCAAAAGTATTTATAAGTATATCAGAACAGACAATGTATACTGTCAAGTTACAACAATTTAATTTTATTTATTTATTGTGCTTTTTTTATTCACCTTCCTTTAGAACAATGGTCTTCAACCCTTGATCCATGGACCGGTGCCAGCCCACAGAAGTTTTCTGCTGGTCCATGCTAGACTGGCAGGAAAGTTTATAATAACAAAATAATAAGATTTTAAACTTTTAATTAATATAAATAATTTTTATGCATTTTTTCATTGCAACTGCTTAAATAAAATTAATTATAAATCAAAATTTTATTTAAATTATTAGATAATACTATAATTACTAAATAATAATTGAAGGAATTTATCTGAAAATGCAATCTTTAAAAGATAAAGCATCAATCTCATGATAATTGTACCACTCCTTATGTCAATTTCTATACCTAGTAGGCATTTCTGTATTGTGTCAGCTCATTTATTGGTCACATATAGCAAAAAATTTTATTGCATTTGTATCATCTTTTTATTTTGTGTGTGACATTTCTTTTTGAAATTGTAAACTTCACAAAATGGAGACAAAAAAGTCAAGCAGCAAAACCATTTGGCCTTCTTAAGAAGAGACAAGGATAATATTCCAGTAAAAAGTGATGTTATATGCCAAGTACTAGTATTTCAACTCATGAAGAAATAAGGAAAAAGAGATATGTCGATACTTCAGAATATGCAGGAAAAAATAAAAAGAAAAAAGATCATTTTGTTAGAAATTACAGTAAGGAGTATTTAAAACTTGGTTTCATAGTTGCTCCTGACAGTGAACTATTACCAAGGCCTTTGTGTGTAGTATGTTCCAAAATTTTGTCAAATGAAGCTATGTGACACTTTATCAAAACAACTTTTCAGCTCAATTTTTCCAGTGGTTTACAGGTGCACCTTAGGTGACTTCAAGAGTAAACAACTAAATGCAATCTGGTATTATTTTAATCTCATTTTTACCCAATTAAAAAAAAAGAAACAGAACAAAAACAAAATCTAATCAATCATACATAAATTAATTTGTTTTTCTAGTTATCACAAATGTTTATTGGGGGGGGGGGGTAGAATTAATTTTTTTTATTTTCAAAATTCAAAATTAAAAAAATTTTTTTTTATTATACAAACTCTCTCTCTCTTTATATATATATAACTTTATCTTGTATATTTAACATTAAATACAGATACGACATTTATCAAAATCATTGTCATGTAATTACACTAGCTGTGATATTTCCCACCATTCTGATGAATAACATTTTATTCTTGTATGTTTAACAATGAAATAAACGTAGCAATGCAGGCACATTAATGAGAATGTATAACTGTGCAACTCAAAAAAGAGTGTTCAGCATGTGCAGGTAAGCAACACCATTACAATACACAGTAACTAGTGTGTTGTTTTTGTCAGTTATAACAATTATGCTCATCTAAGGCTTAGCAGTTTAAATTTTTAAGAAAATTTATCTGTAGACTTCTGCTGGTCTGTTAAATCTTATCCTTGTTTTTTCTAGTTCGCAGGTGTGAAAAGGTTGAAGACCACTGCTTTAGAGCATGAATATTACTTGTTATAAACTATAGAAATTTAATATGTTTAATGTAAGCAAATTTATCTCTGTTGAATAAATTTATTTAATAGAACATACCTCATCTGGGAAAAGACACAATGTATGATCATACGACAATAAGTAGAAAAATTAATGGACATTATATATACATCAAAATGTGGTAACATCTGTATTATCTCCTAAACAGTACAGCTCATTTGTATATTTTAAAGAAAAATAAATTAAGAAAAGAAATGTTTTTTCTTCAAATAATATTTCATAAAAATTTTATAGTACTTTTGACACACATTCCTTTATATACTTATAGTGTGCTAGTAATTTATTCTTCTAAGTTCTTTTTGATGTAAATACCTCAGTAGTTTGAATTTGAACCCAAAATCACGATATATGCAATATACAAAAGATCTTCTATGTTCAATAAGAATAAGTATATAATTGTAAATGTAAAAATATCCCCTATATATATATCTATTAAATCTATACCATTAAATTCAACTACAGAGATGACGATGGTGGTTTTATAATCACAATCACTCTGAAGTATTTTTTTTATTTCAGTTTTTATTGGGAAAAAACTCCAAGGCCAAACCTCCCCCAAAATATGTTTACTTAAAATTATGTAAGATAACAATCATCATCATTTACAATATCATTAATGTAACACTGATACATCCTTCAGTGGTTCACGTTTTCAGAATTGTGAATATTTTAATTAACTAGTGTGTGTGTGTGTGCTGAAATTATGAAAAAACAAATAAACTGTATTAACAATATAATAAAGCCATTTATTTATAACACAAAACATATGTACTGTGGTTGTAGCTTAATGATAATAATTCCAAAAAGTAGATCTCAAATTGATCTCATTGAGTTCATAATAATTAATATAATCTACCAATAATTCATATATTTCAAGTCCTTCTCTTTCATTACTTTCACAAAGTATCAAGCACACAATTGTATTTTCAACAAACAGGTTTACATATAAACATAAAATCAATCATATTTTGAACAAACAGTTCGTAGATTTTAGTTTTACTTTTAATAATTCCACATACGTATATATATAAAGTGAAACATAATGCCTTAATTAGTTTATAATTGTAATTCAAATGTAAATATACATGATAACATATAACAGTAATTGCAAGTTTCATGTCTCTTTTGAATATAATAGAATAAATAGCTTAAAATGATATTGGTAAAACCAAATATTTAATGTCCTATAACCTTGGTTTCTGATATAAATTTTCTTTTTTATAATTATCGTTGGTCATTTTGATAAATTTTCTTAAAGTGTATATTAATTCTTTTTACACATTGGATACATAAATTAGATTTATATTAGTATAGAGCATATATAATACATATATGTTCTTAAAAAATTTGGCTGAATAATTCAGTTCTCTCTATTTCCTGGCCAATTATAAGAGGTAGTAATAAAATTTCATGCACTACTTTATTATTTAATGGATTGAGCTGCTTAATCAGGGTGTTCCAACTACTGTGCTACTTGTTTTGCCTAGCCTTTCATGGCAAAAGATTCATAGCTACAATAAAACCTTATTATATGTAACAGTAGCTAGGTTCGAACCCTGTTACAAGAAAAATTAAGTACTATGAACCCATTACCTTTACTAAATATAATCATTTATGTTGTCGTCAAGAGGTTAAATATGTATGAGAAATTAAATATATATATATACGTAAATCAATATTGAACTTTTTTTTTAAAAAAGAAAACAAATGGGGAAAGGGTTAATTAGACATAATTATTTATTTTAAAATATTTTTTTTAAATGTTTATTATAAATTTGAAAAATACAGTTATACGCAAATATTTTTTTTTATATATTGTTAGCGATTGTTTCAAATATAGATTTTTGTTTCGATCATATCTTAAATTAATGAGAGTAGTGAAAAGAAATACTGTATATGCCTCTAAGCAATTCTTGGTTATATAACAATCATTAATTACTTTAAAAATTCTGAGAAAGCCAAGGAATGTATGGTAAACTAAAAATACCAAGAATGATGGAACCAAAAGACAAAGGAAATGTTAAAGAAAGAAAATATTTTTTTTTAAAAAAAAGCATTCAAAAGAGAAATAGATCGAAGTGCCAATAAATTCTTTTTTTGGAAAGTGGACAAAAGAAATTAAAGTTAGTTAGATTGAAACAGCTGAGCTGAGAACTGTGGCCATCTTAATGCCAATGTTTATAATGTCAGGGTAATAGCAGATATGTGAAGGGCATCACCATCTGCCGCCGATACAAAGCTGACTCTATCCACCGCCTGCCTGCAGAAGAACCCAGAAACCTCATCAATAATATAAACTGCATAATACAGAACAAAATAGAAATGATCAAATCCAAAAGTATGAACAAATTCACTTTGGAAGATTATATCATTGATAATTTAAATCATGTCTCATTCATAATCCAAATAAACCGTAATGCCGGACTTCACCAATAAAAGATATCAAACTTTCATAAAGTAAACTTTGAGTACTTCAGGACCCTAAACTTGAACTAGTTACACTACATGATTGAATATTTTATAATCCAAACCCCAGGGTCCATCAGGTAATATGAACTTTTTTATCAATATAACTTGGAATTGCTTCTTGTTGCCCTCAGAACAATTCTACTTGATTAGGCTATTAAGTCAAATTATAGCGTATAACTGTATATATATTATAATGATCCAAAACAATAGTGGAGACAGCAATCTACATATCTGCAACTACC
Source organism: Epiperipatus broadwayi (assembly GCA_028023455.1). Classification (NCBI taxonomy): domain Eukaryota; kingdom Metazoa; phylum Onychophora; class Udeonychophora; order Euonychophora; family Peripatidae; genus Epiperipatus; species Epiperipatus broadwayi. The sequence goes on from JAQFVV010006232.1 coordinate 779,177, forward strand.
AGGGCGCCATCTAGGCATTTGAACCTAGAAAAATTTATACAGTAGGCAGATACGCGCTGTTAAGATTCCACTTTATTTTATATTTTGGTCATTAGCCCATTGTCACTAGCTCAGTGAATAGCAGAGATAATAAAATATAAATTTTATATCCTAAATATAAAAGAATAAAAGCCACTGCCAGAAATTAACACATAAAAATATTTCTTTATGCACATATAAAATAACATTTAAATTTTGAGGAATAAATTCAACATTTTAGATTTTTCTATTAATCTTTAGTTTTATATTTAAGTAAATTACAACCATGAGTTTAATATTTATTTAGTGAGTCGAATATGAATAGACTACATAGATCTGCATTTGAAAAGAAAATATTCTTCCCTGATTTAACCTTAGGCAACAAATTTCACAATCAAACCGGCGCCAATCCATCTGACACATTTATGTATTCAATGTAGCATGAAAATACGACAACACAAAATACTATACTGTCAGGAATGTACATCTGAACAGCAAGTAGAATTAGAGAAAAAATTGTCTCTCTACCAACCAGGAATGCTACATCTGTTGGCGAATAGAAAAATAAACATAAAACTCCATAGGAATGGACTGCAGTCCTTTGCCGTCTTACAAACCCATCCATAGGCAAACAGAAGGTGTGTGGTGTATATATATAATCCTGCCCGTAGCGGATCTCATACTACATCTACAATTACACAAATATATCCAATCCATTGAACCAATTCAACTACAAAATGAATAACCTAAGATTACCCTCCCTTAATATAACTTTACAAAACTATATAGCCATTCACGCCCGACTTAAATTTAACATTTAAATATGTTCACACAGATTATTTTTATACAATTTGTTTTATAATGTCGAGTATAGATCGGCTGCATAGATTCCACGGTCAGAAACATTCCAAATTAAACACAACCGATCAAAATACAAAGTCAATCGATAATGTCAATTGCTGAGGGAATACAGGAGACCCTTTGGTGTTCATCATAAGACACCGCAGTGACATCGTTGACTTATATATTCTAATCGACTGTGAAAACCACAACATAATCAACTGCTAATGAATCTATGCAACATCTATACCCAACTTAAATGTAATGCATTTAATAATTTCTACAATAAATATTACTACAAATAAAAATAATAAAATAGAAATGATTTTAGCAAAACTTAACTATATAAATTTAAACAATCAATTATTAATTTGAAAATCAAATAAGAGTTCATTTTAAAATTTAAATTAGCTGAATCTTAAAAAAAACAATGACAAAAGTTCTTAATTACTTTTTTTTGTTGTTGTTAATTTGTAAAGTTCATAGCTCACAGTAGAAGAGTCCAGGTTTCTGCTTTTAATTCCCGCGATGCCTCCATTGGAAGATAATGTTCTGGAGATGGCAATAGCTGGTTCAAGGTATCACAGTCTTTTCATTTTTTTTTAAATAGAGAGGGTGGTATGTGCATCCTACCACATCTCTCAAACACAAAACGCTGGAACTGTCAGAAAAAACTGTATTTCCCTTTTTATATTATCCACACGGATTCAATCAACAAACGTCACTAATCCATCACTTTCATTAGGGTCTGAGCCAAGGCTTAGTGCTTCCATTGGTCAAGCTAATTCCTCTTTATTTTCTTATCTATCTTTCACCAGATCATTTTAATTATACAAGAGCCCAAGGGCCAGTTTGGTTTTCGATAATTCATAAACAATCATTTCCATTTATAGATTACATTAATTAATACCTGTTTTTATTTTTAAATCTTGTACTTTTTTTATAAAAAAGTACGTTCAAATACTTATTTGTTTTTTTAAAAAAAAATATTTTTAAAGTTTGGCCTCTGTGCGAATGTATATACGTTTAACAAACATTTTAATTTTAGCATTTACTTTTTTACTTTTAATTGCGAACTTTTAAGTTTTTATTTTAAATTAATGTAACAACATATTTATATATCGTTACAATATATATATATATTGAATTAATATTTATCTGTTATGTATTAAGATTTTTTGTGTGTTTTGTTTTATTTATGGTTATGGCTTTATAAATTATACTTTAATCTGGGAATGATATATAATATTGATTTTTTTTTATATGTTAAAGAATTAACAATAAAAATCCTAGATTTGCCTTATAACTGAAGTTGAATGTTGATTTATCATTTATATTCGCCTATTACTTTACCTGCCAAGATAAATAGAAAATTTATCTAAATATAACCGATATAAATAGGCATGTAGATATATTAAGTATATTTTAGATTTGAATCTAACTTTTAAGAAATAGATTAAAGGGACTAACTCGGGGAATAAAGATTTAAAGAGAGCGTTCAAATCCACATTTCTTAACATACCTCCATTCATTCAATAGGTTTTCCTCCCAACCCTGAGAATGAGCTAGCTTGGGTCAGGCACCTCATTAGATAGGAAAAGTAGGGAAATTATAATTCTCACCATAATAGTGAGTCTGGCACTTGAGGTCAGCTATCAACTGATGCTCATAAATATATTTTTTCTGTATAATTTTTTTTAAAATAGATCTTACTCAAGGTACAACAGCCACTGGAAAACTTTTAACTCATTTTCGTAAATCAGATATACGCAATATCTAGAAATTGTGTGTATAAAATAAAATATATATAATTAATTCGTATTCGAATTCCAATTCAGTAAATAGTGCTTAAATACTATCTACAGGTGTTATGGTAACTAGACAGCCATAGTATTTCCATATATTATACTGTATGGTCTACATGTCCATTTTAAAGATTTATTTTATTTTATTTTTGTTGACAAGCATTAAGTAGGACGGTTTAAAATGGGGTTGTCAGTTAAAATGACTCTCCAATGAATGGGTCTACGTAAGTAGGAGAATGGCAGGTTGATAAGAAATTTATTATTTTTAATTTTAATTGTTTCTGTCTCACAAATATTGCTTTAGAAAATAAAGACAGATAGGGGAGAAAATAGGAGTGAGGATTAGAGATTCAACAATAGGGCAGGCGATGGTCAGCATAGTATTTTTTGAGCTGGGGTGGTGAGCTCAGCATGTTGTATAGAGAAAAGTAAAAAAAATAAATTGTCTTATTAGTTCACTCGGCACATTAGATATATATAAAATAAATAATAATAAATTGTGTTATTATTTTACTCAGAGTTCATTTTTAAAGATATTTCATAAAACTAAAAGTAGAAATAAAGTAGATGAAAACCCGTTCAAAAAACAAGGAAGAGAAAATGAACAAGGATAGCACAGATAAAGCAGGGGAGACCAATATGATGAATATTATTATGAGAAAGTTGCAGGAGATGGAAGAAAGAATGAAATTAAAATTTGAGGAAATGAGGGAAAAACAGGATATGTTGTTAGAAATGCAGAAAAAGCAAGAGGTTAGAATGCTAGCAATAGAAAAGAAACTTTACGAGCAGTCAGGGGAAGGCAAAAAGGAAGAAAACCCAACCCGAAGAGAGGACAACCTAGAGGAAGGGCAAACGAAAGCCGAGATAGAAAATAAAGAGGGAGTAAGGAAAAAAAAGACCAAATAAAGCAAAATAGTTACTAGAAGATAAGGAGGCTACAGTGACATGCTCGATATCACAGTCACAGGTAAAACAGTTTCTGAAGATTAGTGTTCACCGGGCAAATGGGTGAGGCACCAATTGAAAATTTAAAAAGCTTAGAAAGATATTTTAACTTTAACATATGGGGAAGTAAGTGTGGACAAAAGATGTATGAAAAATATTTTACCATTAACATATGTGGAAGTAAGCATGGACAAAGGATATATGTATGAAAAAAGAAAAAGAAGAGAAATCATGGGAATTTTTTTATAGATATCATTATTTTAGACCTCAAAATAAGTATACCTCATTTTGAAGTCTTTCCAACAGGGGGCATTGTAACAATAGCTGGGTTCAAACCCTGTTACAAGAAAAATTAAGTAATATGAACCCATTACCTTTAATCTATATAATCATTTATGTTGTTGTCAAGAGGTTAAATATGTATGAGGAATTAAATATATATATACATAAATCAATATTGAACTTTTTTAAAAAAAAGAAAATAAATGGGGAAAGGATTAATTAGGCATAATTATTTATTTTAAAATTTTTTTTTTAATGTTTATTATAAATTTGAAAAATACAGTTATATGCAAATATTTTTTTTTATATATTGTTAGCAATTGTTTCAAATATAGATTTTTGTTTTGATCATATCTTAAATTAATGAGGGTAGTGAAAAGAAATACTGTATATGCCTCTAAGCAATTCTTGGTTATATAACAATCATTAATTACTTTAAAAATTCTGGAGAAAGCCAAGAAATGTATGGTAAACTAAAAATACCAAGAATGATGGAACCAAAAGACAAAGAAAATGTTAAAGAAAGAAAATTTTTTTTTTAAAAAAAAAAGCATTCAAAAAAGAAATAGATCGAAGTGCCGATAAATTCTTTTTTTGGAAAGTGGACAAAAAAATTAAAGTTAGTTAGGTTGAAACAGCTGAGCAGGAGAGAACTGTGGACATTTTAATGCTAATGTTTATAATGTTGGGGTAATAGCAGATACATGAAGGGTGTCACCATCCGCCGCCGATACGAAGCTGACTCTACCCACCACCTGCCCACAGAAAATCCCAGGAACCTCATCAATAATATATACTGCATAATACAGAACAAAATAGAAAATATCAAATCCAAAAGTATGAACAAATTTACTTTGGAACATTATATCGTTGATAATTTAAATCCCGTCTCATTCATAATCCAAATAAACTGTAATGCTAGACTTCACCAATAAAAGATATCATGCTTTCATAAAGTAACTTTGAGTACTTCAGGACCCTAAAATTGAATTAGTTATACTACGTGATTGAATATTTTATATTCCAAACCCCAGGGTCCATCAGGTAATATGAACTTTTTTTATCTTAATATAACTTGGAATTGCTTCTCGTTGCCCTCAGAATAATTCTACTTGATTAGGCTATTAAGTCAAATTATAGTGTATAACTGTGTATATATATATATATGTTAAAACAAAGATTTGCATGGGTTAAATATATAAAATACATATTTTGCAGGTTCATCCATGTTAAAAACTTTTAATATTAATATACTGACATTTCAACTTGGTCACAAAAGTCATCCACAGAGTTATACTGACGTTTCGACTTGGTCACACAAGTCATCCACAGTGGATGATTTGTGTGACCAAGTCAAAACATCAGTATATTAATATTAAAAGTTTTTAACATGGATGAACCTGCAAAATATGTATTTTATATATATATTGAATTAATATTTATCTGTTATGTATTAAGATTTTTTTGTGTGTTTTGTTTTATTTATGGTTATGGCTTTATAAATTATACTTTAATCTGGGAATGATATATAATATTGATTTTTTTTTTTTGATATGTTAAAAAATTAATAATAAAAATCCTAGATTTGCCTTATAACTGAAGTTGAATGTTGATTTATCATTTATATTCGCCTATTACTTTACCTGCCAAGATAAATTGAAAAATTATTTAAATACATCAGATATGAATAGGCACGTAGATATATTAAGTATATTTAGATTTGAATCTAACTTTTAAAAATAGATTAAAGGGACTAACTTGGGGAATAAAGATTTAAAGAGAGCGTTCAAATCCACATTTCTTAACATACCTTCATTCATCTGATAGGTTTTCCTCCCAACCCTGAGAATGAGCTAGCTTGGGTCAGGCACCTCATTAGATAGGAAAAGTAGGGAAAGTATAATCCTCACCGTAATAGTGAGTCTGGCACTTGAGGTCAGCTATCAACTGATGCTCATAAATATATTTTTCCCGTATAATTTTTTTTAAAAATAGATCTTACTCAAGGTATAATGGCCACCGGAAAACTTTTAACTCATTTTTGTAAATCAAATATACACAGTATCTAGAAATTGCATGTATAAAATAAAATATATATAATTAATTCGTATTCGAATTCCAATTCAGTAGATAGTGCTTAAATACTGTCTACAGGTGTTATGGTGACTAGACAGCTATAGCATTTCCATATATTATACCGTGTGGTCCACGTGTCCATTTTAAAGATCTATTTTATTTTATTTTTGTTGACAAGCATTAGGTAGGATGGTTTAAAATGGGGTTGTCAGTTAAATATAACTTCTAGTATAAGCATTGCAATTTCAATTAGCAGCAAGGCAAATTCTTCTCTGCACAGTTCACATCAAATGCTTTAACATATTTTGCAGTTTTGAATCAATAAATCCCTAGAATGAAGTTGACCTCTGAATTAATGACTGCTTACTGCCTGCATCTTTAATTATTGCCCATATAATGTAAAATATTCTACCAACTTAGACTATAGAGAAAAATATTTCATTGTATTAATAAAATATGGTTCATTCATAATTTTTTTCTGGATTAAACTCGTCCTTCTATTTTCTGTCAAAATAGATAAAATTTTATTTATAACATGATTCAAAAAGATCCTAAAATACTCTTTAATTTACGAACTGCATACTTTTTTTTTCTTTATCATATATATGTATACATAGGTGCACACACACATTATTCTTTAAATATGATTATGAAGCAGTTACACTCCTGTTACTAGGGTTATATATCTCCTCCCTTTAAAAGAAGACAATGGGACAATGAAACTTTCCATTTTTCATTTACATGTTGATTAGTACTCTATTAGTTTAAATTAATTTTCTTTCATTTGTAATATATATTGCATATCTTAAGCAAAAAAAATTCTTTTAACTTCTACATCACTTTTACTTTCTAGCAATCTGGAAGTCTTTCTTTTCTATTTAATGTTCATTTTCTACTCTATATGGTTTTAGAATATGCACATTATATGGCTCTTTTATATTCTTATCATCCCAGATTAAAAAAGTTTTCACCATGCTTCTTTACAATTTCATAAGGTCCTTCATAAAGAATTTAAATTTCTTAAAATAGTGTTGTTTAGAAAGATTAACATTAGTTGCCTTCATAAACACTTTATCTATCTTAAAAAGGTAAGAGGTTTGATCCTATATAAATTCCTTATTTTCTTTTTACTACTCATTCACGTGGGTGCTCATTTTAATTAGCTTCCTTATTAATATACTCTGGTATTATATCAAGTAGAGTTTTTATAAGGTTTGGTGCTGCTTTACCAATATGAAGGTGGATAGAGTAAAATCCCATAGATTTGTTCCAGGTCCAATTAAGATAATTTACAATGGTCTTTATTGGATTAACCCAACCATGATGATTTTTATGCATGTATACTTTAAGTAATCTTCCTAGTTCTCTCATAACCCTTTTGCAAGGGTTAGATTGAAGATTTTGAATGAAAGTCAGTATATTTCTGATTTTTTTATATCCAATGTTCTAATTCTGCAGATATAAATGGTGTTCCATAATCTGTTAGGATATTTTCAGGTTTTCCATAAATAGGAATATGTTGCTTTTCCATTATTGGGTATGTAGCTACATACTTTGAAAAAATATGTGACTAGCAAAGACTTCATTCTTCAAAATGGTGTCAATGGACTGTAATAATCCATAGCAAAAATTTCATTAGGTATTTTTTGTAAAATTGGATATAGTGCCCTCACATAAGATCTATTAAGATGCTTGGTTTGGAGACACACTTCACAATTGCTTAACACAGATATTATATTGCAATATATTTTTGCCCCAAAAAATAGCATACACAATAAATATTCTACCTTGGAAGAACCAAAGTGTCAATATAATCTGTACACATAATTAACTAAGACTTTTATAACTCCACAATGGATTACAATTCTTCTTACATGTTCTTTCATTTGATACTCCAAAAGTTTATTTCTAATATGGTATTTAGATTATGCTTCTCTTCCTTTTGATAATAATCTTTTTCTGTGTCAGATCAATTTCTAGCAGGTTAATTGTATCTTTCATTTTATTGTCATTTCTTTGGAATTGGGATAAGATTTTTAAGCTATCCCACACTGATTTATCTATTTCAAGATTAACAGTTTATATATATATTCTAACCTCTTCCCCCACCCTCACCGTCACGACCGTCCACTCCAAAAATTTATATAGTGTTTAAATTTTACGGGTTCTAGCTCAGTCTAACAAATAAATAAATGAAATATCCAGCATTAATTAAAATGATTACTAACTCTAATTTTTAAAATACAAATACGGTTATATTTTTAAAATGAATTAACAAATATTTACTATTTTCATGAGACATGGAGTGACGACACGGGGAACGAGATAGACTACATTGAGATATTATCCACATGATACTATCTCAATGGCATAAGAACACTATTCCCCTTTTTACTATATTAAATAACTAACTCATAGTATTCTTACGACTTTCTAAGCTCTTTTCACTACGATTAAAATAATAATCATGTCTTAATATTCTTTCTAATAAGAATCTAGCTCAATTAATTAAAAATAAATAAAATGACATAAATCTCAGGTTCATAAATTGTACTCTAACTGATTTAAAATTACGGTAGTAAACTATGAAAAGGGAATTTTATGTCATAATTCACTACGCAGTAACTAACAATAATAAATAATAATAATAACAACAATGGTATAATATAATCTTATTACTTCCTAAATGAAATAAATAATTACGTACGTGGTAGTATTTTAATAATCTGACTACAGAATACGTGTGGCAACATTAGCATATAATTTAATGTAATATTGTGGCAACCAACTTATGACCAATAAATGATATAATTATGATCTTTTAAATTTTTAATATACCAATAAATTCTCAAAATTATTATAACACTTTTATGTTTACCTTTTTGTGCAAAACTATATATCTGTTTCAATTATAAATGTATTGTGAGATCATGCATCCATGTGGAGAAATAACAACGAAGACACAAAGCTTTAAAATAAATTTACAACAAAGTTTATTAATAACATAAACAAATAACAATATTTTACATTATGTACATTGGATATCCTTCCTCTCCTATCACAAAATTATTTACCAGTTTATAAAAATGAAATCAAACTTCTACTTATTCTTTTATAATTAACTCTTATCTTTTAAATGCTTAAGAAAATACAGTATTATTATTATTGGATTTCTTATTATGGTTATCTTGTTACAAAATGTGTTTATTATATAATTATCATTAACACTTTGTATCCCTACTATTTAAAAATTATATTTTTTAATTTTACAAATTACATTCGTAGTAAACATTCTACAAAAATAATAAAATTCTAGTTTTATATTAGTAGTATGGAATCCTATAAATTCAAAGACATTCTTCTACATTTGGTATTAAGTTTTATAGTTCATTATCCGATGTTTATTAGTCCTAATATACTCATTAAAGCCTTATTTCGGATGATATAATTACAATCATTAACATACCATGCACACGTATATGTTTATTATACATTATTGAATTATTTTCTTACTAAATATGCAATATTTATTTTCTAAATATGATTAAAAATTAAAATTTTATTATCACTTTTATAAAAAACTTTGTTTTAGATTTCTCTTTTAAAATCTTATATTCGTTTCCGAATTAATTTATAACTGTATTATATGATTCTTTCTCTCTTTATGATATTTTGTACTTTCACTTTTAAAATTACACAATTCTAAACATTCCAGCAAATAAATTATTCTTACATAAATGATAACATCTCTGCAATTCTATTTTATTCATTATTTCTTTGAAAATATCTCTCTGGCGATGCAGATTCCCAAAACAAGGATAGCGAAAATAGATGCACAGGATCAAAAATATAACTAGAATATTATCCGTCATAAACCTTGACAATAATGGCACAGTGAATTAAAAACACTATAGAGGAGTGACCTTTGTCTGTCTACCAACCTCTATTATAGGAGTGATGCTAAAGCTATTTCTTCAGCTTTATATAACATCAAAAAGTTTAAAAATACGCAAAAACACTGTCCAAAATATATGTGTTCAGTCATAGGGCTTAGTTAGCTATACTGAAATCACACAAACTAACTATGATCCAAATACTTTATTTTTCCTATTTCTTAACAAAACATCATCTTGGTTTCCTCTCCTCCAGTACTACCAAGTCACTATCCGATCTTATTTCTCATGATTTTTCTATACAGTACATCGACAAATTCCTATCTGCATTTCTAACAATAATAAAATTCATTTTATTTCAAAAACTATACCGCTGTTCTTTAAGAAAATCTTTTACTACTTTTCTCGTATATTTATCATATACAAACTATTTTAAAATATCTGAATACTTTATTACATGAAAGTTCAAAAGAATCACACAATTGTTCTGTTATATTATATTATTAATTATACTTTAAATAACTTATTGCATGCATATTTAAAATTACTCCTATCTCATAATATGTTTTAATGTTGTATAAAATGTGTACATAGAATTTAAACTTTCACACATCATTCTTAATCAATAGATGATCTAAAAAAAAAATACATTATGCATTATAAATAAATATCAAAATTACCAAAACGATCTTTATCTTCTCGATCGCGTTCTGTAGGCTTCACCATCCCATTGATTCTTGTAGATATATGATTTCCATACATACTCTTTATTTTTAAAACAATATTTCTATCATTCTATTAAGCTATTATATTTAATTTTTTAATATTACTAAAATTATGTTTATATGTTTTCCCTAATCTCACATAGCATTTTATATTTTAAAATAAATTAGTAAAAAATATTTAAATTATATTTACGATACTTCTTCATCAAACTTTCTTGAACCGTTCATATTAAAGCTAAAAAAAAAAAATATTTTATTTCTTCTTCAGTCACTTAATGTTCTACTTTAAAATAAACAATTATTATTCTGTTTAATAAATATTCATAGACGACAATCCTTGGTTTTCATAATATTGAAACACAATTATTAATTCTGATATTCTCTTTTAATATTGTCTGATAATATTTTCCCGCGCGACTTTTCTGATGCATCTTTTGGGTACTTTTATTTAAATCTTCAATAATTTTCCGGTTTCCATGGATCCATTTTCATTGAGTAATTTAATTTTATCTTTTCTAAATCAAGCATTTCTTCCATTGAATACTTTATAATATTTTTTAATGAGATAAAGTTTTCGGCTCTTTTCCATAAAACGTATAATAGCACTTTCATATTATTCTATAACTTTTTCTTCTTTATTTAAAATTCTGAACTATATATTTTAATAATGTTTTCCTTTAAAAGACAAACATTCTTTCTTCATCATAATTTTTCTTTATAATAAAACGCATATTAAATATTTTTCATAGAGAAGAATAAAATAACTTCAAAGTAGCCTTATAAATTGTGCGTCATAATTTTTTCCTGACGGCAAGTAACTTCTCTTTTAAATTCTCACATAGCGTCCCAATTATATTTCTTTGAGTGACAAAAATAAGTTTCTGGTGGAGCATAAATAAAACTGTATTAAGGCAATTTCCAATTATTTTTCCCTTAGCAATATTTTTAGGTATTTTTCCTTGTACTTCCATCTTTACTGTAGGCTTTTGGTTAAACTTGAATAAAATTCCCTGGTAAGATAACTTTTAAAATTAGCAATCCATGTAGATACAGTCAAAATATATTATATGTTACAGAAGAACTTTTAAAATAAATATGAAATTTAAAATTTATATCACTTTTCCAGCTACGGTGTTATCAGCTACAAAAATATGTTACTTTCTCTTTCACTTTCACATTACTTCTCCCCCACTTTGTATAATTCTTATATTTTGTCTGCTAATTTACCTCTGTTGATTGGTTAATGACTTTTTTAGCGCGAACAAATTTACACATTTAGTTATATAACAGATTAGACTTTTAAAATTGAAGAATTGATGACGTAATGTCTCAAATATTATTTAGACTAGTATTTTTAAATTCAATTTTAGTTTTATAAAAATTATTTAAACTTTAAAAATAATTATTAAAATAATATTTAATATTTTAACTTTTACTTTAATTGATCGATGGCAATTATATTTAGTTTCAAATTCACAAACCTTATTATTATTTTAACAAGCGTGTGTGTGAAGGTATATAATATACAGTCACGTGTTTACTAACTTTATCAAAGGATTTTTTATTTACGTCTCAGTCTAAATTACCAAAACTGATATATTTTATAATAATTTGGAAAATAATTAAAAAATATTGAACTAAATATAATTCTCACCATTTTAAAGTCCTTTTTAAAATAGACTCTATTAATTTTGACTATTAAATATACTTATAACACTACATATAGTATTTATTTAATTTATTAGTTTTAAAATATTATATTCAAATTATTAATATACTTTTAACTATTTATAGCTGTATTATTTTATATGGCCAGCTTTTACAACCATAAGCAAGAATATTATTAAGTTTTATTTAACTGTTTTCTCTTAAATAATCTATTACATTTTTTATATACCAGGTATTTTCAGCTTTAAATTGTACTATAAAATTTAATTATCCTACTAATATTTATATATCATACAAATATAACTTAAAATTTAAAATTTTTTTAGTAATTGACCTTTCTACCTTATTATGACCTACAGATAAGGGAACAATATATATATATATGTCATCAGCACTTAAGTGTTGCTGTATGACTTGAACTGGATTCTGACTGAGAATATCAGCTATAATATTTTCTGATTCCTTACAGTATTGAACTGAGTACCAAACAGGCTTTACCACACTAACCTACTATTAGTTAGATAGCTATGAATCAAAAATTCAAGATTCCTATGATCTATAATCACAATAATCTCATATTCCAAAAAAAAATTGTCTAAATTTTTGGAAAGCCCATATTATTGCTAGGGCTTTCCTTTTTGTTAAGAGTATAGTTCAAATCTGGACCAAAGTACAGAAATCCTCATCAGTTGTTCTCCTGGACTTTGAAGAAAATTGCTCTCAGTTTATAACTACTGCTATCAGTTTAGACATAAAAAGGTTTGTTGAAATCAGAATAAAGCAGTACAACTGTATCGATAAATTTCATTTTAATTTTTTCCAAATCTTGATTATGTTTGGACATCCATCTCCAGGTTATATTTTTATTTAATAATTGAAGCATAGACTGCATATCCAAGTCTAAATTTGGATAAAACCTGTGATAAAAGTTACATAGACTCAATAATGATCATGTTTGTTTGTAAGTTTTTGGAATTTCAAAACTTTTAATAGCCATTATTTTGTCAAAATGTGGTCTTATATCCACCTTTTGTACAATGTTGTCTAAATTCATTACTTCAGAAGCCATTAAGCTATTTTTATATTAATTTTAATGCCTTTATCTTTATATTTTTTAAAACAGAGTTCTAGGTACATTAAATGTTCTTTTGGGTCTTTGAATTCAACCGTCACATTGTCTATATATAAAGTTATTATGGATTTAATTACATCTCAATAGGCTTTCCCCACTATTTTTGATAAGCAATTTTCCAAATAGTTTAAATCAATCTTCTATAATTAACAAAGTTATTATGACAAAATAAAATTGTGAGTTTTAAAAAATTATATATGATGATAAGATTTCCTTCTAATGATTTTTGTAAGGGTGACTAAAAACCAAGAAGAAAAATAATTATGAGAAACGTTTTTTGGGTCTATAAAAACAATCATATCATTAAATATTCGATTAAATAATTCCATATTATAATTAATGTCTGATGAGAACTATAATGAGCTCCAATCAAAATTGGAAATTGCCTTACACAGTCCAAAATAATTCCATTCTTCATAACATATTTTAATATTCAGTGAGAGAGAACATTTAAAATAATTTATACTAACAAAAAATTTAATAAGTTGATGATGTAGATCAATAGGAAAAGTCAGAAATGAAACACAAAACATTTAATTTCAAATAAATTACTTAAAACATAAACAAGTATTTGATTATAAGAATTTGAATAAGAATTGTCTTGCTTTAAATTCAAAAAAAGTAAAAAACTGTAACATCCTATATGCCTTAGGTGATAGTAAAATAATGATGATAATAATAGTAGTAGTAGCAGCAGTAGTAGCAGTAGTAACAACAGCAGCAGCAGTAGTAGTGGTGGTAGTGGCAGTGGTGATAATGGTGGTAGTGGTAGTAGTAGTAGAAGTAGTAGTAGCAGTAGCATCAGCAGCAGCAGCAGCAGCAGCAGCAGTAGTAGTAGTAGTAGTAGTAGTAGTAGTAGTAGTAGTAGTAGTAGTAGTAGTAGTAGTTTGGAAGTTAATCTGAATCTTGTCACCATGTTCATTCCAAAACCTCCTGTTTCATATCCTAAAAATTTGCATAATATTAGTTTTTTTAAAGATAAATTTCAAGTCATCAGAAAGACTGAACTGGACCTAATTAGATAACCCTCTACTTATAAAAAAAATTCCATATGTGTAATGGATAATATGCAAGAAAAATATTTCATTAGTGGCAGTAAAACTTAGTATTGCTAAGCAACAAAAAAATTCTGGATTTAAAACCCCAAAAGGCTACTCAAAATTTAAAATATTTCAATTAAATTTAACATATATTAAACCAATTATTAATAATCAACTATACCATGCATTTTTTCTAAGAAAATTTTGAATTTGCAAAAGTTTTTTCTTAAAAAAATGACATTTTTAAATCATTAAAACCAATCAAAATGGCTGCCATAAAATCACATGACTAAGTGGTCGGCACCAAAACCTATTATACCATATTGCCAGATTTAGCTCATAAAAACATATGCCTGTACCCTCAAAAACAATTTCCATATCAGCAATAGCAAAGATATTTCAAGTACATTAATGAATAAGTCAATATGAAGTTTCAAGATAACCAATGCAAGCAACATTTAAAACCTAGACTGCAAAATATAAGATAGGTAACTTTCCTATGGTGTGAATGCATGACATGCTTACAACAATTTGCAAAAATTTATTATTATGCCACAGGGAAATTTCGCATCATTTAACACATTTACCCTTCAAATCCATCATAAAATGAGCCACAGATTTCAACTGCTCTTGATATCACTTCCATCCAGTCTCTGGAACTTCAACCAGCTCAAGTGCCTACCACGCATGAACTAGTATCTACAATGTCACATCTGGGTGAACTTTGAAATAAATACTGCACCATACTGCACCACTTGAGAGTAATGCAGTACACCCTTCTCATCAACCCACTGATCCAAAGAAGTTTATAAGATTACTTCACCAACTTACCTCACATAAACTTTAAATGCCCAGTACTGAACTAAAAGTCTTAGCTTTGATACCTACAGTACTCACTAACTGATTAACACAATTTACATATAACCACACACCAATGGAACACTAACTCCATCTACCCTCCCTGACTGTATTAACAAATATCCCCATGTAGTTTCATGTATATATCTCATGATGCTTTTGTAAAATTTATGTAAATCTGATTTGAAATATACATTTTGTTTATGCAGCAATTATTATTATTCCAACTACTATAAATTATCTTTTTTAATCATAAGTAAATTGCAAACCCTCATTACATATGTAATCTATGTATAAAATTATATCTAAATACTCAGAAGACAGCTATGAAAATGATAATCCTTCCAGCAAAATAGGCCCAATTTAATACAATCATATATTAATCTAACACCAACTCCACACTTCAATATGTTTTCCCCCATACTATTATGTGCTTCCATGTATTTTTTTAAAGATCCTATTTAAAAATTCTATGTAAACCTAATTTAACAAATTTATCCTATTATGTAAATATCATTCTTCTTTCCTATCACAAACAAGATTGTAAACTCTAATTGCATATGTAATATCATGTATCAACTTGTATCTAAGACTTCGTACTTTTCTTCTGTAACTTATATAACACAACAGCAATAAGAATAATAATAGTAATGATGATGATGATAATAATAATAATAATAATAATAATAATAATAATAATAATAATAATAATAATAATAATAATAATAATAATAATAATAATAATAATAATAATAATAATAATAATAATAATAATAATAATAATAATAATAATAATAATAATAATAATAATAATAATAATAATAATAATAATAATAATAATAATAATAAAAATGAAGACAACAAAGAAGATGAAGATGTTAAAAAAGACAAAGAAGAAAAAAGAAAGAGGAGGAGGTGTTCAAAAATAAAATAGGTTTTGGTATAATTTAATATTTTATTTCTTTTACTATTTAAATTATATACTAATGAAATAAAGTATAAAGTAAAAGTTAAATGAATTTTTATAAGAATTCAAAATAAAATAATTATAGAAAGTGTATTGATATTTTCAATTGAGGGTTTATATTATTAATGTGTGACAGCCATTTGAAAAATTGATTTTTTCTAATAATAAGTTATATATTATTTTAATATATAATTGATTCACAATTTAAATAATATTTTTAGAAAAATAAGAAAAGTGTTTTGTGTTGGATTTAAACTTAATAACTGAGATATATCAGTCATATATATTGAATTAATATATTACATTTTTATTTACCATTGTCAAACTCATTCCACTCACAACTTTGACACCATCCACCTCAGATAAATACAATAATGATTATTACTAAACATTTTCTAAGCTAGAGATTATCGCTAGCACAGATATAAACTTTAAACCTCAGTTAAAGATTAATATATCTGCTTTTTTAATTTTAAACATGCAAACACATGAAGTTATTCACCTTTCTCTTTTTCATGTGTAATATCTTTATAGATATATATGTGTGCAAATATTTTCAAAGCTGTACACTATCAAATTATTTCAATTATACTTTTAAGTATCAGTAATATTTATGCTCATATATTTTATTTCTATATTGGTTATGCTTATATATGCATCATTCCTTATTGTTTTAGCATTAAATATATTTAAAACAAAACTTTTTAGATACAGGTTGAATATAATTAACCTGATTTTGGATTTGTGAATCTTTTTTTATTTCATCAATAGCATTTTAAACTTTACATTATAAATTCATTTTTTTCCTAAAGGAACAAAAATTTTTTGACAATTTAAAGTAACATTATTTATTATCCACAATTTTGTATATATAAATATTTACTGGGTACCTGTTTAAACTTATTAATAACAAAATAAAACTTTAAAATGCAATGTATACATTTTATTGATGCAAATTTTTTATGCAGCAATAATTAAACAACAAATCAAAACACTCATTTTCATTAGTTCATTAAGCTATTTTCTTTTTTAGATTTCTGTGTAAAATTCAGTCTGATAATGCTATTCAGTGCTTTTTCATTTTTTTCCACTTAGCAGTACAATATAATTTTTTATATATAAAAATGTAAAGGATTAATACTTTTATTTTTTTTGTTTTTTAGACATTTCTTTTTTTTCTTTATATATTTTTTTTAATTGTAAGAGATATATTTTTTTTAAACAATTAAAAGTCTGAACATTTTTTTCCCAGCAATTTATTATTTCTATCCATTTAGAGAAATTTAATATAGCTCATTTTTTTAGATTTTTAATCTAAAATTTTTTTAAATATTTATTCTTTTTTTTTTTTGAAAATTTTTTTCTTATTAACTTAGCAGTTGGAAGTAATCTTTTTCCTGTTTATTATAGGCTTTCACTTTGAGCATGGCTAGTTATTTTTTGTCTTGACAATCACTTTGCTTATTAAATATTTACATGAAAGCTAACTCTTCAGTCATTTTATCATTAAATGAATTTCAGATCACTTTTATCATATGAAAGATAATAATTTGTGAAAACTTTCATGCAACTAATATTAAAGTAATATCAAATTTAGTTTTGTAATGGAGATATTATTTGAACATAATAGACTAATAGATTTTAAACAAATATAATAAACATTATGGTTAAAGCAATTATTATCCAGTTTATTAGTGACACACAGATAACATTGTATAGAGGATTTATTACTTTTCAAAAAAAATCGATAAATATAAAACTATGATGAATCTTACTTAACCCTTCAGAGATTGTAGTTGATATGAAAGATACAAGAATACTTTTTGTTAAATATTATTACATATATCAGATGCATATATTTAAGGCCATGGATTAGATATGCATTTGTGCATGACTAATATTAATCTGTAAATTTGGTTATGATATGTGTTTTATAGGTAATATTTGATAGTAAATTAAATTGTATATCAGAGATTACCTGTTTTGTTTAATATTTATTTAGAAGATATGCTAAATAATTATTTGGACTGTGGAGGAGCAAATGTTGGAGGGAGAGTAATAAAGTGTATAAGATTTGCAGATGATATGGCTCTTATTGCCGAGGAAAAAAAGGATCTTCAGAATATGTTGAATAAATTGGAAGAAGGATGTATGGCATATGGAATGAAGATTATAATTGAAAAGTCTAAGTGTTTATGGATAGGGAGAGATGCAAAAAGACTGCTAATTGGAATCCACGATGACATGGTTCAACAGGTGAAGGGATTTAGATATTTGGGTTGTTGGTTGAGTGAGGATGGAAGAAGTGAAGATGAAGTTAAAAGAAGAATAGCATTGGCAAAGGTGACATTTGTAAAAAGAAAGATATTTTGTGGACCTATAGAAAGAGAATTAAGGAAGAGATTAATTAAATGTTATGTGTGGAGTGTATAAATGTATGGTTGTGAGACATGGACATTGAGTAATAGAATTAAGAAACGATTGGAAGCTTTTGAGATGTGGACATGGAGAAAAATGGAAAAAATCAGTTGGGTGAATAAAATAACAAATGAAGAAGTTTTGAAAAAAGTTAATGAGGAAAGAAGATTCATTGACAATATCAGCGAGAGAAAGAGAAACTGGATTGGACATATATTAAGAAAAGATTATAGTTTAATGAAAGATGTTTTGGAAGGAATGGTGAGTGGAAATAAAAAGAAAGGACGGAAGAGATTGACATTATTGGATGATATAGGAGATGAAAAGGATTATGTGAAATTGAGGAAATGATCAAGGAAGAGAATGGAATGGAAGAGTGGATGAACTGATGTAAGACTACTCTCTGGACTTGTCTATTGGACAGACTACTATTGATTGATCAGAGATTATGGTGACCTCTAATGCCAGTATTGATCTGGCCGCGAAAATAATTTCTTGATTGTAACTAGAAATAAATAAAAAGTCATGTGTTTTTTATTATATAAATAAAACAGACGTAAATTTGTTGTGCTTGTTTTCTGATTTCCGCATGTACTATTAAAAATGTATCTATCAGATATATGTGACTTCCAGTACAATTTTTTTTGTCACTACTTCTCTAGGATTAAGCTTTTTGATAAAAAATATCAATTCAAAAGAAAAGTATAAAGTGAAATTAAAATAGATACTATTCACATTATCCAACACCGAATTAAAATTTAATTAAAAAAAAAAATACTTGACAAAAATATTAGGAACAATATAGTTTTAAATTTTAATATGAAAAACTGTAGTCACGCATTAAATTTATCCAGCAACAAAAAATTAACAATATTGTAGACATTTATTATAAAATAATAGCTTGTTGAAAATTTTCAAATGCATATAATTTATAGATTATATATATATTAAGTGTCATAGCATCGGCCGGGACGCGAACCCGCAACCCAGGCAACTGCCTGCTAGTGCTGACCTCTCGACCACCAAAGCAAGACATAGATTATATTTTATATACAGAGAAAAAGTCTAAATAAGAATTTAATATATAAAAAGGATTATTATATGTTTTAATCATTCTAGAGAATTTAGTTAAATAGAAGTTGGATTTATATAAAGAGATCATGAGAAATATATAAGCAATAAAGATTTAGTTATTTATGCTTTTAATAAGTTTTTAAAACATTCTTAGAATTATCTTTTTTTTAGTTTTGTTACAAAAGTTAATATGAATCTAAATAAACACATACTTTTTAATGTTTCATTGTAATTGTAAATTAAGTAATAATTTATTTATCAAATGCTCAAAAATATATTTATGTTTTTTTTTAGCAATTTAAATTTTCACAAGTTGTAAAATAATGCATTTTAAAATATCCTTTGCTTTGCTTTTATTTTAGCAAACTGTTTATAAAAAATTATGTGGATTACTAAAATAATTTGAAAATTATTTCAAACAGTTTAAAGAAATAAAAAAGTAAAAGAGAAAAAAATTGAAAATTTATTTTAAAAAAACAGCTAAAAAACAAACAACAAATGGAAACGTTATAAATAAATGGGAAGGTTATTTTTTAATATATATATATAATCTCTAAATTAAATGTAGCTCAATGTGTATAGGGAATAAATAACCCTCTTCATCTATCTGATAAATTAATTTTACTCTCAATTACCAACAATGTTAACAATGGTATGCTTATGAACACCAGAGATCCCAAGAATTTGTTCAATATTAAGAATGCTTTTACTTTATAGCCTGGTGGAATATGGGATATATATATATACAAATCAAAATGTCATTATTTAATAAATATTGTAATAATAATAAAAATATTAAATGTAATGGTGATTATTATACACAGCCTTACATTCACAAAAGTACTTTCATTTAATTACTTAACTCTCTTCAACAGCCGGTTAATTTAAAAAAACATAACAGAAGCAAACATCATCAACTCAAATCACAAGATTCCCAAATTTTAATGTTAGCAACTGAAAAATTAATGAAATACATTTTATTTCTATTTATGAAAATTGCTTTCTTAATCTTTCTTTTAATATAGTTCTCTCTTCATGAAGAATTTTATCATTTTTCAAGTTCAAAATTAAATTTATATTTATATGACTTTCCACAATCCAAGAAAACTGATGCTGTCACTCAGTCATTATTATTTTTATTTTTTACATGCTCCTTTAACCTTTTCTCTATACTGATTCTCAATTTACCTATATATGATAACTTTCATCAACAAAATTTTGATAAATAACTTTACTTTTTTGCTTGGCAAGTATGACACTTTCAGAAATACTGCATTCCAAATAATGTTAATAAGTTAGTGAATAATTGTAAAAGTGTCATATCTTTTAAGCAAAAAAGTAATGTTGTTTATCAAATTTTTTGTGAATTCAGTATAGAGAAGAGGTTAAAGAAGCATCAATTGTTATACAAGTGTGTAAAAATAAAAATAATAATGATTGAGTGACAGCATCAGTTTTTGTGGATAATAAAAAGACATGTAAATATAAATTTAACTTTGTTTTTGAAAAAAATTCTTTGTGAAGAGAGAAACTACATTAAAAGAAAAAAAATAAGAAGGCAATTTTCATAAATAGAAATAAAAGGTATTTGATTGATTTTCAAGTTGCTAATTTTAAAATTTGAGAATCCTGAGATTTGAATTGATGATGTTTGCTTCCCTTCCATTATGTTTTTTAAATTAATTCTGAGATTTGAGTTGATGGTGCTTGTTTCCGTTATGTTTTTTAAATTAAATGGCTGTTGAAGAGGGTTAAACAATTAACTGAAAGTACTTTTGCAATAAGTAAAAGTAAAAATTACACTATAGACTATTTAACCATTGATTTGTTGTGTGAGAGAGGAGAGATATTTTTATACTGTACTTCAATTAAGACTAGTTATATTTCAATTTACCACCTGTGATTAGCACCCTGTGCAATTTACCATAGTGATAACCTGTCAGAGTTTAGAAAGTGAGTTCCAGGTTTGAATCTGATACTGCTATTTCTGGCATTCAAATTTTTTATAATTGAACAATAAAGTCATTCCAATTTTTATTTTTTTAATGGATGGTGAAATAAGTTGGTTATGAGTTAGCTACCTTAAAAAATGATTTTTGTTTAATAAATCTTAGGTACTTAATAAAATGTATAAATACATATTGGATTTGTATCTCAATCCTAGGCATAATATAATAATGCATTGCATACTATATAATATGACTCTTATTTTACATGCATTGTATATAATAAATGTGCTAAAGAATTAAATATATAATATATAAAAAGCAAAGTAATGAAACTTAATTTGACTATATGTTGATGTATGGATAAACTGTTAACATTGTGTTATAATCTCAAAACCTTTAAAGCTACAAAATATTATTTCTTTTTTTATAAATAGGATTTATTTAATCTTGTTTGTATCTATTGTTCAGTTTTTTTTTAGGAAATCATAAATGATAATAGAAATAATATTATTAATCATCAAAACATCACACGATCACCAGTTCATATGCTTATATGTGCTATTAAAAGAGTACCAAACTCTCCATACAATGGATGCAGGAATGTTTGTGCATAAAATTCCTATCTAATATTTATTCATCCAAAATCCACTGACTAGTTTCTAGCTTGTGGCTTTCATAAGTGAGAAGCTTTGGATTCAGAGCACTGCACTTAAATCTTAGGATTTAATGCAACCATCTGGAAACCACCTTTTACCTATTTAGTTAACTATAAAGCTCAGAGTCCAATATGAAAACACCATAATATTTTCAATCCAAGGGCATTCAATTTCTTAGTTATATAGATCTGAACTCAGTTCAGCATCTATACATTTTGGTCTTTTTGGTTTTTCAAAAACCACAATCACCATTATTCTATGGGCAGCAGAGGCATAAAATCATCAAAACCACATGGTCACTATTTCTTATGCTTACAATGCTGTTAATAAGACTGCAAAACTCTATATAGGATTAGGCCTTTGTAATCAATGGATTCAGGAAGGTTTCTTCATAAAACCCCTATCTAATGCTTACTTGTCAAACATCCCCAGACTAGTCTCTAGATTGTGACTTTCATCAGTAAAGAGCCATAGATTGAAAGGTCTGCATCTAGAAGTTAGGATTTAATGCAACCTTACCTATGAATATGAGGCAACCTGCCTCAAAGGCACTAAGCATTTAATATTTGTGCATTTGTTATAGCTTTTCTTTCAAGTGCTACACACACTTTTAATTTTATTTACTATTTGGTTAAGTATAACTGTAGGATAATGGTGACTGTGGTTTTTGAAAAACTAAAGATCTATATGACTATACAAGCAAATGAGCTTGGATTGAAAACATTATAGACTCATAGCTTTATAGTTAACCAAAACAGTAAAAGGTGGCTGCTGGACAGTTGCATTAGATCCTAAGTTCTAGGTGCAGTGCTGATAAAAGCTACATGAGTAGGCATTAGATAGGGATTTTATGCACTAACCTTCCTGCATCTGTTGACTACAAAGGCTTGCACTTGATGGCACTACTGTATGGAGAGTTTGGTACTCTTATTATATTAGTAATTATAATATTCACTTGTACTATTTTGAATAAAATTAATGCAATTTTAAAAATGTTTTGTTGATTAAAATTCATGCACTTATTTATCACCTTTATATAAAATAATATAAATTCAATACATCATACACATAGACATCATCTGGTTTTTATTTTAAATAAAGATCTTACATGAATTTCTGAAGTTGAATTTATCACGCTTTGATAGAGAAAATTGCAAAAAAAAAAAATATTAGAAGAAATCAAATAAAAGAGGTCATAAAATGAAAAGATGATTAGAAACAAGACAATATATATATATGATCTCATTGAAATTTATCTATTTGCTGCTTTTTAATCTGTTTCTAACATAATATCATTATTTATGCATTATTCTTTATTTTTTAATTTAAAAAAAAAAAGACAATACCTAATAAAATTGATCTAATTCTTTTTAACATTTGTTAAAAAGAAAAAAAGGAAAAAAAAATCGTTATCTGTCTGTAAGTATTTTGTTCCATTTTTTATTTAAAAAATAAGTTGTATAATATATACTTATGTGTGTGATTCGTTATGTATGTAATACTTTGCATACACATGCTTGGCAAAATGGAATTTTTTTTCTTTACTGCTTTATTGTCTGATATATATTGTACAGGATAGAAAATCCATCCTTAATTTTTTGAAGTTATAGTATGGTTTAAAAAAGTGTCTTTGATATAGTTTTACTTAAAGATTGGTAAATAAGTTGTTAGTGTTATTGTTATTAATGGTTTTATTGTTATTTAATTTGGGTTTATTTATTTATTATGATATATGCTTTGTTTTGAAATAGATCATTGGGTTCTAGTAAACTATTCACTGTACAGCCTGTGTTGGCGCTGTTTCTGTGTAAAAACACAGAATTATACCGCTTTCGCAGCCGAACCTATGGCTAATATACAAGTGATCATTAATATACGAGTAGATCATATGTAGTGGTTATAATATGCGGCCAATTCTTCCGCGTTCAATAACACTACGTCTACTAACAATACTATGATCGTATAGTTTGCCGTTGATTTCATTGTGGGTTGAATTCCTATGCATATTGACAGAATTTGTATTGTTGCTAGAATTTCAGATGAGAGTGTGAGCATTGTCATCTTTTTCAAGTGTTTATTTGTTGATGTTTATGATTTTCTGTATTTCCCAACTGAAAGATTTTTGCATACTAGTAATTTTCAGCGTATTATCGATATTTGTCAAAAAATTTTTTTTTGGCTAATTTTTGCTTTTTTGGGGGTCAAAAAGACAAAAATAAAATTTCTCAAACTCTCTGGCAGACGAT
The DNA here is from genome assembly GCA_028023455.1 of Epiperipatus broadwayi. Lineage (NCBI taxonomy): Eukaryota > Metazoa > Onychophora > Udeonychophora > Euonychophora > Peripatidae > Epiperipatus > Epiperipatus broadwayi. The sequence goes on from JAQFVV010006232.1 coordinate 803,772, forward strand.
TGGAGTTGTTTGTGGAAAAATACCATTTCTGTCATGACTCGGACGAGAGTTGAAAAAGAACAAAATGTCTACCATGTTATTATATTTGTGGGACGTCCCAAACAGAGAAAGTGAGGCAGTTGCATTTTTGCAAGCCCAAAACATCCTGCCATTCATTACAGTTGATTTAGTTCAGTCATATGTGGTTAATAAATTTATTTTCTGGAAAGAATTTGTATTTTGTTTGCGATTATTTTTATCTGTAAATCATGTAATTAACACCCAGAATGACAGTGTTAAAAAGGGGTGGCATAGTTTGTTGGACATCTCTTGATTGATTGATTGACTTTTTTTTGTTAAAAAAAACTTCTTTTGACATACCTATTCATTCTGTTTAGAAGCAAAAAGAGGTTTTTTGTTGTTGTTGTTTTAAATCAATAAACAGCATGTTAAGTAGATTTTAAAAATGAACCTGAGCTAATTTTTGTTGTTAAAAAAGAATCAAATACCGGACGTTTTATTTGTTATGAAAACAAAAAATCTTTAACAAACTTGTATGACTCTTAAAAAAGATAAATAAATAAATCCACAGAATGTAACAAAACCGGTTAACATACATATTTTATGTGTTAAAAAAACAATACCGCGATTTACTTTTTGGTTTTTGGTTTTGACGTTTTATTTGTTATTATTAAAAAAAAGCAAAAAAATCAAAACCCGCTGCCAAAAAAAAACAACCCATATTTATAAATCTAAGAGAAAAAAGAAGTCCCGTTTTATTTATTATTATTAAAAAGAAAACAAAAAAATCAAAACCCCGTTTTATTTGTTATTATTAAAAAAAAAAAAATCAAAACACGCCGCCCAAAAAAAAAACCCCCATATTTATAAATGTAAGATAAAATACCAAACAATTCTTTTCGTTTATAAGCAAATATGGACATCTGAGGCGGAGTTTGTCAGACAGGTTTGAATTTTTTTTGCTAAATCAATCAACAGCAAACCCCCTCATTTTTAACATAATTCAAAAAGAAAGTGTCGATTCTAATTTTAAATAACAACAACAACAAAAAAAAAGAAAGTCGTATGTAAAGCAAATTGTGTATATTTGAGATATTCCAAAAAAAAGTTAAAACTGTCCCTTATACTTTGAAATGTATCGAATCCAAAACAAAAAAAAAAGATGTCTGTAAAAAAGAAACAGTAGATTTAGAATGGAAATCCCCCCCCCCCCAATAAAGGCATATGTCAAAAATTATGTACTTTTGAGATCCAAAAAAAAGGTCAAACTGTCCATTATAGTTTTAAATTTATCAAATGAAAACCAAAAAAAAAAAATAATTATGTCCAAAACAAACAACAACAATATATTAAATATTAAAAAAAAAATAATTATGTCCAAAACAAACAACAACAATATATTAAATATTAAAAAAAAAAATTACAGCCGTATGTCAAAATACGATCTATTAGATAAAAAAAATCTAGTGGCCCGGTAATGTTATAATGCTCTGTTTTTAACTAGAAACAGCACCACCAAAGGCTGCACAGTTAATAGTTTACTAGTTCCGATCATTGTAATGGCAATATATGTATATAATTATGAGAGTGTGTATAAAGAAATAATCGTTAGCAGTGGTATTTAAATTGCTAAGTATTATTATATTGTACCTTTATTTATTTATTTTAAAAATTATAAAATATATAGTAGTATTATTATGGTTGTTTAAATATTCATTTGATTTGTAAATTACAACATAAATTTTTCAATGTAATATATATATATTTTATTTATTTATTGACATTATTTTATTTTTTTATTTTTTTGTTATTTAAAAAAATATTTTAAAATTGCTAAACAATAGTGTTAAAGATTTTTTTTAAAAAATCAGCACTTGGTTTGGCTAGGAGCTGACTATGGATTGCTGGATAATAGTCATCATTCTTGCTATTTAGTAAAAAAAAAAAAGACATTACTTTCATTCGTCATTTCTCCAATTTTTTCTTTTAAATTTCTTTACAAAAATTATTGGATTAAGGATTAATACTAAAGATGGTTTGCTGAGTTCAACTTTATTATTTTGAGGCATTTGCCTCTCTACTTGCCCATCAAACAACATTGGAAACTTTGTGAAGCACAAAACCTAAAAATAAATCGACATTCATAAATAAGTTTTAAAAAATAGTTATTTGTAATTATATATCCTAGTACAATTTCCAAATTTCTTAATGATCCAAAACAATCTTCAACTTAACTGGCTCATAATTGGATATCAAAAAAATGGTTGAAGTCAATTGTTTAATAACAATAAACCAATATGTTAATTTACTTATAATATGTACATATTTTAACGTCACTTCGAGCCATTTTAGAACAAATAAAATAAGTGAAAGTGCTGAAAATAACTAGCTGATTTAAAATGACTGGGCACTAAAGCAGATAGATGATAACAAAAAAATTATCTTATTTTTTTATTGTCTATTGTTTTTTTTATTTTTATGTAACATTTAATATATCTTTATGAAAAAATATACAACTGAAATCTTTAGAAACTAACTTAGAAATTTCTTTTGAATGTTAAAATTTTAAGAATGATGAAAGTCGATTTTACTATATATGTTTGCTTATTTATTTTAAAGACATTTTATATCTTAAACTACATGAATATATCATAATTATAATTATATATAATATTTATTTATTTATTTTATTTTTATTTGATTCACATTTGCATACAGGTGTACTAAATAATAAAAGTCATTTATCAATTTAAATTGGAAAGCAATAAATTACATTTCATTGCATAGGAATTGTATAAATGTACAAATTTATAAAACTGTATTTCATTCCAATATCAGCCTTTCAAGCTAATTGAGCATGTGCCTTTTGAGAGTGTTAAATAAATGAATACTCTCCTCTTCAATCCAAGATATAGTATTTATGCAGGAATAAAAAGAATCCCTCTTATTCCTACGACTCAAATTCTTTTATATGAGCAAATCTGAAGAACTGTCGAAGAGAGCATGAGTAGATAGATACTCACTTTAAATTACTATTTACGATGTTTTTTGACTGAATGACGTCGGTGTAATTACTTAGAATTTACTAAACGTCATTCTTACTGAAACTTAATTATGAGTAAATAAGCAAATATTTTATCTAGAAATGTCATTGTTTAATAATTATCTTAATTCTTCAATTATTATTCACACAATCTGGTTGCATTTTATTCATATCCCTTAAGTCTTATAAGTTAAAATATTTAATATTTCATACTTGTGTGCATTATATATTAGTGCCAATATTTCATATGCTAGTCATTATCTTTATTTATATTTAAGTCAGTTGACTTTTAAATTTATTTGTTGGTGCAGACATTACTTATTGTTTATTGAGGTTAAAATTATAGTATTGTGAATTTTTATCTTGGTATTGCTAGTTGCAAAATAGCCTTAGTATGTCAGGCCTTATTTATTATAGTTATTATTATTGCTGGATGGAGCAGATAAATTCCCCATCTGTATTGTAGTTATCCATAAACTGATAGTGCTTATATTTCCAGTGATTGTAATCACATATTTTTAGGTACCTATTGTTGTTTTCAGTGAGCATCTCCATATATTTTCCTGATGCGCTGAGACAAAAGATCCAGGCATTCTATTTTGCCTCAAATGTAGGTGTTATTTTGGAAGCCACCATGTTTTTGATATATTTATGCTAGTTGCATAACGGAGTCTTCTTTTTGGGTCTATCACTCATGAGATTTAATTAAAACTAAATTTTCCACCATAGTAGGTGAGGGTGCTTGTATTTTAGTATGTAATGTCAAGATAAGTTTGTTTAAAGGATGTGATTCCTTTAGGATGCACTCAGTTATGTTAGTGTTTTAAAGTATAAGAATGTCTGTGTTTTGTGCTATCATGATTTGTAATCATTCACAAACCAACCAACAATATTTTGTAATTGTAAATGTTTGAATTTATAAGCATATGGCCGGTTGGTATAATCCACACTTGTTATGTATATGCTATGATCATCCAGAACTTTTCCAATGTAGGTGTAAATCTCTTAGTTATTTTTAAATGTTTATTTAGTTGATTTACATTATGTGAACATTGAATTTATAACTTATGTGTGTATAAATGACTTCTGATAAATGGTCCATTCATTGAATCCATTTAGTATTTGCTTAAGTCAGTCATTTAGTTATTTTCTATTTTAAAATAGTATTTTAAAAAATATATTAAAGAAATCCATCTATGATCTAAGTTACTAGTTTAATGAGATATCTACAATTTGTTTATCTATTGTATATTTATTCAATTTCATAACAGCTTATACAGTTCCTATGTGAATATAAATTGCAAATTATAAGTGTTACTGTTAAACGTTATACTTAATTTGCATATAGAAAAATTGAGTATTTGCAAAACAAAACCATTATTGTTTCCCAGATATGTATATATGTATATGTATGCTATTATAAATCTAAAGTCGCAATGTTGAAATAAAGCTGTATCAATTATTTTATATAAAAGAATGATTTTGAGTTTATTTGAGATTTATTAATTTTATTTTTCTCTATTTTTAGTATATCAACTCTACAAGTTAGCAGATATGAAAGTATTAAATTATTGGTAATTTCAATTGAATAAATATATTTTGGATTCAATAAAATTCCTTTTGTTCCAAGTTATATTTGGTATATAATTAATTGTAAGTTAAATTAACCCTGAGAACTAATTAGTAACTTACTCTAGTCAATGCTTTATATTATTAAATTTGTCTTACATAGTTAGCCATGGCAATAGTATATTTAGTATATTCATTTTGAGGCAGTTTATTTTATCTTAATATCGGTATAACATGCTATTAAATAGCTATTACACTTCTTATCTGTATTATATTTATATTGAGTTGAATGATGGAAGATATGCTCTTTCTTCTAGCATGGCACATGCATTTTATTATAATTGACAAGTTACTATGAAACCTGATTAATTTATGGGTGTCTGATAGGTATATCTTATCCAAATATTTTCTTTATATCTAATATAGTCTATCCATTATAAATGGTGCAATTTATAGATTGAATTTATAAATCAAATAATTTTAGAGATAATGTATTTTCCATTATAAATGCTGCTCAATAATTTAGGCCACATCATTTTTTTTTATGTATGGCCATATATGACATGCTACATTGATTATCCACTGTTTATTCATCTTTCTTCATTTATATTGATTTATATATTTTCCATTACAATTGGCCTACCAACATTTAGGGACTTCTTATCTTAATACATTTACATTCCATTACAATTGCCATCCAATGTTTGGAGCATTACTTTCTTAGCATATTATTTGTACCATTACAATATATGTGTCAATTAATATATCAAACTTCTTTTTAAAACTATATAAAATAATCGAAATGTTGGATGTATTTTATTTTTGTTATAGTCATATAAAAACAAGTTTTAAAAAAAAGTTTGATGTATTCATTGACTTATATGGAAAATTATAACTATTTTAAAAAGAAAAAAAATTGTAGATGATATTTTAAATTCATTTATTGTCTGCCTAAATTTAAATGGAGTTGGCTACAATTTGGAAATTTTTATGTTCTAAAAAGCTTACATTTCTGTATTCTTGCCAATATAACCAATTGTTAAATAGAAAATGGCTATCTAGATATTACCACCTAGATAGTAGCACAAGAATAAATAAAATCAGTGATAAATAGTGTCTTCTTTATTTATTTCTCTAAGAAAAAGGTTGTCCAAAAGATTTTTGTTATTCTGTGGGTTATTTACAGGATTTTTTACTTTTGCTTGCATGCTACAAAGTTTCATCATCATCATCATCATCATCATCATTATTATTATTATTATCATCATCATCATCATCATCATCATCATTATTATTATTATTATTATTATTGTTATTATTATTATCAACATCATCATTATTATTATTATTATCATTCTTGTTATTTTAAATATAAAATAACAACAAGAATATATGTAAGTAATAGAAAATAAAATTGTTGGAAAAGCTGAAGATAATTCTAATTGCATAAAGCTACTGATTTCCAATCAAAAATCATTATTTCTTTCTTTAGATTCTTAATAATTAATTAATAATACAAATTATGTTAAATTCTTTTATTGACTACATTCTAAAAAGGAAAAAAAAATTGTTTGTTCCACCACAATTGAGATTTTTAGATTTAACTTGAAATAAAAGCATGGAGGGGGGGGGGCAGAAATTAATTAAGTCAATATCTTGTTATAAAAAAATGATTTAATTAATCTGTGAATCCCCTATGCTTTTATTTCGAGTTAAATTTATAAGCCCCAATTGTGGTTAAACAATTATTTTTCTTTTTAGTGCATACCCAATAAAAGTATTTAATATTCAAAAATATCCCTATTATTTTTAACTTTTTAGGTTTGTGATAGAAAATGAAAATGTAAAACTATATCATACTTTAAATTGATTGGATACTTATAATTGATATATGTAGTGTAAAGATTGGAAGGCTTATTTTTACAGTTGATTATGATATTAGTGTGCATGTTAAATATATATAATAAAAATAATAAATATAATGGTAATTAATTATTATATATAGTCTTTTCAATCCACAGAAGTACTTTTCATTAATTCCTTAACATTTCTCAACTGCTGTTAAATTGAGGAGAGTTAAAGAATTAAATGAAAGTACTCCTGCAGATTAAAAAGACTGTATATAATACTTAATTACCGTTATATTTATTATTTTTATTGTTATTACAATACTTTTAATTAATGGACACTTTATTTGTATATATATATATGTTAATTCTAATATTTTCATGGATAAAAGATATCATATTATTATTACTGTTTGAAGGATATTCCGTGTAGTGAAAAAGCTAAATGCTGATGTTTCAGTACAATATCAAGTACTTTCCTCAGAGCGTCCTCTTTCTCAAATCATAAGAATGCATGTGAGATTTAAAATCGTTCCTATTGATTTCTTTCTCCTCATATTTAAATTCTATTGGTTGAGATTTTAAAATTTATTTTCTCTTCCCATAGCTTCTTCCAAATATTGTTAATCTTCTTTAATTCATATCTTTCATTTATGCTCTTGAGCCTTTTAAAAATCTCTATTGTTTCTCTTAGCAATCTCTGATCATATTGTTCAATTTTTGCTAAAATATTTGTTTTTTCAAAATTGATATCTGATTTGTTAATTTTATATGAGAATAAATAGCTGATGAATTGGCTTTTTCTCTGACTGCCAGAATGTGTTCTTCCTTTCTAATATTTATTCTAAGATTAGTCTGTCAATTATGTGAACAGACCCTACATGGAATTTCATATATACCATGACACTCCAAAGCAATTTTATCTTTAGAAAGTGGAAATATTTCACTAATTTTTTTATAAATAGTGTAAACTGTGTGAATATTATTATTCTTTAAAGTGTTACCAATTTTATGAGTTACTCCTTTTACATATGGCAAAAGTGTCTTAATTTCTGATGTATCAAAATCTTTTTTCTTTTTATATGTATAAGCCTTATTAATAATGTTGTAATTAAAACCATTATCAAGAAGCATTTTATTAGTAGCAGAAAGATCCCAGTGAAAATGGCTATCATCAGAAAGTCTCTTTGTTCTATCCAATAATGTCTTTGCCATTGAAAATAGTTGTGCAGGATGGTGATGAGAAGAAAAATGCTGATACCTCCCAGGGTGTGTTGTTTTTTTTATATATACCATGGCATAAAGAATCATCTTCCCTTCTTTCAATCAAAACATCTAAAAAAGGTAATTGATTATTATTTTCTATTTCCATAGTAAATTTAATATTGTTGTGAAAAGAGTTTAAAAAAATAAAAAAGTCCTCAAGAGCATGTTTACCATGAGGTCAAGTAACAAAGGTATCATCAACATACCTCAGCCATATAGATAGTTTTTTAACTGCTGAAGTCAAAATTTTATTTTCCGAATCCTCCATAAAAATAGAAGCTAATGCTGGAGAAATTGATGAACCCATAGTTAGACCTGATGTTTGTTTATATATCTGCCCATCAAAAACAAAAAATGTATTCGATAAGCAGTGTTCAATCAAAATCACAGCAAAATTAGGCAACTGAATATTTTTTAAAACTTGAATCGCTTCATTTACAGGTACACTAGTAAAAAGTGAAACATTGTCAAAACTTACCAAAATATCATTCTTAGTCAATTTAATATCCTGGATAAGCTCAAGAAAATGATTAACATCTTTAACATATGATGACATCATTGTTAAATGTGGCTGTAAAAAAAAAAGTCAAAAAACGAGCTAGTGTCTGTGTAGGTGAATCAACTGCACTTACAATCGGTCTCAATGGAATATCTGGCTTATGAACTTTTGGTAAACCATATAATTGTGGATAAAAAGAAGATTTTTCTCTGGGAGTAAGCTGGATCTTTGTTTCTAAATCTAGATCAGTAGAATAAATTAATGCTTTCGTTTTCTTTTCATGATAAATCATAGAATTTAAATATGAGGAGAAAGAAAACGATAAAAATGATTTTAAATCTCTCACGCATCCTTATGATTTGAGAAAGAGGAAACTCTGAGGAAGGTACTTGATATTGTACTGAAACATCAGCATTTTGTTTTTCCACTACACAGAATATCCCGCAAATAGTAATAATATTATATATATATGAAAATACAGTAAAATTCACATAAATTGTAGTTATTTTAATAAAGTACTTTCGATGTATGTAGTGTAAATTTAAATTATTTAATGAATTAAATAAGATTAAGAATATAAAGTGGGTTAAAACTCTGGGTTATAACCCAAGAAAAATACAATTTCATAAAATTCTTGGATATTCAAATTATATGTAATGAATACAATTTGGATTATTTTATGTCAATTAAACCAATTGAAACTAGAGGTTTTATTCCATATGAATCATGTGTACCTATAAGTCATAAGTTCTCTAGATTAAAGTCATTCTTATTTCAAAATAAAAAAAAATTATGCAAATATTCTAGTGATAAAATAAAAAATGTAAATTTATTTGTTAATGATTTGTTAAAAATTGGTTATAACAAAAATGCTATTACTAATACTATTAAAAAAATTTAAAAGAAACCAACAATATAAAAAAACTAAAACTAAAAATAATATCAAAATGAAATGGATTTCAGTGCCATTTATATCAGATGAACAAGTTAAGTTTACTGGGAGAATTTATAATGGTTTGTGTCATATTGCTTTTTTTCAAGAAATAATACAAGTAGATTAATTAATAACTCTAAAATTCAAAATTCAAATTTTAATCAAAATTGCATTATATATAAATTGATATGTAAATGTGGCTTACAATATAACAGTGAATCTAAATGTACATTAGAGAAGAGAATAAAAGAGCATATGGTTTTATATAATAGAATTAAAAAAAAAACAATCAGGAAAATATATAAATAAATTTTCATCATCTGTTATATTTAATCATAATAAATCTTGTAAATATGGATTTAAATTTGATTATATAAATATAAAAATTATGCAAATTTCACATTGCCACAATAAATGTAAAATAAAAGAGGATATGTTGATTTCAAGAAATCATCAAATGTTAATGAATTGTCAATCATCAAATGTTAAAATAACATAATTGTGGGAAAACTAAACTAAATTGAACTAGTGTATTGTGAAAGGATGTCACATTTTGATTATTCAATGTTATATAGTTGATAAAGATTATAAGATATATAGTCAAAAGTACTTCTAATACAATAACTATAATTTATGTGAATTTTACTATATTTTAATATATATATATATATATTGATTTGAATAATACATATATTTTGGAAAAAATACATACATCAAACTTAATTTATTATATATACATAATAAAAGAAGAGAATGAGAAAAGCATATTTTTTGCATAAAGTTTGAATTATTATCAGTAAAAAATAATGGATATCTTTTATTAGTTAAATGTATATATCTTTCTTCATAAAGTTAATTATTTCATGATATCTTTAGATTGTGGTAGAAAAAGTTGCATATGTTTTTGTTTGTTCAATTTTGTTGTATTATTATTATTTTCTTGTCTCTTTCATACTTTTATAGTATATGTTTGTGATTACAATTTTTGACACTTATAATGATATATACAATATAAATAAATAAACTATATGAAAATTACTTTAGGAAATGCTAGTGATTAAAATATACAGATAAATCTGTTTGTTAAAAAAGAGATTTATGATTTACAAATATGTGTTTATTTATTTTTACATGTCATGAAATGTTTATATCTATTTTAGATATTCAAAATATTTGTTTATTTATATATATTTTTTAAATGATTGTAAAATATTAAAAAATAAAAGTTTAAAAAAAATTAACAGATATGTAAGTAAACAATAGAATTTAAATCAGAATGTCTCATTGAAGTGATAAAGTTAACATGCCATAGCAATTTATGATGCAATAAAAGAAAAAGAGATTGGAGATTGTGATTTTACTTTTTTTTATTAGTTGAAATTGTTTTGATTGGAAAAAAGAGGAATAACAAACTTTGTTATCACTATTTTTTTTATTCTAGCTAAATTAATGAAAGGAACTTTATCTTAATTTATAGACCAAAGGATGATTGGCTAGAATAAAGTTGTTAGATGGGAATTGATTTCTCTTGTGTATGCCCTCCTTAAATTTCCACATGAAAGAGGGAAATGTTATCAGCAAGCATATACCTGAAGGAAGAAAATAAATGATTAGTTACCTCCTGTCCTGAACATGAAAATAGAAATTGCAATAGCATAAGCATCTGAAATAATTTTACTATTTCTATTAGTTTATCTCAGCATGACATGCAAAAAAGATACTTCAAGAAAAATCAACTTAGTCAGAAACCTTATGCGTTCATCAACCAAAGATTGTCTGCTATCTTCGAATAACTGTCAATTTTAAAAAGGATAAGAAAGATATTAAAATGGTTAATCAATCTGATTATTATTTTTTGTTTTTAAAAAAATCTTGAAATGTATAAACTTTGTTCTTTTTTATTTTTATTATTATTTTTAATTTCTCATGACACATTAATGTTACCATAATGTATATTGTTTTTATTAATTCATTATTTTTTTTAATAAACAGACATATGCCTAACAGGTATAATATATATGCCTAAAATATAAGATGTCTTATATGAATTTCTATTAACACTTGTGCTTTCATGTGATTGTCATTAGTAGAAAATAATTTGTGGTCATTCAACAATCATGAGATATGATTGTGGGATAGGTCTGCTATGATCTAATGTTTTGTGTGTGTGTGTGTGTTCTAATGCATAAACATAAGAATCCCATTATTATTTAGAAGAGTTTATTATAAAAAGATACTTGTTAGAATTATTATAACATAGTGATAAAATCTCTTTCCAGATTCTTAAAAATTATATGTAATGTAGAGGAACGTATCAAAAATTAATTATTTCCTTAATTGAAAAGTGTATAGTCTAAAACAGATTTGTTTAAGAGATTTGCACTTGGTCATCATAAAAGAGAGAATTGCAGTTAGAAAACATGTATTTATATTTAATCTAACTTAAAGACTGTCAATATTTTTTTAAAATCTGTATTACAGAGTTAGATATCCTATCTTAAAGAACAAACCTCTAATCTTGAACCAATTTGTTCTAGCAAATGCTATTATTATTATTATTGTTATATCTTACTTAATTTTAGGATGTGAATTGACTTCATTCAGACACAAATGTAACTTAAAAAGTATTATTAACAAATATCATAAATATAAATGTCTCAGAAAAAAAACCTATGAATTAAAAAATGATATAATCTTTGTTATTTCCATTTTGAAAAAAAAAAAGAAAGAATATATAGATCATAAATAAAAGATATACTACTTGTTTTACATAAAGTGTCTTTGTGAATTCTTTTTTTGTTTTGAATTTCATCATGTGAGTCATGCTGCAATATTTGAAACCCTGAGAATATTTAAATGCTAATAATCACTTGCATAAACATTAATAAGCAGTTATATAACATTAATAATTTAGAAATATTAAATAAATTATTTATATTTAGTTGTTTGCAAGTATAAATTAGATTCAGTAAAATATTCCCTTTGTTTCTCTTTTATATTCTGGAAAGTAATCAAGTCTCATTAGTTACTTTTAAAACTAAACCCTGAGATTTTGTAAGTTAAGTATTGATAGAGGTAATAAAGTTGGATACATTCTTTCTATTTATATATTGAATTTTATTTATTTAGTTATAAGATATTATTTCAAAAGTTATCCCATTACTATAACAATTGCCAGTAGAATCTGATGCATAAATGAGAAAACTTCTTGTTCTCTGCTTATTATTTAATTGAAAGTACACTTTTTATGTGATAAGATCTAGGTGCATAGAGCTTAGAGGGCATATTGAATAAGACAAACCATGCACATCTTGTACCATTACAATTTTGGATGTGGCAATCTGTGGCACATTTAAAGAGTTGGCTTCTCACATATTCTATTACAATTTTGGCACTGTGATTCACAGGGCATTTGAATAAAAAAATTCTTATTCACATAATTTAAGCAATCAACTGGTTTCTCTCTCATTTCCAGTTATATACTATTTTGGTTTTCTAATTCATAGGGATTATCCTTATACCACATATTGCATTACAATATATATAACTAAATATTCCACTATAAGTTAAAATGTTTATCCCTTATGTGTATAAAAGTGATGAAAAATATGAAAATTCTTTTAAGTGAAAAGTGGTTGACATTTTGACAGCCTTTATTTTTATTTAAACAATTTTTATAACTTAAATGAAACTTGCAATTGTAATAAAATTAATAGTGAGCATTATTTAAAACATTCCCTAATTACTAGAAATTTTTGCAGTAAGTTAATATATATATATATTTAATGTACATATCATATTTAATATGTGCACATGATTATATATATATATAATATTTCTATTTATAATTGTTTGACAGTTATTATTTTTAAAAAGCTAAACAAACTATTTATAAATAACTTTCTTATCGCTTAAATTCAGCTTGCAATTGTAACAAAGTAAATTGATAGTGAACATTATTTAAAACATTCCCCCAACTCTTCCTGTTTAAAAATGTGTTCTATCACTTTCATAGACATTTTAAACAAATGTACAAAATTTGAACAAGTTATATTGAACTTAAGACTATTAAATATCAATTTTAAAATGTTAAAGAAATGTTATTAAATTGAAAGAAATTTTTTTTTATGTCACCATCTCATGGGCCTTATTTAAAACAAATAAAAGTTTTAAGAAGGATTTTTAATACTGATATGTGAAATTACTAAATATTTTTAATATTTTACCATCCTCTTTTTTAAATCTAAGAAACTGAATAACCTACTGAAAAGATAAGTGTTCTATATAGATTATCTTGGTATTAAATAAATTACTTATATGCCAGATTTCAAGCAATTCTATTGAATTTAAATATATTAAACATCAATTTTAATTTTATTTTTTTAATTTAAAAAAAAGCAAAATTTAACAAACTAACTAACAAACTGATTTTTCAACTTCAATAAAAGCATTTAAAAACTTATCATGGTCTAAATTTCAAGGTCTCTCAGTTGAATGTTAAGAATGTAAAAACCAATTTTTACAATGATATATTAGAAGAAAAAAATATCATCCTGCAGTCATAATTAGTTTAAAATATATTATATATAACAAAAAATACTAAAAAGATATTAAATCATTTTTATTTAAATATAAAAAAACGTTTTTATGTTTAATTACAATAATTTGTTGCATTAAAAAAAGAGCTCATCTAACTGTTATTCAGTAGTGATTAATACCAATAAAAGTCTTATATTGGCTAGATAATTGCCTAAGAAATAAAAATATCTTTTTCTTTTTCAATTTTTATACCAAAGTTAAAATTATCAATCATACTTCATAGTTTGTCTTCAATTTACCAATCAAAAGCTTCAGATTGGATAAAAATTATTATTTAGAATACATAAAAATAAAAGAGCATCATTTAGAAATTCATTTCTAAAAATGTACTCTTTTTAAATATACAATAAAAATTAAAAAGTCCAAGTAGCTTATTACACAAAAAATAAAAATCTATAGCTCTATAGTTAATAAACATAACTTAAATAAATCTGGGCATAAGTAAACAATTCTTAGAATATATAAAAACAAAAAAAAATTAAAAACATGAAATATAAGTCAATATATGTCTCAGTTAATGTTTATTTTATGTGCAAACATGTCTTATAGCATATTGATTTTCTTACTGTCAGTTGTAATCAGAATGAAATTTACCATAAAAAATTCTAATGTAAGGCAATTTTATTTTACCTTTGATAGATTTCTGATATATAAAGCTTTTTTAATTTATTTTTATTTAACCTGCTCTGAATAAATTATCTGCTATATTTGCTAAAACTGTTTATATAATATCAATAAAAGTTCAGTATGTATTAATGAATAATCTCACCATCAATATTCTTAACTTTTAACATGAGGATATTAGTTGAAAAAGTTCCTAGAAATATTGTATGTTATTTTCAGATTTTTCCCCCTTGGCTGAATTTTTGAAATATATCAATTTTCTATTTTCAGTCTCCAATATTTATATATTTTTATTATAGAGATTAATTCAATAAACAAAATTAATCTAAAAAAATATTAACTATGCAAATAAATAAATGACTAATAAATAGAAATAAATTATTAACAACAGAGCATTTAGCTTGTATGTTTGAAAAATTTTAGAAACAACTATAATTATTGCAAAATTTAATATATATAAACAAATAGAATATATTACCATTCCTGGACTATGAATTAAAAGCAATCTAGATGTTGAATGAAGAATAGAATAAATCCATCTATTTTCAGAGCTCTGATATTTATAAGCATAACTTTGTCAACATTGCTGATAATCCAAAGTAAAATTAATTTATCAGTCAAATGGAATGTGGTACCTAAGAGTAATTAAACTCATAATCAAATATACAGACTGGTGGATACAGTGACAGTCTTTCAGGAAAGGGTCAAGTAATGCCACCTCCCTACTTCATTGATTTTGTTAGCAAGACATTTTTTGAAATTCAAAAATTTGATAGTTTTGAAATTATAGGCAAACAAGACATCCAACTCTTATGAAGATTATTTTTGAAGTAAACAAAATTTTTATTTTAAGATAGTAAATACTTCCTTAAAATATCTGCCTTGCATCAGCATTACTATGACATTTTTAGAATACTTTTCAAGCAAAGTATTATTTTACTGTCTTTATCTAGATACTTACACACATATTGTCTGACAACAATTTAGGACTGCCATGTATTTAAATAAAAGTTCATTATACATTTTTTATTAGCTTAAATAATTTTTATATAACTTTTATTATAATTTATTACAGTAAAGTAACTTCCAATTTACACTATAAATATTTATTATGTACATATATGTGTACATAAATAATTATTATATTTAAAATAATTACTATTAATATCTTCATTTATGATTATAATCCTCTTGCTATTTCATTACTTATTTGATAAATTTATTTACATTTGTGTATAAACAATTCAAAAACTATTTTGTTGATTTTCTTAATAAAATATAAACGTTTTAAAATAAAAATAAATTTAAGCAAGAATTAAAAATAGACACATTTTTATTTATTTTAATGATAATATAGTCTCATCTAAGGATTCTATTATAATATATATATAACATTCGGTCAAGCACTAACTAAATTAATACAATGTTGTCCAGAATCAAAGTCACTTTTATTTAAAGACAAAAATAAATCCACTTTCATTTGCTGTTCATACTCTTATATGGATCATAGATTAGACCTTATAACTATAAGGGCTAATATTAGCCAAAATGTTATTGTGACTTTATTTTAATTATTTTATATTTAAATTCAATAAAATTTTAATAAAATTATATTAATCATTGTTTTAATCTGCAATTAATATATAAGTTTTTGTTCCAGATGAAAGGTAATTATTTTTTTTTTGCAAACATGATTGACTATGTTACTATGGAATATTACATTAATGTAGTCAAACTCCATCTGTTTATTACCTTTTAAATATTTCATATTTATCAGTTCTACAAAATTTTATCACTATGCACATCAAGCAGTTCCCTTTAAATTGAATGTTTCTCCAGCAACCCTTCATAGAAAACAATGAAATAAAAGTTACTACTCACCTGGCTTGCCACTTAATGTGGGTTTGTGTTTTCTACTTTGATTTTACTCTCCTCTTGCTAAAAATATCTTGGTATTACTTTATTAACTAAGATTGGATGTCTATCTGGATTGTCCATGAGATAGCTATCTCAAATAAATTCTTAAATTGATTAAAAAATTTTCAAATTTACCTCTCCTGGTATCAATCCCAGGCTGTAGTTATGGCAAATAAATACAATATCATTGAATCATAGTCCTCTCTTATATGTGGGTGTATGTATTTTGTGAATGAATAAAGCTTGTCTATGGTTGAGGAATATGTAACCAATTGCAATAAAAGATTTTGTTTTGATTATGTTTAAGTAATTTTAAACTTATTTAAGAAATAAAAATAATGGAACATATTTTATGAATAAATTGAATAAATTAATGAAAACACAATTAAACTATTTAAAGATTTACAAAGTATAAAAAAATAGAGGAAATCATATTTAAATGAAATCACATACAAATTACATGCTATTTAAATTTTATTTCTTAATTACATATATTATTGGATAATGTAAAAATATTATAAGCCAGTTATATGATTAATATTGATGTAATAAATATTTTACAGGTTAACTGCAGTTCATTATATATATTTGTATGCTTTAACATTTTTAATATATGTGTTTCACTGAAATCTTACTTATGGATCTGAGGTTTGTATACTTAATAGAAAGGCAATACAAAGTCTTCAGACTACTCATATAAATATGGAAAGTTATAGGATAGGAGTAACAATTAATGATTGAAAACAAAATACATTGATGTGAGAACAAA
This sequence comes from Epiperipatus broadwayi, assembly GCA_028023455.1. NCBI lineage: Eukaryota > Metazoa > Onychophora > Udeonychophora > Euonychophora > Peripatidae > Epiperipatus > Epiperipatus broadwayi. The sequence continues at coordinate 820,839 of JAQFVV010006232.1, forward strand.
GAGGTAATATTAACATTATTGAAAGAATTGAGATTGAAATGTAGTTGTGCCAGAAATATTTCTAAAAGAGATAATAATAAGTGGATTGAATACTTAAACTAGAACCAAGGAATGTAAAAGACCTAGAAAGAAGACCACATGTGAGAATGAATGAAATAAGAAAGTTTTCTGGTGTGGGGTAGAGAAGAGATGCTAGAAATTAGAGAATTGGGTTAAATGTGAAAAGACCTTCATTCTGCTGTGGATCAATAGTGGTTAAAATGATGATGATGTTTTAACATGATCTCAAATCAGTACAAAGTGATGCAATATTGATTGCTTTCCAATGGGAGATCATGACTGAGAATAAAATAAATAAACAGCTAAAACTAAGCATTTTCTTTACAGAAGATATTAATAAATATTATAATAAAGTATCAAATAAATAAAAATATTTGCAATTTTGGTTTCATTGATATAGATATCATAAAACTTACCGTTAACTTCATTATTATATTTTTCTCAGCCACTAGATAATTATATTCATTTATGAGTAGCTGCTAATACATATAATCTGATCTACATATGCATGGAGATATATATACTCACCATATGTATATATGTCAGCGGTGAGTCCTATACAAAATATAAATCATCTATTATATACTCATAAATATACAGACGCATATAAACATATACATAACCACGTATAAATAAAATTCGAATACTAAAACTTATTAGAAATGGGTAAATAATAAAACAAAACAGACCGGAAAACTATATTTAAAAAAAAAAAAACCTGTAATAAAAGCAGAACACTTTTCTGTTTTATTAATATCTTCAATGGAACCCAAGTCAAAAGTTATTTCTTTTGTTTTTAATTTTTTTACTACAGACAAAATTGAAGTTATTTTATATTTTTAATAGTCAAAAATTAATATGTCATACAACATTTAGTTATTACATTTATTGCACTGCATTAAAATCAAAATCAATGACAAAAGGTCACGTGATTTTTTTTTTCTACTTTACAAACGTTTATTAAAATCTATAGCAACTTAATATATTAAAATGCAAATAGACAACTTTTTTTTTATTTATTTATGAAAAGTTACGCTAAAAAAACGGATTTAAAAAACTACATTTTGAATAAATGCATAATTAAGTTTTACAGATTGTTATATGATATACCTAACCTTTAAATACATTTAAAAAAAAAACCGTTAAAAAAAATCTAAAGTAATATATAAATTCAACCTCTATTTAAGGAATTAATGCATTAATTAAAAAAATTAATTGACTAAAGTGCCAGAAGGAATGTTTTTATTTAATTTTAAATCTATTCTTGGTATATCTGAAAAATGAATATTACTAGAAGAAATTAAAGATTTGACAATCACACCGGTACACACATGGACGTATATACCTATCCACACATACATATGTATACAAAATTAAGATCAGCAAACAGATATAGATAGATAGATAGATAGATAGATAGGTAGGTAGGTAGGTAGGTAGGTAGATAGATAGATAGACAGACAGACAGACAGATAGACATATATATAGATAGATGGATAGATAGATAGATAGATTAATGAACTGATAAAATGATAGATATTAAATAACAAGTACATATATCACAGGTTTACATAAGCATTATGTATAAATAAAGTATCTAGACAATTATGTATAAAGATTCATTTGATAAAAAAGCAAAGAAGTAGATAAGTAAGCAAGAATGGATCTAAAAAAAACAAGATACATATCTGATGAGAAGATAGTCAAACAGATAATATTAGGCAGCTAAGTAAGTATATGATCAAGAATGTAGAATGAATGGATGGATAGGATAGACAGTAAATTAATTGTGTTAGAAAAGTAATATTCGCCAGCATATTGATAAATTTAGGGGTGATCAAAATATCCTAATTGACTATAGATTATGACATTTTTTAAAATAAATTTTCTAACTTTAATAAGAAAGTGGTTTTCAGTTTGAAGATTTGATTTTGCCCTATTTATTTTTGCTTCAACGTATCTATCGTTTTTCAAAAAAAAAAAATCATTTCCGTTGGTTGCATCTAAGACTCTAATTTGTAATTGTTAATTATGTCTACAGTTACATCTTTTATTGACTGATTATTACTGTTTCTGTCAATTTTTTTTTCAACTGGAAACTTTAATCAATTTATTTAAAAAATAAATTAATAATGATGAAGTCCAAAATAATCAGTTTTGTTAACACTTTATAAATGCAGCTTATGCGTCAAAGATGAAATGAATCTTGCAAACCTATAGCTTTAATTAAGCAAAAAAAAAAAAGTACTTTTAATATTGATTATTTATTAGACAAGGGAAGAATAGTTAAACTTTAACGAAGTAAAATAAAATAATAGTACTGTATTTTACTATTTTGAAATAAGCTAAGATGAAATCTATACAATAAAAAATACTCGCGTGGTAGAGTTGTTTATTTTTTTCATGTGTCAAATGCATTGACCTGGAAGCGAACACGAATCAGTTGCTTGGAAGGCAGCTATGCTAACCAGTAGGCCACCAACGCTTGACAAGAGTTATTATTATTATTATATATGTCAAAGCATTGACCAGGAAGTGAACCCGGGCCAGCTACTTATTTATTTTGAAAGCATTCTAACGATAGATGGTTTTATTGTTGTTTTGAGTTACACATGACTTTTGTTTTTTTTTGAAGAGGGAATTTACTACGATCGTTCAAAACAAAAAAAAATTTTTTTTTTTCAACAATTAATTTATTTCCATTAAAAAAAAAAAAAAATCAATCATTTTGAGTCTATATATATAAGCACTTCATTATTGTAATGATTAATACATTAACCTACCAAGGCTCCTAGGAATTAAATCAATATAGAATTTAGATATTTTATTCAGACAGCTGATGACCTCTGAGAAAAGTTGAGAATCTAATTTTTTAAAAAATAAAATTTAATGGCCAACTTAACCAGAAGTAGCAATTATTTAGAGACTTCAAAAAAAAAGGAAATGTTTTGATCACAATGTTGTATAGAATAATAATGGTTAATGTTTTTTTTTCTTTATTATTTCTCTGCTGAAAAAGTTTTTATCTTGCAGCAATTTATTGATACTTGTTTTATTAATAATTTATAGAAATCAAGACATTTTTTTTTGTCACAGTTGTGAAATATAATTAAAGTGATTGACATATGGTTTAATATATAGTACTTTTTTGTTACAAGTAAGATACTATTAAAATGCTCACATAAAATTACAAGAAAATATTGTTTCAGTGACTATAGTTATCAATAATTAGTTTACCAGTGTTTTAAAACATTATCAAATTATTCATAATAATACTATATGTTCAGTATAATAAATGTTGAAATGTCTTAATTTTGAGAAAGTACATAATGATTGTATGATACGTCATGAGTAATCTCACACATATACTGTTTCTATTCCTGAGAAACCTAATAAAATATTAGTCAAAAAAAATTTATGTCTCATAAAATTATACTCACCTGATTAAATTATTTAATTATTTATATATACCTAATGTTAATTGACTAAATGAAAAACAGCCTTACTTTTTCTAGTTCACAGTTATACTTTCTTATATCATTTTCAAATCTTTTCTGCACCATTTTACAAAATTCAAGATATTCAATCCTTTTCAATGCATCATTTTTGTATATGTTCATATTCCTTCTTTTCTTCATAAATTCTCTAGTCTCAGTAGAAATTTAATTGGTCAATTGCTGCTTTATTTCTACCAGCTATCTTTGTTGCAGTTTTTAAAAGTGTAGCAGTTATTTTTTATTAATTTCATTCAAATCTGAATCATGTTCAAAATTATTAATACTTGAAACCGATTTGTAAGTTCTAATTTAAATTCATTAGAGTGTTTCTGAAGATTAGGAATATCAACTGTAAATATGTTTTTCTTAATAATTTTTGTCTCTCTAGTTTTACATTAACATGTACCTTACATCTGAAACAGTAAGGTCTGCTTTGCAGATCTTCGTTTCACCTTTTCTCACCTACTTCCTACCCTCATACCTTAGTTTGAACCCCAATCTATCGTAGTGTGTCTGCAATATACTTATATACCGAAAATCCCGCCTAATTTTAAACCACGAGCACAATGCTCATATTATATATATAAGTTATTCCCAAATAAAATAAAATATTATGAATTATGTATTTGTTCACATAATTTACATTTATTAAAAAGTAAGTTATATAAGTCGTAATTGCGCACACACTATGATATCCATTTTAAAACATATCAAAATTATAAATTGTTAGTTATTACCATCATAATATATTTTGATTTAAAATAAAATTCATTTAGTAAATATTCGTTTAGTAGATAGATTCAAATATTACAATTTAAAATAAAATAATTTTCGTTTTATTTAATAAAAATCATCCCAAATATTTCTGTTAAAATAAATGAGGGACAATAGTTTAATTATATAAGTTTATCTAAAAACAGCAGCTGTCCACTTAAGTTTTCTTTAATTAGTAGCAGTAATTTTAATTAAATCTAGTTTGTAATTCGAATGTCGATGGGGAAGTTAACAAAAGAAATTAATTAATGTTGAATTCCTTTAGACATTCGGATAGATTTAATTACAGCAGATAAGTCCAATAATTTTGTACGCTCCAGGGCAAGTCTATTGTTAAATTTTACTATAAAAAGGATGGTTTTCTTTTGTTCTCCATCCTAAGCTTTTAAAGAATTCTGAGTTGTCTAAAGTTTTCTGAGTTGTTCTAAGATTCTAATAATTTGCTAACCTTGACATGTCCGAGTAGAGGCGTTAAGATGGCTATGTCCCCTCAGAATAGCCAGCTGCTGCTCCATACCATCAGAAGTTATCACACGGACCCCGGAACTGCTGCTGCCACTGCCAAAATATGAACATTCCAGATTTTGCTGCTGAATTATAAAACCTGCCGAACATCTACCTGCAAATGCGTTTCCAGAGGTAACCCAAATTAACCCAAGAGCTCTTGTGATTCCTAACTAACATGCTATAGCTATTTAACATTGTTTTCTTATATTTCACAACTTCATTATGTATTTCTTTCATGTATTTAAATATACTCAACATTTTGCTCTCTATCCTTGGGTTAATATTTTCTATTTATAAAGCTTTCTTTTATTGTATTATGATAATGTGTCAGAATCGTCTTTGACCGAGTGAACTATTCCCTCTATTGAAAGTAAGACGCCGCTATTAAGGCATATTTTACATTTATAATTTTCCCAATTTTATTATCTTGCAAATCACTTGTTCGAGGGCAATTCTTTTCTTTAATGTAATGTAATCACATAGTTTAAAATCTACATGCTATTGATTTTAATCTAATATAAGAGTATGTGTGAAGTCAATGATTTAAATGTGTCCCCAAATGCATGATTGCTTATATAAATCTATACTTACTTTTCAAACCTGCAAGCATGCATTTTCCTATTTTAATTACCGTGTTCTACTTTCATTATAAAGTTCATCATTGACGTCGAGAATGTGCGGACCCTCTTAAATGAATTTCGGGGAATTTGATTGGGCATTTCTCTTAATCCGAGTAAAACCCATTTAATATGTTTTTATATATACTAGTCTCACATTGCTGGTACATGAATTGGTTATTGAGACCGCTTTGTTTTATTTTTCCAAGGATTCTTTACACGGCTAAGGCCGTTCTCTCCACGCTTGCAGTGTCCAGGCAGAGGGTGTCCCAAATGACACCCCTGGGAATTAAATGCAATCATCACACAGTCACTAAGTTTCAGCTGTTCATCAAAATACTTTCCTACGGGTTAGCGGTGAGATGCCCTCCGTAGTTATTCCGGATCTTCAATATTGTTTCATTTTATATTTATTTTCAAAGCATCCGTGACTTAAACGAGTCACACCCTCCAACTTTATAAATTCACTATCAGCAATACTGACCTCCCAATACAAATCTATTATTATTATTCTCAAATAAATGCTTTGATCCCATTCTCATGTTTGCTTAGTAAGCTTTAGTCCGTACTATTCTCGAAATCAATAAATATTTTAGAACATTTAATTTCAAATATTGTCTTAAACTTGTCTATTTACTCAAAGCACCTCGCACATGTTCCTATCATGTCAAGCACATTATCGTAACACTATTAGCCCAAGGAATAGAATATATCACTCTGTTTTAAAACCTTTTGTCATTACTGAAATATAAATGCCAACAATTATTTAATACGCGTCCCTGTCTCATATAAGCAGACAGTGGTGTTATATATATATATAAATAAATTGTGTAAAATTATTTAAAACTAAATTTTATCTCTTATTTTATTTGATTCCTATCACTGTCTCGGTCTATATATATATATATTTTCTGCATTTCTTTTATAAATCCATAGACGTTAATTAGCCACCCAAACTTATCTTAGTATAGAGTCTTTTGTTTCTCCCTGACCACCAGGCACTGGTAAAAGGTTATACTAGTTGTAGCATCAGATGCATTATCACGTAGGTGGCGCTGTGAAATTTGGACTTTAGATTCGAACTTAGTATATCTAGAAGGCAACCCCTCCTAGAATGTTCAGTTTAGTGTCTGGGGTTTGAATTATGCAGTGTGTTAGCGAGATAGACGATTCTGACCGTTACATAGTAAATTTTTTTTTCGGGTCCATGGCTTGCCCAAACGTGGAGCCTCGAATATTTAAACACCCACATCCCTGTAGATCTTAATTATTTAAACACCCACATCCCTGTAGCTTAATTTTAGCATATTGTTTTCGCATTTAATCACTCAAATCCTTTATATTTTGATATATAATATTTTTCAAACTCTATATTATCTATTTGCGTGTATATTTTATATATTTTGTTTGACTCGAGCATTCAATTACTTATCCTATATAATCAGAACTTGTCCAAACATGCTATAGTGCGATACGAGCCATCTGTATTATCTGTATTTATTGTTTCACTTAAATCACGCTATGTACGCATAGCGTAAATTACTTAAATATTGTCCCAAGTGAATATTGTGCCAATCTATGAAGATTTCAAATATTGTATTTTTCTATCAAATTAAAGTTTTATGGGCTCAATGCGCAATATAGCATAATGATAATTTTGTACGGTAATGACCTAGATATAATGGGCTATCGTATGGAATTCAGAAATAATTATAAATCAAATGTTGTAATCAATATAAAAAAAAAATGCGAATGTTTTAACGAGTGCCTGTAGTTAAATGGAATAGTTATTAAAATTAATTTTGGGAAGCTAACAGTCTATGGATATTTTTAACTGGTGACATGGCGCCCAAGGGTAATTTCACTAAACGGAGTTACTTCTAAAATAAATTTTGTCACCAGGCTCAATTCTTTTGTATGTAATTTGTTTTTTTCCAACACGTGTAAATTTTTCTTAGACCAAATAATGAGACGTGAATCGGATCAATAATTATGTAAATAGAAATATATATGTATGCTAATCTTAAATAAGAAGGAACGAAATAATTATACCCCGATCTAGCGAATGTTAAGATATATAAATAAAATTTGCTTGAGTTTAAAAATATATTTTAGCGAAATATTTTGACAGGTAGAATTTAATAGATTTTATATATACAGGCAGTTAAAAATATATATGTTGGCAGCAGATTTAAGCGAGAAGTTTTGGCAGTAGTAAAAGGGCAGTAGTTGGGGTTTTAAGTGATAAATATAAAAGCAGCAATTAGGCCAACAGAACTGAGAGGGAGATATCCTATTAGCCATTAATAAAATTGTAATTAAACGTAATAATCGCAGAGAATTAAACAAGGAAAAATAATAAGAGTAGTTTTTTTTACCGTATTAGTTTTAATAAGCTCAACGTAAAACAGTTTAAACATTTTCTTTATCAGTGCTATACATTGTGTTTAAGAGTTTTTAGGATATATTAATATAGTTAGCAATAAAATAAAAGGAAAAAAAATCATCATCGATCACGGTAACATCCAAGGCTATGGAAAATACGGATACTAATGAGATCCAATTCCGGAATCTTATAGAGATGTGGGAGCAAAGTGAAGAAAGAGTGAGACGATGGGAAGAAGAGCAAATCTGCAGGAGAGCTGAGGAATGTAAAGAGTTGGCCAAACTCATCCACAAATTGGCACAAGTGAGAGAGGGACAGGAAGCCCTCCGACTTGCATTTGAAAAATGCTGCATGAAGAACAATAAAAGGGTCATTGAACCAAGAAAAGATGAAACAGACCTGAACTCGGTAGGGTCATTAACAGATGAATCCCTGAACCAGAAATTAGAGTCCAATGATTCGGCAAATGAAAAAAATGATGTCCAGGACACCGGACCTCAAACCCAGCTAACCAAGCTTGTCAACATTAAAATATTCCATGAAGTAAAAAAATGTCCCAAACTTTATTTGGAAAGAGTACTTCCAGAAAATGATCCACCAGACATAGGACATCCAACCCAGCTAACCAAGCTTATCAATATTAAAATATTTTATGAAATAAAAAAATGTCCCAAACTATATTTAGACAGGATATTCCCAGCAAATGATATACGAGACCTAGGGCCTCAAACCCAGCTTACCACCAATATCGAAGTATTAAAAAAAAACAAGGGAAATATCCCACCTGATATAGCAAAAATATATCAACCGCATGAAGTACAGGAAGTGGCCGAATTCTTAACCAGTCTGGATTACAGTCTCTGGGCTAAAGAACCGCCAGACAAGGTAAAGAGACCTGATAATTGGAGACTGCACTTCTTAAAATATAAAGGCATGTATTACCCACCAGACCCAGGATTATAGTAGTTTTTTTTTTAAACAAAAAAAAAATAAAAAAATAAAAATGGACACGTCACAGGGTAATATATAAAGGAGATCGGATATAAACAGTGTTAAACTATTAATTTTTTAAATAAAATTTGGTTGAAGGGGGGGGAATAATAGAAAATGTTCGCTAGATGGTAGATTTATTAATATGATCCGGGTATATAATTCAGTTTCGTTTCTTCATTATATTTATATCCTGTACATTATGGGTTATCTTGTAAATTTTTTTTATGCAGGCTTCATAGGTGGACACTTGTTGTAAGATCTTTTTTTTTAACAATTTTTTTTTGTTCCATCACTAAGGGAATGTGAAACAGTAAGGTCTGCTTTGCAGATCTTCGTTTCACCTTTTCTCACCTACTTCCTACCCTCATACCTTAGTTTGAACCCCAATCTATCGTAGTGTGTCTGCAATACACTTATATACCGAAAATCCTGCCTAATTTTAAACCACGAGCACAATGCTCATATTATATATATAACTTATTCCCAAATAAAATAAAATATTATGAATTATGTATTTGTTCACATAATTTACATTTATTAAAAAGTAAGTTATATAAGTCGTAATTGCGCACACACTATGATATCCATTTTAAAACATATCAAAATTATAAATTGTTAGTTATTTTGTTTGGATCTATTTACAAATATATTACCATCGTAATACATTTTGATTTAAAATAAAATTCATTTAGTAAATATTCGTTTAGTAGATAGATTCAAATATTACAATTTAAAATAAAATAATTTTCGTTTTATTTAATAAAAATCATCCCAAATATTTCTGTTAAAATAAATGAGGGACAATAGTTTAATTATATAAGTTTATCTAAAAACAGCAGCTGTCCACTTAAGTTTTCTTTAATTAGTAGCAGTAATTTTAATTAAATCTAGTTTGTAATTCAAATGTCGACGGGGAAGTTAACAAAAGAAATTAATTAATGTTGAATTCCTTTAGACATTCGGATAGATTTAATTAGAGCAGATAAGTCCAATAATTTTGTACACTCCAGGGCAAGTCTATTGTTAAATTTTACTATAAAAAGGATGGTTTTCTTTTGTTCTCCATTCTAAGCTTTTAAAGAATTCTGAGTTGTCTAAAGGTTTCTGAGTTGTTCTAAGATTCTAATAATTTGCTAACCTTGACATGTCCGAGTAGAGGTGTTAAGATGGCTATGTCCCCTCAGAATAGCCAGCCGCTACTCCATACTATCAGAAGTTATCACATGGACCCCGGAACTGCTGCTGCCGCTGCCAAAATATGAACATTTCAGATTTTGCTGCTGAATTATAAAACCTGCTGAACATCTACCTGCAAATGCGTTTCCAGAGGTAACCCAAATTAACCCAAGAGCTCTTGTGATTCCTAACTAACATGCTATAGCTAATTAACATTGTTTTCTTATATTTCACAACTTCATTATGTATTTCTTTCATGTATTTAAATATACTCAACATTTTGCTCTCTATCCTTGGGTTAATATTTTCTATTTATAAAGCTTTCTTTTATTGTATTATGATAATGTGTCAGAATCGTCTTTGACCGAGTGAACTATTCCCTCTATTGAAAGTAAGACACCGCTATTAAGGCATATTTTAAATTTATAATTTTCCAATTTTATTATCTTGCAAATCACTCGTTCGAGGGCAATTCTTTTCTTTAATGTAATGTAATCACATAGTTTAAAATCTACATGCTATTGATTTTAATCTAATATAAGAGTATGCGCGAAGTCAATGATTTAAATGTGTCCCCAAATGCATGATTGCTTATATAAATCTATACTTACTTTTCAAACCCACAAGCATGCATTTTCCTATTTTAATTACCGTGTTCTACTTTCATTATAAAGTTCATCATTGATGTCGAGAATGTGTGGACCCTCTTAAATGAATTTCGGGGAATTTGATTGGGCATTTCTCTTAATCCGAGTAAAACCCATTTAATATGTTTTTATATACACTAGTCTCATATTGCTGGTACATGAATTGGTTGTTGAGACCGCTTTGTTTTATTTTTCCAAGGATTCTTTACACGGCTAAGGCCGTTCTCTCCACGCTTGCGGTTTCCAGGCAGAGGGTGTCCCAAATGACACCCCTGGGAATTAAATGCAATCGTCACCCAGTCGCTAAGTTTCGGCTGTTTGTCAAAATACTTTCCTACGGGTTAGCGGCGAGATGCCCTCTTTTAGTTATTCCGGATCTTCAATATTGTTTCATTTTATATTTATTTTACAAAGCATCCGTGACTTAAACGAGTCACACCCTCCAACTTTATAAATTCACTATCAGCAATACTGACCTCCCAATACAAATCTATTATTATTATTCTCAAATAAATGCTTTGATCCCATTCCCACGTTTGCTTAGTAAGCTTTAGTCCGTACTATTCTTGAAATCAATAAATATTTTAGAACATTTAATTTCAAATATTGTCTTAAACTTGTCTATTTACTCAAAGCACCTCGCACATGTTCCTATCTTGTCAAGCACATTATCGTAACGCTATTAGCCCGAGGAATAGAATATATCACTCTGTTTTAAAACCTTTTGTCATTACTGAAATATAAATGCCAACAATTATTTAATACGCGTCCCTGTCTCATATAAGCAGACAGTGGCGTTATATATATATATAAATAAATTGTGTGAAATTATTTAAAACTAAATTTTATCTCTTATTTTATTTGATTCCTATCACTGTCTCGGTCTATATATATATATTTTCTGCATTTCTTTTATAAATCCATAGACGTTAATTAGCCACCCAAACTTATCTTAGTATAGAGTCTTTTGTTTCTCCCTGACCACCAGGCACCGGTAAAAGGTTATACTAGTTGTAGCATCAGATGCATTATCACGTAGGTGGCGCTGTGAAATTTGGACTTTAGATTCGAACTTAGTATATCTAGAAGGCAACCCCTCCTAGAATGTTCAGTTTAGTGTCTGGGGTTTGAATTATGCAGTGTGTTAGCGAGATAGACGATTCTGACCGTTACACATCTTACTAATAGATGATCACTTCCTGTGTTAAATTTATTAAGAACATTACAATCTTGAAATATGTATTTTCTGTTAGTCAAAATATAATCCAATTCTGCTGTACCCTCATTTGCATGCTTCCATGTCCATTTGCTTTTAACATTTTTCTGAAAAAAAAAATTCATAATTTAAAGTTTTTATTTTTCTGCAAACTCCTCAAGTCTATGTCCTCTTCCATTTCTATTACCATAATAGCCAAAGTTACCTACAACACTTTCATCTTTCATTTGCTTAGCAATTCTAGCATTAAAGTCTCCCATAACAATTTTAAAATGTTGTTTACACTAATCAATAGCCATTTGTTCATCTATATAAAAATACTCTACTACTTCATCACTATGAGAATTTGTTGGGTCATAAACCTGAATTATCTGCTTTGGTATCTGCTGCATCTGTTATTAAAATAAATAACTAATCTTGCCATTCTACCTGATACACCTGATACACCATCAATCTGAGCATTTGTGCCTTTATAGTAGAGTACATGTCCACTTTTTAAATCAATTGTCTCTTCACTTTTTCTTTTTCTTCTAACTTTATAAAGTCCAATAATATCCCATTTAATATAAGACAGTTCCTCTTTGAATTCTTGCAATCTTTTTTCACTTGAGAGTGATCTGTAGTTGTATGTACCTAATTAAAAAGTCATCATCAAATGGCAGCCTATGTTCACAATCAGGGGATTCTTAGCCACCTCCACCTTTGGCCACCAACTGCTGTCTTAGTTGGTGACTTTACAGCCCCCTGGAAATATGAGTCATGATTTATTTTTGTCTGTCATGATTGTAATATCTATTGGATAAACATCATTTACATGTACATTAATTCTGCTTTATCAGGCAACTGAGAAAAAAGACCATGATGTTTTTTGATCTTAAACTCAGAGATAAAAAGCCAATAAACTCACCATGCTGGTTAATGCATGTTGGTGAGCAGCCCATCCAAGTTCATATACTATATGAATAATCACATAGTAATAACAGCTGCAACGACAAGAACATATGGAGTGGACATTAAGAATTTGCTTTTCTCAGTTCCTTTAAGGCCTCTAAAAGGAATCAAAGGGTCTCCTTTCAGTTAATAGCAAACTCCTTTCTGCAGCCATGTTTTTTAAAATATCCACAAATCTATCCATTCCACCTTCTATGTTTTATGAAGCCTTCCAAAAAAAAATTATTCTAGAAGATTTTATTTCTATTTAAAAATTCAGTTACTTTGTTTACTGATTGAAAAAATATATGTGAAAACCTGTTAAATTAATATCTTTACTTTACAAATTTATAAAGCAATTATTTTTGTTTATTGTGGATACAAATTCTTTATTAAATGCAATATTTTGCCAAATATATTTTTTAATAAAAATTGTAAAAGTAATTGCTTTGCCTTACATAAATTTATTTTTGACATGAAAAACATAATGTATTGATAAGACTAGAAAAAATGATCACAACCTTATGATAGTCACCTGATACCTATTTATTAAAATTATAAAAAAAAAGTGTAACAAATTCGAATATTTATTTAATATCAATTTTATTGACTATAATGAGAAATTTTATTAAAATAAAATTTGTCAAAACTTAACATATATGCTGATTAATTAACTGAGTAATAATTAGAAATAATTCCTTGTAGATTTTTTAAATTTTATCTTATAAATGTAAATATAAATTAAATAAGAGATACCAATATTAAATATTAAGAATTATAAAACCTCAAAAATAAATATTAAATCACTGTACCTATAAAACAGATAAATGTCTTACCTTAAATCTAAGGACTCAGTCAGACGTTCAGAAGTTAAAAATGTCCATTTCAAGTATTTTCATAGAAATAGTAATAAATATGTAAATTAAACATGTGAAATAACTTAAATTTCAAGAGAGATAAATCTAAAAGTCTTGAAAACTCAAATGTAATTTTGCTTATAATCTAAATAGAATCTAGGAAGAAAATCTCTTAAGAAATTAAAATTAACAGTCAAAGAATATATAAATTATTTAAATACTTAAAGATAAATCAGAGAATATAATAAATTAAGTAATATCTATTAATTTTAAGTATTAGGAACAAATAATAGAATTTATAAACCTCCCAAATAAATATTTATGTAACGGAATCCTTAGATCCAAAATTAAACAGCTAATATGAAATTGCATTGATATAATAGCTAAACTTTTTTTTTTCTCTAAATATTATTATTTAGTCAGAGCATTTAATGCTAATAGATCTCATTTAATATCTTGTATATTTTTTATTTATATACACAATTAAATATATATAAATTTAGATGGTTTAGTTAATAAATAATAATAATAAAATAGATTTTCCTACAGAGTATTCACAATCTTAATCAAATTATGATTTTTTAAAAATTTAATTGCAACTCATCATTTAAATATTGTAATTATTTTTATTGATGATATCAAAGTCTTTAAAATTAATAGAATTATAGAATCAAAATATGATAAATGTATACTTAAGAAAAAATAGAGCAGATATAGATTATAGGTCTTGTCATATCTGAATTTGCCTTCAGAAGTAAAGTAGTTCAGATTCTTTCCTTGACTATTAGGATTGAGCACTCATGGTCACCAACCAATGTGTAAACATGTAGATAATGAATGTATAAACATAGCCAAAGGATAAAACATAAATATGGCCAATGTGTAAACAAGTGTATAAAATTCTATCATTGAATAATATGGACCATTGGGCAATGATGCTTTCTGAATCCAATTGCTGTCAGTAAGATAGGGATCTGGCTATAAATAGTCAGCCTTTTTGCAAGCAAACCAGAAAGAGAGAGAGAGATAATGTATGTCTAATCTGAAAGTGTGTCTACTATAATCATTACTGAAACAGTAAGGTCTGCTTTGCAGATCTTCGTTTCACCTTTTCTCACCTACTTCCTACCCTCATACCTTAGTTTGAACCCCAATCTATTGTAGTGTGTCTGCAATACACTTATATACCGAAAATCCCGCCTAATTTTAAACCACGAACACAATGCTCATATTATATATATAACTTATTACCAAATAGAATAAAATATTATGAATTATGTATTTGTTCACATAATTTACATTTATTAAAAAGTAAGTTATATAAGTTGTAATTGCGCATACACTATGATATCCATTTTAAAACATATCAAAATTATAAATTGTTAGTTATTTTGTTTGGATCTATTTACAAATATATTACCATCGTAATATATTTTGATTTAAAATAAAATTCATTTAGTAAATATTCATTTAGTAAATAGATTCAAATATTGCAATTTAAAAAGTAAAATCATTTTCTTTAATTTAATAAAAGTTATTCCAAATATTTCTGTTAAAATAAATGAGGGACAATAGTTTAATTAGTAAATGTTGTATAAGTTTATCTAAAAACAGCAGATGTCCACTTAAGGTTTTCTTTAATTAATAAAAGTAATTTTTAACTAAATCTAGTTTTTAATTCGAATGTCGACGGGGAAGTTAACAAAAGAAATTAATTAATGTTGAATTCCTTTAGACATTCGGATAAATTTAATTACAGCAGATAAGTCCAATAATTTTGTACGCTCCAGGGCAAGTCTATTGTTAAATTTTACTATAAAAAGAATGTTTTTCTTTTGTTCTCCTTTTCTAAGCTTTTAAAGAATTCTGAGTTGTCTAAAGGTTTCTGAGTTGTTCTAAGATTCTAATAATTTGCTAACCTTGACATGTCCGAGTAGAGGCGTTAAGATGGCTATGTCCCCTCGGAATAGCCAGCCGCTGCTCCATACCATCAGAAGTTATCACACGGAGCCCGGAACTGCTGTTGCCGCTGCAAAATATGAACATTCCAGATTTTTCTGCTGAATTATAAAACCTGCCAAACATCTAACTGCAAATGCATTTCCAAAGGTAACCCAAATTAACCCAAGAGCTCTTGTGATTCCTAACTACCATGCTATAGCTATTTAACATTGTTTTCTTATATTTCACAACTTCATTATGTATTTCTTTCATGTATTTAAATATACTCAACATTTTGCTTTCTATCCTTGGGTTAATATTTTCTATTTATAAATCTTTCTTTTATTTTATTATGATAATGTGTCAGAATCGTCTTTGACCGAGTGAACTATTCCCTCTAAAGTAAGACGCCGCTATTAAGGCATATTTTATATTTATAATTTTCCAATTTTATTATCTTGCAAATCACTCGTTCGAGGGCGATTCTTTTCTTTAATGTAACATAATCACATATTTTAAAATCTACATGCTATTGATTTTAATCTAATATAAGAGTATGTGCAAAGTCAATGATTTAAATGTGTCCCCAAATGCATGATTGCGTATATAAATCTATACTTACTCTTCAAACCCGCAAGCATGCATTTTCCTATTTTAATTACCATGTTCTACTTTCATTATAAAGTTCATCATTGATGTCGAGAATGTGCGGACCCTCTTAAATGAATTTCGGGGAATTTGATTGGGCATTTCTCTTAATCCGAGTAAAACCCATTTAGTATGTTTTTATATACACTAGTCTCGTATTGCTGGTACATGAATTGGTTGTTGAGACCGATTTGTTTTATTTTTCCAAGGATTCTTTACACAGCTAAGGCCGTTCTCTCCACGCTTGCAGTTTCCAGGCAGAGGGTGTCCCAAATGACACCCCTGGGAATTAAATGCAATCGTCACCCAGTCGCTAAGTTTCGGCTGTTCATCAAAATACTTTCCTATGGGTTAGCGGCGAGATGCCCTCCGTAATTATTCTGGATCTTCAATATTGTTTCATTTTATATTTATTTTACAAAGCATCCGTGACTTAAACGAGTCACACCCTCCAACTTTATAAATTCACTATCAGCAATACTGACCTCCCAATACAAATCTATTATTATTCTCAAATAAATGCTTTGATCCCATTCCCACGTTTGCTTAGTAAGCTTTAGTCCGTACTATTCTCGAAATCAATAAATATTTTAGAACATTTAATTTCAAATATTGTCTTAAACTTGTCTATTTACTCAAAGCACCTCGCACATGTTCCTATCTTGTCAAGCCCATTATTGTAACGATATTAGCCTGAGGAATAGAATATATCACTGTTTTAAAACCTTTTGTCTTTATTAAAATATAAATACCAACAATTATTTAATATGTGTCCCTGTCTCATATAAGCAGACAGTGGCATTATATATATAGTTATATAAATAAATTGTGTGAAATTATTTAAAACTAAATTTGATCTCTTATTTTATTTGATTCTTATCACTTTCTCGGTTTATATATATATTTTCTGCATTTCTTTTGTAAATCCATAGATGTTAATTAGCCACCCAAACTTTTTTTAGTATAGAGTCTTTTGTTTCTCCCTGACCACCAGGCACCGGTAAAAGGTTATACTAGTTGTAGCATCAGATGTGTTATCACGTAGGTGGCACTGTGAAATTTGTACTTTAGATTTGAACTTAGTATATCTAGAAGGCAACCCCTCCTAGAATGTTCAGTTTAGTGTCTGGGGTTTGAATTATGCAGTGTGTTAGCGAGACAGACGATTCTGACCGTTACATAGTAATTTTTTTTTCCGGGTCCATGGCTTGCCCAAACATGGAGCCTCGATTCTTTAAACACCCACATCCCTGTAGATCTCAATTATATAAACACCCACATCTCTGTAGCTTAATTTTAGCATTTTGTATTGTATTTAATCACTCAAATCCTTTATATTTTTGATATATAAAATATCTTTTCAAACTCTATGCTATCTATATTGTTTATTTGCGTGTATATTTCATATATTTTGTTTGGCTCGGGCATTCAATTACTTATCCTATATAATCAGAACTTGTCCAAACATGCTATAATGCAATACGAGCCATCTGTATTATCTGTATTTATTGTTTCACTTAAATCACGCTATGTACGCATAGCGTAAATTACTTAAATGTTGTCCCAAATGAATATTGTAACAATTATAAATATTTCAAATATTGTATTTTCTATCAAAATAAAGTTTTATCGGCTCAACGTGCAAGATAGCATAATGATAATTTCGTACGGTAATGACCTAGATATAATAGGCTATCGTATGGAATGCAGAAATAATTATAAATCAAATGTTTTAATCAATAAAAAAAAATGCGAATGTTTTAACGAGTGCCCATAGTTTAATGGAATAGTTATTAAAATTAATTTTAGGGAAGCTAACAGTCTATGGATATTTTTAACTGGTGACATGGCGCGCAAGGCTAATTTCACTAAACGGAGTTACTTCTAAAATAAATTTTGTCACCAGGCTCAATTCTTTTA